>CM062810.1:648172070-648664570 GCA_031772625.1 Pinus tabuliformis | reverse complement strand
AAAGATTTATTCAAAACATAATACTATACAATAACGTAGAAAAAGGTTTATTACAAAATATATGAAAAAGACAATATTATACAACAAGGTAGAAAATATTTATTAAGCAATATATGTTGTTTTTAACCAATACACTTAATGCTTAATCTATCTTTTATGTTACATTTTTCAATTGATTGTAAGCTCTTGGATTCCAAACGGATGTATTTGTATTATATAGTTTTTTGACATTACGTTACACATAGATTATGATAATTGTTAGGGTAGTTAGAGTAAAGTTGATCAGGTTATAGAGTCAATTTACCATTGATGGTTTATGGGATTGAAGTGTTGGTAACCCATGATTTTTTCCGTAGTATTCATATGTTATGTAGCTTATTTAAAGGCATGATGAATCCATTGTCAGTTTCTTTTCGGTCATTGCGAGGGCACAGTAAAAGGGAGGAGGATACTATAAAACTGTTGAAAAATTTGCAAATGATGCAATAAAATGCATGGCCATTTATTAGTGTACATAGCCCATATTAGGTGAACAACATAAATTTTGTCTCATATGTATTTATTACAATATATTGTTATGGTGCCTATTATATTTTATTTTCTCTCTATTTTTATTAGCAATTGGTATCAAGGTTGTAGTGAAAACATATTGCAATAACAAATATGTGTGAATAAAATTATTTGTTGCCTAATGTTGCATAATAAGATATACTTGTTGTAGAATCATCTTAGTGACTTAGGTGAACATGAAGAAAATTCCATTGAAGGAAATATCATGAGAGTAGACTAAATAGGAGCATTTGATAACAATTGTTGAATTTCACATGGCTAAGTGAAGGGAGTGTGCAAAAGTAGACTTGTTGGCTTTATGGCTACACAAGTGAATCAAGTGGATCTAAGGTTACACTGAAGGAAAAAAGAAAGAGTAAATCAAGAAATATTTTGCAAATGCACCTTAAATCCCAATATTTAGAGGCTAATGAAATGTTGTTGTCAAGAAATATAAAGTTTAGAAAAGTGGTTTAGTGGCTATTGGGATGGATTTGTGTAAGATCAATTTTGAGTGTTGGTCCAATGAGATATTGCATGGATCTATCGAGTGCAAATGATGTTGGAAGGTTAGATCAAGGTGAGATGAATGCAATAGACGATTGTTGACTCGAGGTTAAGAAGTATGTGTAAATTATGGATCGACATGGATTTAGATAGATCAGATAGTTAAATGAACAAAAAAAAAAGATGGATTCCGTCATGTCAAGGCCTATTGAAGGAGTCATTATTTTATGGAGATTTGCAATAGTGGATGAACAAAATATAGTATTTGATCCAAATTGTAAAGCCTAGCCGTAAGTAGGAAGCATTCCCTAAGGTTTTTGTAAGGTATGTTACTCAAGCATACATGTTGTAGTGTGGTAGAAAATTGATTTGTACTGAATCATTATATTTTTTATCATCCATACTGATGCTTTTAGAGTGGAAAAAGTGGAGGAAACAACTCACAAGACCATTTTTTACCAACAAGACCCAATTTGGCAAATTAGGGTCTGAAACCTTGCTCGAGCATTTTGAGTCATAAAATGAAGTATTTTTCGGGGTAGAACTTCGTTTTTTTATCGTTGCACCTTTTTCCATATTCTACACATAAATTCCTTTCCAACAACACAAGAATCTCCTCAATCAAAGTTTGTATGCAAAAGTTATGTCACTCAGAAGTTTACCTTCATGCTTTCACCACCATAAGCCATGTGATTATGATGAAGAATACTCTAGAAGAGTCCATATTGTAACTCTATTTAAGAGTTGAGGGAGTCAAACATAAACAAAAGTAGGCTATTGGGTTTTGTTATAATAGGGCCAATAGGAGGAAAATGAGTTCCATTCTCTTTTAGTGTTCTTGATCCATAGATGAATTTAGTAGCCAAGAGGGACAATGAGAGAGCACACAAAGAGAATTTGTGCATTGCAGTAGTTCAGAAACCATAATACTTACTTCTTTGTACTCGCAGTGATTTTCTATTTAGAGAAAGAGAGCAGAGTAACCTCACCTTCCACTTGGGTTTTCTCTTGAATGGGTTTCTGAAGATATATCTTGTGCCAAATATGGTTTCGTGATTTTTTATTTCAATGTTCTCAATAAATTTCAATTTTGCATGCATATACAATAAACAATAATCTACATAGCCATAAATCTAAAGAGAAACAAACCATAATAGTGTTTATTTCAAATTTTAACTATATATTCATCAGATCTCTTGTGATAAATTGTCGAGTGGAATATCCATGACATCTTATGGATCACACATGACGTCGTTCCTCTCATGCATAGAGAGGATGAAGGATAAAGTTTTAAAATGAACCACTTGAATAGGAGGAAGGGTAGCAGGTGTACTCGTATGCTAGCTTAAGGTGGGTTTGTAGTAAGACTTATTATTCATGAATATATGTTGTAGTGTGACATGCATAATCAAGTTACAGAATAGACTATGCTTGAATAGGCATAAGGGTGGCAGGTGTACCTCATATGATAGTTTGGGGGAGGGGGGATCATGAGATCTCAAGATGTGAGATGGTTGATAAACCATGTATAAGAAAATGTATCTAAAAAAAATAGCAGATGTAGTGATTGGTTACCCATATATTCCAATGGTTAATAACTTCTGTATGTAAACATCAACAAATATATTGGGACCAAGTTAACCTCTCAAATCAAATTTAAAAAAAATTCTTAAATAATTAAAATAAACTTAATTCAAAATCATTTTACCAAATAATTTATAGCTCAAAATAATATTATAATGTAACGTACCTATTTAATATAATTAATGTTTAACCTATCTTTCCTATTATAATTTTCGATCTTAGATTTAGAGATGGATATATGTGCATTATATAGTCGTTTGTCATTAGTCATTAGGTTAGACATAAATTATGATTATGTATTTCTATACTCATATTATGTAATGTATCCTATTTAATATGATTAATGTTTAACCTATCTTTCATATTATAATTTTCCATCTTACATTTAAAAAAGATATATATGTATTATATAGTCGTTTGTCATTAGGTTTGACATAAATTATGATCATATGTTTCTAGGCAGCGGCTAACCAGCTTGCCATAGGGCATTAAATGCTCGGGGAGATGCAGGTTGGATAGCCCGCTAACACACAAATTCCAATTTCTTATTTAGTGCCCAGTTTTGGAATTTGCGTGTTAGCGGGCTATCCAGCCTGCATCTCCCAGGGCATTTAATGCCCTATGGCAGGCTGGTTAGCCACTGCCTATGTTTCTATACTCATTGCTGATCTGTCTTTTTTTAATTAGAAAATGTCATCGTATTTCTATTATTATATGATTGGTGTGATATGTAACTTGTTACATGTAAACTTTGATGAGCTTAAACACAAGCATAAAAATCAAATTACTGAAGGTAGCCAAATTTGATGATTGATAAACGTAAGCATGGCGTAGTGTTTTTAAAAAGCCGTGTGAAACTCAAAACGCTTAACATAGGACTTTTAAAAATGTGTGAAACTTTCGTAAGTATATTAATAATGACATATAATTTGTCTTTTGATAAAAATTAATTCACGTAAGCATGACAAATAGATTCATTAATAAAACGTCTGAAATGAAAAATTGGATGGTTGTGGTAAGTGTATTCATAATGCCATTTTTTTTGTCATGCTTATAAAAGAAAACTTAACCGTGACACATGTATTTAGTATATTTAATAAAAAAACATTTAAAACTCATGAAAAATTGGATGCTTTGACCAGATATACTAGTGAAGCAATATCTAGTGAAGCACAACGCTTTTCAAAATCAATTAAAAAAAATATTTAATGTGAGTTCGTTTTAAACAAATGATGTTTCTTTTAAAAAAATAACAATAAAAAAGGGTTACATATTAGTTACTTGCTTCTTAGTTTAATAAAGTTTAATGAAACAAAAAAATTAATAAAGATAAAGAATTTATCATAAAAATAAAACATCTAATAAAATATTGTATTGTTAAATGCCCTTACTAAAATCTAAGAAATATGATTAACTAATATTATTTATATTCAGATGCATATAGATTATTTATGTGTGTGTTTTATTTTTATTAATATATATGATTTTCTATAATTAAATTTATTAAAATACGTTTTTAATATGATAATAAGTCACCTTAAATTGAAAATATTGTAGAAAATTTATAATTCATGAACATGGAAAATTTTAAGGGTTAATCTTTGCCCAGTGGGCTAATTTTCCATGATTTTTCCACAAAATGATTCGCCAATTTCCAATTTTTATAAAAACCAATTCGCCCAAATTTTAGAATATAAAATTATTTTACCCTAAAAATCACCAACATTATATAGAGACTACATATATAATCATTATAAATTTGAATAATTTTACAAATATATCAATAAACATTTTATAGTTTGCATATTAGGGATTAGTGAGATTCGCCAATGTTTTTAAACTTCAAGAAAATTTTCCATCCTTAAAATTTTCCTTGTTCATGAAAATAGAAATTAAAAAAAAAAAAAAAAGTTAAATAAAAAATAAATAAAACTAAAAACAAATATTTAGTAACAATATAAATGCAAGTTACTAAACAACCCATAATAAGACCTCAGCCAATCACCTTACAAATAAATAAATTTAAATAATAATAAAAAAGTAACAAAAATTGAATTCCTAATGTTAAACTATGGATAAACATCATAAATTTTTGGTCAAATACAAACTAATACACAATGAAAGGAAAAATTGAATGCGTTATACCATGCATGCGGTGGGTATAATAAATTGCATAGGAGTTAAAAGAAATATATAATGATTGTTAGGCCCCTATTCTACTAGTGTAACCCCTTATTGTTATTAGTACAACCCACTTATTATATTGATGTACCCATGTAGTGCCCATATTGTTACTATTGTTATTATTGTGCCCTTACATTATTATTGTTATGTCGGCTTTGATTATGTTATGACCCCTTAGACTCCTATATATAGAAAGGAGGTATTTTCATTGTATCATCGAAGAATTGTTCATTTGTGTAATGTAAAGGAGGTTTCCCCCTTGAAGAAGCTGAATTCTAAAGTGTTGATCTCTCTTTTCTATCTTTTTGTGAACTAGTTTCATAACATTTGGTATCAGAGCTTTGGATTCTAGGGTTTCGTTGCTCCAAACAAGTCATCGTGGCATTTTCGCTATAACTTTTTTTCGGCGACGTTTCAGAAGTCGAAAAAAAAACCCATTTGAGATGAGATCGCACTGAAGCTCAGGTATGAATTTCAAAGCCTTTTGCGCTATATTTTCAGAGATATAATCTGAGGAACTTGGTCTTTTTGCAGACTCCTAAATTACATTCCAAACAGGTGACCTGGGGAAAATCGTCATAACTTTCTCTCTGAGCATCAGATTGAAATTTCGTAAGAAGGTACAGAAAGAGGACAGACTTTAGTTTCTTGTATATCCGTTTCAGAACCAAAGGTCGAAACAGTGACTCGTGGCACGTTGTACAAGTTTGCTCTACTGAACTAGTCTATAATCAGGTCATCTTAGAACATTGTACATAACGCTTCCTTGGAGAATCCAATTTGGATCAGACTGGTGGCATTGGAAAGAGGACACAGAGGGCTACTACAGGTTGCAATTTTAGAACTTAAAGATTCGAAAGTACAAAGTTATAGTCATTTCAAGATCGAGCTCCTAAAATCAAGAGAAAGCAAGATGAGGAATTTTTATGGCAAGGATCCAGTAAATTGGATACTTTAGATGGAGCAATGTTTTGATCTACATCGTGTACCACTGTTACAAAAGGTATGTATTGCATCTACATATTTAGAACTGGATCAACTTTTATGGTATGAAGGGCTTTGTTCTCGTAAACAACTTGTTACGTGGTCAATTTTCACGGAGGGAATGATAGCACATTATGAGGATACAAAGAGCACCACCTTCTTTAGAGCAACACCACAACAATTGGAAAGAGTAAAAGGGCTTTGTGACATAGTGGAAAGCAAAATTATGGAAACCGGGAAGCATACCCCTCACAACTACAAAGATGGAAGTGTTGTTTCTCCTAGCCTTCCACAACCTACAAGGGTTACACCACAAGAATTGGAAGAAAAAAGAGAAAAATGGCTTTGTTACAATTGTGATAGCAAATGCACTAAAGGTCATAAGTGTGCTGAGAAGAAATTATTTTACATAGAATATGAAGAGGAGGAAGAAAAGGATCAAGAAACATCAAAAAAAGAAGATATACACCAGGACCCCACCCCAGAGAAAGAAGAAATGAATCAGACCTTATATTGTAAAGCATTGGCAAGAAGTACCACTCCTCAAACTCTCAAGATAGAAGGACATATCAAGAAGAAAAAGGTGCAAGAAGTGAAAGATCACATCAAGAAAGAAGAAATGAATCCAACCATATCTTGTAATTCATTGGTCGAAATTACCACTCCTCAAACTATCAAGATAGAAGGACATATCAAGAAGAAAAATGTTCAAGAAGTGAAAGATCACATCGAGCATCAAGAAATGAATCCGACCATATCTTGTAAAGGATTGGAAGAAATTACCACTCCTCAAACTCTAGAGATAGAAGGACATATCAAGAAGAAAAAGGTTCAAGCAGTGAAAGATCACATTGAGCATCAACAACAAGTTCTCTAATTTTTAAAGGATAACACCACTTCGATGCAAAATCAAATGAAACAACAGGTGGATCAACATCGTAGTGAAAAATGTTTTGATTGGGTATTTTTACTGCTACATCTCAAGAAAGCTATTTATAAGAAGGAAATGTTGGCAATACTACATGCACTTAAAAAATGGCGACCTTACCGAATGGGAAGACTCTTCAGGGATGAGGATGTGGAAGCATTGTTTTGTGCTATTTTTATTATCCAACTAGATTGGATAAATGAAGAAAAGGATGAATGGAACAATGACGAAGAAGTATGGCCACTTATTCAAAAGTTGCAAAAGGTCCCAATTCAAACAATATTGCTAGAAATTGAAGAGGAAGGAAAAATCAGATTGGAACTTGTAGCAGTCACAGAAACAAGAACCCAATAGCTATGAAATCAATCAATTTCAGAGTATCTCATCAAGTGGAAGAACTTACCCTCTGAAGATTCCACATGGGAGGACAAGAATTTTATACAAAAGCATCAAGAACTACTCAAGTGTTGAGGACAACACTTTTTGAAGGAGAGGGGCATGTTAGGCCCCTATACTACTAGTGTAACCCCTTATTGTTATTAGTACAACCCACTTATTATATTGATGTACCCATCTAGTGCCCATATTGTTACTATTGTGCCCCATAGAAGCCCACTGTTTTTATTATTGTGCCCTTACATTATTATTGTTATTTCGGCTCTGATTATGTTATGACCCGTTAGACTGCTATATATAGAAAGGAGGTATTTTCATTTGTATCATCGAATAATTGTTCATTTGTGTAATGTAAAGGAGGTTGACCCCTCGATGAGGCTGAATTCTAAGGCGTTGATCTCTCTTTTCTATCTTTTTGTGAGCTAGTTTCATAACAATGATAGAAGCATCTTAAATGATGACTGAGAACACTCTTTTTTTATATTTTGAGTATTTAGAATTTTTTATTATTATCCTTATTAGAGGTAGGTGATATACATATTTGATTCATTCGCTAATTGTCTATTAATGACTTATTTGACTAAAAATTAAATAAGAATCTATAAGGTCGACATTATAAAATAAATAAATTTATTTGGTAAATATTTAGTTATATTATTTTACATTGTGATTAGTTCATTCGACTTGGGTCTTGTTTCGCAATGATGACTATATATGATGAACAAGCGTCAATTGATAAATAGGTTTTTATGATGTGGAAGTAGCATTATCGATAAGCTTAGCAACATGCCAATAATGTTAATTGTTGAGGCATATGTGCACTAGGCCGTGTCGACCGCCGTACTCAGAATCGAGAGTTGGATATTTTTCAGCCCTTCTATTTTCTTCTATGCATGACCTCACAAGTTATGGCATGATGTTTTTTGCACATATGACACCTTCATTATTATTCTTGGTGCATTATTTTGTTCATTTATTATATGATACGAATCACATTCATTGGATTTGGCATGTACATGGGATGATATTGGATTTTAAGTGGTATTTAAAGGATTATTTAACCCACTTGTGCACTCCAACATGAAAACCTCACATCATTCTGGCTCAAACGAAAAAACGCTAACATATTTTGCCACAAAATTTGCACAGAAACACACGGGTCTGCAAATGTCTAGGTAGTGATTGAAATTTTTTGTTACGCCAGTGACTAAAGTTTCAAGTTACATATAGTGACTGCCAACAAAGATGGCATACCTACTTACTATTATGTCACGGGCATTGGAGTGTAATGGGGGAAAGTGTGTTTCATGTTCTATTTGTTCGCGGGCTCACCAACCATGGTTAAATTAATGAAACCAAATCTAACTTCTGTCAAATCTAGTAACAAGGTATTAATTCCATAACTTGAATATAGTTAAAAATATTAAGTAGTTGTGCCATGCCTCATTTTGTTCTCATTTTTCTAAGTATCCACTTCTCATTAGTAATTCTTTTCATTTTTGTGAATTGAAAAGAGTAAGTTTAGGAACTTCACAATTGGTAAGCCTAGTTGTCTTCTTGCAGATAAAAACCTACATTGCAGTTGCTGAGATTTGGAGCTTCATAATTGGTAAGATTAATCATTACCTCGAGATAAAAACGTACATTGCAGTCATTATAGTCATTGTTAGTTGGTCAATCAGTTTTATCAAGTTTTTTTTTTCCTAAGTAAAGCTTGTGAATATATATAATTTGTTTTCATATGAATGTTACGTTTCCATTAAAACAAATTGTGGTTCAACGAGTGTTGATTGAAAATTATGTGGAGAATTTGTGCTTGAAATTATGGTTTTTTTTTTTTAACGTTGCATTTAAATGAGTGTGGGCTGGCGATTCTAACGAGAATTGGTGCTTCAAATTTAGGTTTTTTGTGTATCATGTAGACTTCCCATCATATTCTACAATTTCACACATTCTATGTTCTTCAATTGCAGAGAAATTAATAAACAATTCTATAATTTTATATAAACATTAACTTATTGATTTTATATAGCATAGACAACATTATTAAACTATATTTATGGTCTACATATTAAGTTTAATTATTATAATAAGGATTATTTCAATCTGGACATATGGTCTTACATGTTCCCCATCAAACTAATAACTTAACTGTCCACTTGCAGATAGAAAACTATGTTTCAGTCGCTTGGTTTGGGGTGGGTCCTGGCTTAATAGGAGCTTCAAAAATGTGAACTAAAACTAATAGTTGATCAACTAATGTCCTCTAGATTCGATAGATTTTTTAACATACACAGGAACTGGTATGTAAATTTGTCTCATATCATTGTACAGTCTTGCTAGTTATGCTTGATTGTAAAACCAATTTTCTCTTATCTCTCGCAAATTTTCCAATCTTACAACAACAACACAATTGCATCTAGCTAGGAAATTTGAACATAAAATTTTACCATAGAAATATAGAAATATGGTGGATGTAATTGATGTTGAGAATTTCCAATTGGAAAAAAAAAAAATGCAAGATTAATGTCACTATTGATGATGTGTTAAACACTAGTAATCCTTTTAGGTTTGAATCATTTTCATACACTCGTGGTCATTTAGGTGGATCTTCAGAAAAGTACCAGTGGCATGACAAAAGGATCAACAATCAAAGTGGAAAAATCTGGACAAGCTTAGCATTGGATCGAAGTGTTTCTCATCCTAATTCCAATGGTGCGAACAACACTCAAATCCAAGTCCAAGTTGCAGGGGGAAGATGACATGGCATAGTTTCAACGAATAAGGGAGTGCCACGTGGTAGGATTCCACTGGACCCCACATATCGCATATCAGTGAAAAGGAGGAGTGCTTAAGGAAACATCGGCCCCTGGCGCTCTCGGCTGCGATTGCGATATCAGAGGAGTTATGAATCGACTTTGGTAGGACGTAGCTGCGATGCGACATATATTGCATATCGCAATTTCATGAAAGGGTGCTTGTGATGTGGTTTGGGGGGAAATTGCCAGTTGTGATTTTGTGGTGGGTGTTGATTGCAATACTACGATAAGGGGCCTGGACCCGATATACTATATATTATTCTTAATATACTCGGTGGGTCCACAGATGTTGCAGTGTGCTAGATTAGTGTGCCAAGGTTTCACGCTGATTGTGATAGTGCGATGGGAGAGCTGGATGAGAGAAATTATGGGATACGTTGAATACCCCTATTGGATCCAAAGTTATTGCAGGATGCTTGTGTCCGAGCTTAGATTAGCCACTGATAAGCTAGAACTGTCGATAAAACCGTCGCCGATACCCATGCATTGATTGTAATGAGTTGTTTTATTAGACATTGGATTTTCTATTGCTGAAGGATTGTTGTCGTGAATCCATCTACCTACTAACCTTGGGTATTATGTTGGAATTAACCCGATTTTGAGGGATGCCACCATGATCTTATATATATGACTATTGTGTCATAGAAAGGTAGGGAAGACTAGCTGAAACTCAAATTCTATTGTATGCAATGCTGAAACTCAAATTCTATTGTATACAACAGACCCTGACCCCTAGTGGCAGGCCAGAACCTCACCTTGAGTAGCAGGGAGATTTCGAGAAGGTTGCAGAAGGCCCGATTATCCAAATTGGGAGTTTGGATAGGTGTTTTTGCACTATTTTTCACCAGGAGTTCAATGGTGTTGTCTATTTTCAAAGTTGGGCTCTCCATTCTCTTCCCATCTATCAGTTTCAATGTATAAGGGTTGTAATTGCTTGTTGTTGTACTTTTATCTCTTTTATGCCACTAATAAAAATAAGGCCTTGCCACTATTGAGAAGGGCCTGAAGACATAGTCCAAACTAGACGAACTCCGTAATAAAATCATTGTGTCATGTTTTTTGTGTTCTTCTGAATATTTCCACATTGTTATGTGTTTTTTTTAAGTTCCATGGTTAATTAACTTTGTTATATGTAATTCTAGTGCATTTGTAAGTAAAAGATCTTGGATCAAGTTTGGTATTAGAGAAGGCCTTTGTAGATGAAAATTGCATGAGTTTATGCTAACCGAAACAAGTCGCGAAAAGGAGAAGGAATGCTTAACTCCTTTGATCCTGAAGTAGGACGTGCACAGTGAAAAAGAAAAATGGCCAATGAAGAAGCTCATTTGGAAGAGGAACATAATTTCCGAAAGGTATTCTATAATATGGCAGGAAAGGTAGACAAGTTGTTCACAGAGTATGAGAAGGAACTTGGGCATGAGAAGAAGGATGTCTATGATCATGAATCAAAAAATTAGGAAAGTGGTGGAGAAGATCCTCCTCCCTCTCCTTCCTCAAGTGATAATTCTCGTCATTCTCATAGAAATTCCAAACATACCTATAAGAAATTGTTCTTCAAGTTAGATGTGAAGTTTGACCTGCCCATGTAGAATGGAGAATGTAATGTAGAAAAATTCAATAACTAGATCAGACAAATAGAGGTTTACTACCGAATCCAGTAGATTGAATAAGATGAGGTGAAATTCCAGTTAGCATCTCTTCGGCTGAGTGGCACTAGTCTCGTTTAGTGGGAGATCAAATTATAGAAGGGCAACACGAAGTCAGGTAACCTTCTGTCCTCTTGGTCTAGTTTTATTTTTGCATTAAAGGACTAGTTCTACCCTCTGGGTTATAAGCAAAAGGCACTTATGGACTAGCAATATTTAAGGTAAGGTAAGGGCTAGAATGTACAAAGTTTCATCGACGAATCTCAGAAACAAGCACTGAATCTGGGCATCTCATTAGATGTGCCTGAAACTGTAACTAATTACATAGGTGTGCTACATAGTTACATCAGACACTCGTTATTACTGTTTGAGCCTACTTCAATTGATACAGCTAGCATTAAAGATATACTTCTTGAAATCTAAGGCAAGAATGATCGAGATGACCAAACCAATAAGATGCCATTCAAACCTCAGCATGGAAAATTCCAGAAGAAAGTAAAAGGGAAGGATAAGAACACCATCACTGCGAAGAAGGGGAACGGAGCAACACCATCATGCACTCACTACAAGAAGGATGGGCATGATGAGGACCACTACTGGAAGCTAAATCCAAAAATGATACTAAAGAGATTTGGTGGAAAGGGGAAGCAGAAGACAATGGCCACAGTGTAGGACTTTGGATTGGATTCCGACGATGAAACATTTATCACAACTATAGGTGCAAGAGGTACTCTTTCTATTAATGATATTTATGATTTGGTTGCAAACACTAGTTATTTGAATGATCATGTGAGTCGTGAGAAAAAGAGAATTGAGTTGTTCCACAATAGAGTTGTCATAAAGCACACAAAGGTGGAAACTCTGTTTGATTCAAGTTCCCAAGAAAACTTAATCTCAGAGTCCTTAGGGAAAATGCTAGGCCTTGAAACTAAACCTCATATGAGTCCATACCCACTTGGTTGGGTAAGCGATAAAGCCAAATTGCACGTCACTAAGTAGTGTAGGGCCAGATTTTTAATCGCTTCTAAATTAGTTGATGAGGTAGAGTTAGATGTAGTACCTTTGGACATCTATGAAATTATCTTGGGAGGCCCATATTTATATGACAGAAAGGCAATTTTCTTTTAGCATCAAAACAAATACCACCTCGCCAAGGATGGGTTAAAGTATATAGTCAGAGCTCATCACACAAAAGTTAGTGTTAGCCTTGTCAGTGCAGGACAAATTAAAAGATTGGTTAATTCCAATAAAGGGTGCATGCTCATCGTAGAGAGTGCAAAAGAAGTTGAGAGGGCTAACGCTTTCAGAGGTTGTGATCCCGATCATAAGAAGGAATTATTTGAAATTGTTTCTGACTATGCTAAATTGTTTCAGGAACCGAGAGGGTTTCCCCCTAAAAGGAAAATCCAACATGAGATCCATTTGCAATAGGATTTCCCTTTACAAAATTTTGGCATGTATAGGATGACTTCTATCGAGATGGAGGAGATCAAGAAACATGTGCAGGAACTATTAAATCAGGGGGGCATCAGACCAAGTTCTTCTCCTTGCAACTCCCCAAACGTGTTGGTTCCCAAGAAAGACGACACATGGAGAATGTGTGTGGATTACAGGGCACTGAACAAGATCACGGTGAAGAATCGATACCCTCTCCCTTGCATTGATCAATTGTTAGATCAATTAAATCAATTGTTAGATCAATTGTTTATTTTTCCAAGCTGGATTTGTGTAGTGGTTATCATCAGGTTAGAATTCTAGAGCAAGATGTCTGCAAAAATGTGTTCAAAACCAAGAAGGGGTTGTTCGAATGGATGGTGATGCCATTCAAGCTGTGCAATGCTCCAGCCACATTTATGAGGGTAATGAATAACTTATTTTGATCATTTCTTCATCATTTTGTTCTTGTGTATCTGGAGGATATTCATGTGTAGAGTGGGAAATGGGAGGAACACATGTGTCACATAAATAAAGTGCTTGATGTTCTAAATAAAGAGAAATTATATTTGAAACTGTCAACATGAGAGTTTTGAAATACTTCTCTGATTTATTTAGACCATATTGTCGCTAATGGGTAATTAAGGATACATCCCTCTAAAGTGGAGGAGATAATGAAGTGGCCTGAGACCATGAATGTCATAGAGGTATGAAGTTTTCTGGGAATGGTGCAGTATTGGAGAAGGTTCATAGCGAACTTTTACATTATCATAGCCCCCTTGCACACCTTGAATAGTGTGAAGCAGGCCTTTCAATGGGGAGGAAAACGTCAAAAATCCTTCGACACACTGAAAGAAAAGATCAGCACGGCCCTGGTGCTAGACTTACCATACCTTCAGTAGCCTTTCAAAATTGGAATAGATGCTAGTGGATATGCCATGGGTGTTGTATTGATGTAGCAAAGAAAACCTGTTTGTTACCACTCAGAGACTTTCTTCCAAGCTATTGTGAATTATAATACGTATGACTGGGAGTTGTACGCCTTGATCCAAAGTGTAAAGAAGTGGAAACACTATCTGATTGGCAAGGATACCATCATCCACACGTATCATCATCTCTTGCAATATCTTTAGTCATAGACCAAGCTTCAGCAAGACTGTCACTTCAGATGGATGGGATTCCTCCAACAGTTTCATTTGGTAATAAAATATAAGAAGTGCGCCAACAACAAAGCAGTAGATATTATTTCTCACCCTCCTATTTCTACATGTGTAGTTTTGAAAAAAAAATCTTTGTCGTTAGAAAGTTATGCTGAACAGTATGCTAATGATAATGATTTTAAAGAAATCTATGAAAAAATGACTTGTGGATCGTAGGTAGACAATTATTACTTGCAGGGAAATCTATTTTACCACCTTGGAAAGATGTGTATACCCAGTAATGAAAGGATTCATGTAATACGAAAGGCTCATACCTCTCCGGTGTCTATTCATTCTAGCATTGAGAAAACTTTATGTCATTTGCAGAGGTTTTGTTTTTGGCCCCATATGAAAAAAATTGTTCCTCACTTTGTAAAGGGTTGTGCGTTTTGTTTTGTTTCAAAGCCCTCTAATAGAGAACTTGGGCTCTACACACCACTCCCTATTTTGAGTCGACCATGGGAAAGTGTGTCCATGGAATTTGTGGGAGGTTTATCGAGGTCTACGAAAGGTCACAGCTATTTGTATGTCGTTGTGGAAAGGTTTAGTAAAATGTGTGTGTTAATGCCTTGCAGAAATCAGGTCACTGCTGAGCAGACTAATTTTCTTTTCTTTCAGCATGTTTGGGTCCATTTTGGGTTGCCCACATCTATTTTGTTAGATCGAGACTCCTGCTTTCTTGGGGAGTTTTGGACCAGCTTATGGAGAATGATGGACACCAAGCTAAAAAGAAGTATGAAATTTCATCCATAGACCAATGGACAGACAGAGGTTGTCAACCGCATCGTGATACACTTTTTGCCAGCCTATTGTGTGAAACATCCCAAGTTATGGGATCAACAACTTCCTTATGTGAAGCATGCATACAATCGAGCAACACATTTATCTACAAAAAGCTCACCGTTTGAGACATGTTTTGGATATCTACCTAGAGATCCCTTGGACATGGTCTTTGGGAAAGAGGAGGACGGTAATGGATGAGATGATAGAGACAAATCACAGAAGTTCATTAAGCGGATACAGGTAATTCGTTAGGTCCCTATACTACTAGTGTAACCCCTTATTGTTATTAGTGCAACCCCCTTATTGTATTTTTGTGCCCATATAGTCCCCATGTTGTTATTATTATACCCCATTGAAGCCCACTACTATTATTGTTGTGCCCCTACAATATTATTGTTGTGTAGGTTCTGATTTTATTGAGACCCCTTAGATTCCTATATATAGAAAGGAGGTCTTGTCATTTGTATCATCCAAGAATTATTCATTTGTGTAATCTAAAGAAGGTTTCCCCCTTGAAGAGGCTTATTTTGAAGTCATTGATCTATCTTTTCTTCTATTTTTTGAGCTAGGATCAATATGAGGAAGTTTTATGGCAAGGATCCTGTAACATGGATACTACAGATGGAGCAATATCTTGATCTCCATAATGTGCATAACACACAAAAGGTACACATTGCACCTTTATATTTGGAACCAAATCAATTTGTATGATATCGATGTCTTTGCTCTCGTAAACAATCTGTCACTTAGGCAAATTTTATGGAAGAAATGATAGCATAGCATGAGGATACAAAGAGAAACACCCTTTTCATCCAGTTGATGAATCTCAAACAAAACAGTTCAATGATGGAGCACATTGAGGACTACCAAAAATTGAATATAAGGGTAAAATATATTCTAGAGGAGCATAGGATTGAAGTGTTCATAGGGACTTTAAAGGATAACATCCAAAATGAGGTTCATCTTTGGGAACCTAATTCATTGGAGAAGGCATTCAAGTTGGCAAGAAACTTATAAAGAAAAATTATAGCAACAAAGAAGCCTAGCATTCACCACTATAAATACGGAAGTGATGTTTCTCCTAACCTTTCACCACCTACAAGTTTTACAACACAAGTGTGTTGAGAAGAAATTAATTTACATAGATGGGGAAGAGAAGCAAGAAAAGGAACAAGAAATGTCAAAAGAAGAGGATATACACTAGGAACCAATCCCAGAGAAAGAAGAAATGAATATGACCATATCTTATAATGCATTGATAGGAATTACCACTCATCAAACTCTCAAGATAGAAGGGCATATCAAGAAGAAAATGGTAATACTGTTGATTGATTCGGGTAGTACCAATAATTTTATTCATTGTAACATAGCCAAGGAATTGAATTGCTTCCTATATCCAACACCAGAGTGTCAAGTAATGGTTGCAAATGGGGGAACCATAAATTTCTTTCGAAAGTTCCATAATATCAAGCTATCCATGGGAGAATATGTCTTGAATGGTCCAATTCTTTCCATTCTAATGGGTGGTGCAGATGTTGTACTAGGAGTCCAATGGCTACAATCTTTGGGTACGATAGCTTTTAATTTTCAAGAACTTTTCTTGAATTTTTTTTTGGGGAAGGAAAGGAAGTTGAATTAAGGGGTATTGAATGGAAATCGAGAAATATAATCAGCTCTAACAACACGAAAAAGCTTCTAAAGAAAGAACAATAGGACATAATTTCACAATTATGTTCACTAGTGGTTCCCACATCGAAATTATCTATTTCTCCAAATATCCAAAACATTTTGGACAATGATTCTAAGGCATTTGAGACTCCCAAAGCCTCCCACCTATTCATGATCATGATCATGATATTCATTGTATTCCAAGAAGTGTTCCCCCAAACATCAGACCTTACAGATATCCATATGCCCAAAATAGTGAAATTGAACATATGGTTGTACAAATGCTAGAGGTTTTATAATTCAACCTAGTCAAAGTTCTTTCTCTACTCCAGTGGTATTGGTACAAAAGAAGGATGGATCATCGTGCATGTGTCCAGATTATGGGGAGCTCAACAATCTTACTATTAAAGATAAATTTCCCATTCCTATCATTGATGAATTAGTGGATGAATTACATGGAGAATTTTACTTCACCAAGTTGTATCTTCATTCAGGATATCATCAAATCATAATGAAGACTGGAGACATCCCAAAAAAAATATTTAGAGCTCATGAGGGTCATTATGAATTTTTGGTCATGCCTTTTGGCCTTTCCAATGCACCTTCTACATTTCAAGGTTTTATGAATTCCATTTTCAAACCCTTAGAAAATTTTTGTTAGTATCTTTTGATGATATACTAATCTACAACGAGCCTTGGAAGGATGATGTTCAACATGTTGACAGGGTTCTCAAATTATTGTAGGAGTAAAAATTATATGCAAAAAGCTCCAAATGTTTATTTGGAGTACAAGAGGTGGAATATTTGGGTACTTAATTAGCTCATAGCTCATCTTATCATCCTCAATCTAATGGGAAAACTGAGATAGTGAAAAAATGTTTGGAAGGATATCTTCGTTGCTTTGTATCTGATAAACAAACATAATGGGTCAAGTGGTTGCCTCTGGTTGAATGGTGGTATAACACTTCCTTCCATATTGTGGCAAAAATGACCCCATTTATGGCACTTTATGGATATCATCCACCATCCATCACATCGTCTTTTAAAGAAAATTCTAAGGCTCAAGTAGTGGAATATCACATTGAGCATCAACAACAAGTTCTCAAACTCTTAAAGGATAACCTCACTTTGGCACAGAATAGAATGAAACAACAAGCAAATCAACATCGCAGTGAAAGAAGTTTTGATGTAGGTGACTGGGCATTTCTATGACTATAACCATATAAACAAATGTCCCTTAAGAAAGATAAGAAGGATAATAGATTATCACCAAAGTATTATGGTTCATACAAGGTGTTACAAAATATTGCTACTATGGCATACAAATTGGAGCTCCCTACATCTTCCCGAGTGCACCTAGTTTTCCATGTTTCATGCTTAAATAAGGTTATAGGTGAGAAGATCCTAGTTCAAACAACATTTCTAGAACTTGATGAGGATGGAAAAATCATATTGGAACTAGAAGCAGTCACTAAAACAAGAAATTGACAACTACGAATCAATAAATTTTAGATTATATCATCAAGTGGAAGAACTTACCCACTGAATATTCCACATGAGAGGATCAGAATTTTATATAGAAGCATCCAAAACTACTCAAGCGTTGAGGAAAACACTTTTTTAAGGAGAGGGGCATGTTAGGTCCCTACACTACTAGTGTAACCCCTTATTGTTATTAATGCAATACCCTTATTGTATTATTGTGCCCATATAGTCCCCATGTTGTTATGATTGTGCCCCATAGAAGCCCACTACTATTATTGTTGTGTCCCTACAATATTTTTTTTATGTAGGCTCTGACTGTATTAGGACCCCTTAGACTCTTATATATAGAAAGGAGATCTTGTCATTTATATCATCCAAGAATTGGTCATTTCTATAATGTAAAGGAGATCGGCCCCTCAAAGAGGCTTATTTTGAAGTTGTTGATCTATCTTTTCTTCTATTTTTTGAGCTCGTTGCATAAAATAATTCATCAAGCAGTGCAGGAGCAATTGGATAAGAGTCAAGCTCGGTATAAAGCTCGACATGAAAACCACTGATTTGACCATCAATTTCACATTGGGGACAAGGTATGGCTCCAAATCAGCAAATATAGGATGAAGGAAGAAGGGAAGAAACTGAGACCCATTAGATATGGTCCCTTCACCACATTGGAAAGGATTGGAGACAATGATTATCGTCTTGAATTTCATGCTTATACGCAGATGTACTCCATGGTAAATGTAGAAAACTTGAATCTTTATGAACCTCCATTGATTATGGATACCAAGGAGGTTGCACAGATTCCTACAGTGGATGATTTTTCACCCAAGTATCTACATAAGTTGCCCGAGGATATCATACTCAACTAGAGGACCAGAACTTCACAGTAGGGAGATGTGGAGTACATCTGTGTTGCCTTGAAAGGAATGCATCCAAGTAAATCTCGATGGATGAAGGAAAAAATGAGGGAGAAATTTCCTCACTTAAAAATTGACTGAAAATTCTTTTGGTGGTCCAAAATCTCTTAGTGGGGAGGATTGATCTAGGTGGATCTTCATAAAAGTATCGGTGGCATGAAAAAAGGCTCAAAACTCAAAGTGGTAGAATCTAGATAAGCTTAGCATTAGATCGAAGTGGTCGTCATCCTAATTCCCACGGTGTGAGCGACACTCAAATGTGAGTCTAGATGAAAATGTTAGAGCAAGTCAAAGTTTGAGTTTTACTTGTCTAGGTAGCAGGGAGAAGCTGACATGGCATAGTTTCAGTGAATAAGGGAGCACCATGTGGAAGGATGACATTAGACCCCACAAATCATATATCTGTGAAAAGGAGGAGCGCTTAAGGAAGAATTGGCCTATGGCATTCTCGGCTACAATTGCAATATCACATATCGCATGTTGGAGGAGTTACAAATCGGCCCTGGTAGGACTTATTTGTGATGCGATATACATCACATATCAAAATCACATGAAAGGGTGCTTGCGATGTAGTTTGGGGGAAAAGTGATGATTGTGATTTTGTGGTGGGCATTGATTAGGATGCTACGATAAGGGGCCTGGACCTAATATATTACATATTATTCTTAATACACCCAGCGTGTCCGCAGATGTTGTAGTGTGCTAGATCAATGCACCAAGGCTTTCACACCGATTGTGATAATGCAATGGGAGAGCCAAATGTGAGACATTATGGCATATGGTGAATACTCGTGTCAAATCCATAGATATCACAGGATGTCTGTGTCCGAGTTTGGATTATCCGTCGATAAGCTGGAACCATTGATAAAACTATCACCCATGCACTAATTGTAATGAGCTATTTTATTAGACATTGGATTTTCTATTGCGGAAGGGATCTTTCCATGAATCCTTCTGCCTACTAACCTTGGGTATTATGTTGGAACTTCCCCGATTTTGAGGGATGCCGCCATCATCTTATATATATGATTGTTATGTCAAAGAAAGGCAGGGAGGACTGGCCGAAACTTAGATTCTATTGTATACAACAGACCCCAGCCCCTGCCAACAAGCCAGAACCTCACCTTGAGCAGTAGGGAGGTTCTGAGAAGGTTGCAGAAGGCTCGATTATCCAAATTGGGAGTTTGGATAGGCTTTTTTGCACTACTTTTTGGCAAGAGTTCAGTGGTTCTTTCCATTTTCAAAGAGGGACTCTCCATTCTCTGCCCATCTATCAACTTGGAGGTATAAGGGTTGTAAATTATTATTGCTATACTTTTATGTCTTTTATACCACTAATAAAAATAAGGCCTCCCCACTATTGAGCAGGGCCTGGAGACGTAGTCCAAACTAGACAAACTCTGTAATCAAATCATTGTGTCATGGTTTTTTTGTTCTTCTGACTATTTCTGCATTGTTATGTGTTTTTTTTAAGTTCCATGTTGAATTAACTCTGTTAAATGTAATTTCAATGCATCTATAAGTAAAATCTCTTGGATCATGTGGTGACTATATTTTTAATGAAATTGAAGTCCTTTTTCATTTTCTTTATTCTAAATTTAATAACGAAATGGCATAATAGACTATTTCTTTATGTGCCTGCAACAAGGTCACATAGAAGTAATAGAATCATTTCATTATGAGCCAACACCTAATTTCTTGTATCAACTTCATGGAATTCATGATGTTGAAACATCTCTACATAGAATATGTCTTGCTGCTTCAAATGGTCCTAGTGGAGATGAGAAAGGACTATGGGGACATACGTTTTTCATACGTTGGATGGGCAATGTTTAATTTATTAATAGAAATTTGGTCAGTCACAAAAAAAAAGATTTAATTGACGTTCAATCCAAACAAAACTACAAAACCATTACATATATTGCTCCATGATGTCAGCTCTCTTAATGGGCACTATTACCCATTGTTATACAAAAAAATAGCATAATCCATTGTAACATGCAATGAATACTTATCTCCTTTCTTCGAAGATCTACAAAGTTATTGGGAAACGATGGATGGTAAAATGAAAGTCCATGGATTGCATAAAGGAACAAATACTATATCGACTTGTGAAGATAGCACGTTATCTGCACTTTTCCATTTGATAGCACTGACTTTGATGTAGAATCCTTAAGATTTTACATTATGTAGTCATTATGAAATTCGATCATGTGCAATGCAGGAGACGCATTTCATTATTTACAAAAACATGTATTAAATGATGTCATAAAAAGTGAAAAATATGTTTTAGAATAGAAAGGATACCTCATTGATATGGAAATAGCATATGGAAAGGGTAGGGTTGAAGGTGGGTAATTTGTTTGTAATGGGAAACAATAATATTCAAAGTAAACATACAAGAATAGACCTTTGTAACTAGGGACATTGTCAATTATTTCCCAGTCAACAATAGTTCAAATCAAACATACAATATAGTCTCATTTGAAATAAGAACACTGCACACCCATTATGTGTCTTTTTTAAGAGACACACATAGCAAAAAAGTCAATGTACATTGTGAAGTGATGCCTTTCGAAATAATCTCCTTGGACACACAACACACACCTATGTTGAAAAAGAGAAAAGAAAAAATCGAGAGGATCAATGTTCATATATTGAAACAATTGTTGAAATTAGGAACAAAAAATGATTAAAAATCATGCAAACAAAAGTTTGAAAGGAAACATCATGAGTGATCCAAGAAAAATCCATTAATAGATTACCAAGACAAGATAAACAACACAGTTGAGAAGAAATATCCAATATTTAAACAATTGTAGTTGCAAAAGAATATGGAAAGCATTGAACAAGAGTTGGAACAAATACATGTAAAATTATCTGAACACCATAAAAATTTGCACAAGAAAGTAATATGAAAAATTTGTAAAAAAAAAGCACCCCAAAATGGAATTTTTCCACAATTTGTTTCACCTGAGAATATTAGGTGAAACACATCATTGCCAATTGTGGCCACACTCTTAGAACTTGAAGAACATATTGTAGCATTGAGAATTGCATTTGTGAAAATAAGACAATGGGAGAATAAATGACCACAGATGGGTTTGACATGATCGATTATCAACGTTCTTGTGTAGACAAACATTGTTCAAACTGCATTGCCACAATCTATGAAAACACAACAACAATTGATGTTGCATTGAAAAGTCAATTGGTGTACAAAAATTCATTTCTAATAGGAAAATTTCACGTGCACAATATCACAAAAGAATTTAAAGAACTATGTTCTCGACTCCTTTATAAGGCTAAAAACATATGCATAAATAGAAATTAAGACAACATGTTACAATCAACTTCTTTGAATGCTCCAAATGAAAATGTTGACATTGAAACACAAATGAAATAAGTAGCAATTCAGGTGATGAGACACCGATTGAAACATTGGTGCATGGCTACATAAGGTCCTAATGCATCTTTCGTTTGTAGGACAAGTTGATTGAACTTACAGGATAACTGAAGGACAATGCCCACTTGAAATTTGTAGAGACAAATATGCATAGGAAATGGTTTTCCCAATGCTTTTCTTTGGAGACCCACATGATAGTGACATTGTAGAAAGATTTTGCTACCAAAAAATAGTGCAATGGGAGTTAATGCACTATAGCAGTGGTTGTTTTATAACACAACCAATTTCTTTCCAAAACATTACAAATAATAATTGAAAAAGTGCTTTCATGCATTTCAATAAGAACCAGAAAATGGAAATTGAAATGAAGAAAGTTATTGGAAAAATATGTTAAATGCAAACCAAACTTAGAGAACCTCCTTAAAAATGACATTTGTTACATGGATTTCAAGCACATTAGAAATTATCATGATTTCCTACAACAAATGAAGAAAACTATATTTGTAACAATACCTAAACAAGGCCCACCAACATTATTCATCATATTTACAAGCGTTGAACATCGATGGACTCCATTGGTCAACACATTGACTAGGTTACATTATGAAAGGAACAAAATGAAACATATTGAAACAATATAATATTATAACATTAACTATATCGTAAGAAACAATCCAATAACTTGTAGTCATTATTATAGGCATAGGATCAATGCTTTAAAGAAAATGATATCTCAAGAGAAAAAATTCTTTGGAGAGATAATGGATTTCTACTTTGTAACTGAATTCCAAAATAGAGGAAGTAAACATGAACATGGGTTGTTATGGGTAGAAAAACGTACCAGTATATGGAGTCAACAGTAACACTGACATCAAAAACTTTTTCAATAATTATTTATCCTATAACAGAGGCCACCTTGATCCAGAGCTTGCAAAAATACATGAACACCACCATACAAAAAGTTGTAAAAGGAGAAAAGGCTCAAATTGTAGATACAATATCCCAATGACACCCATGAGAATCACAAAAGTTCTTGAACCAATTAGAAAAGTAGATGACACATTAAGTGAAAAAGAAAAATTGTTGTATAGCATTTTGGAAATAAATAATATGACAACATTACTACTTTTGATCAATTTTTGGATGAATTGCATTTCACCGAATCTTATTACATCCTAGAATTATAAAGTACTTTGAAACAACCAATGATTTTATTGGAATAAAAACCCTCTCACATTTAGAACAATATATTTGCAAAGAATATGATGCAACAATGGAATGTAAATATTGATGCACAATTTGTCGTTAATGCATATGTAGTTGCATCATATTGCATATCTTACTTGACAAAAATTGGCAAATCAATGATAAATTCATTTAAAAGGAAACGAAGATAACATGAAAAGAGAAAAATAAATTCTATTGAAATGATACATTCATTGGGTGATGCTCTTCTTAATCTCTAGCAGATGTGATCTCAACAAGAAATCCATATAAATCTTTCTCTTTTGTTGAATCATAGTTCACGCAAATGCATATTTATAAACACAACACCAATGGATGAATGCATATTTGTCCTCAAAACATCGTTTCTGCTAAAACCAGAAGATGATAACTCCAAAAATTTCAAGTGTAATTCCATTATTGATTATTACATTGGTAGACCTCATGATATTAAGCATATATGCCTTATTGAATTTGCATCAAGGTACAACAAAAATGGCACACCCATCTCAAAAGGGGGAAAACCAAAGGTCATACATTCATGAGATACATAAAGCACATTGAGTATCAAAATTATTGCAAGGAAAATATTTTTCTATATGTTCCATTTGAAAAAGTGAAAGTGCATTGAAACAAAATTTGTTTTCATGGGAAGTTGGTTATAAGTTACATGAAATCGCAATAAAAATGAATGAATATAATTTCAAATATGATATTAACACACTATCGGGTGATTTACAAAATCTCATTGAAGAGATCCAAAATACTTCCATATATGTCATTAATACAATGAAGAGACACAAAACAACTGAAAAGATTATTGAAGAATATGATTTGGAAATAGACTTGCAATGTTCGCATCACCATGAAAAAAAAAAATTAAATGTGGGATTCCAATTGTCAAAGCATCTATTTCTTCTTGAAAAAGAAAAACATCACGGACTAAGAAGAATGCTTAATAGAGAACAAAAAGCAATTATCAGAGACATTGCAATGAAAAAACACATGAACATAGACAAAACATTATATTTATTCCTAATTGGAGGATCTGGAATTGGAAAAACATTTACGAAAAAATTAATATTCCATATGCTCATGCCACTTTATGATGTACATGATTCAACTGATCCTTTGAAACAAAAGGGGTTAATACTAGCATACACAAGAAAATTTTCATAATATGATCATGGTACAATGGTCAATTCTGCATTTCTTATTCCTTTTAACAAGTCTTCCCCCACACCCCTTAGCAATGAAACATTCGATGCGCTCAGAAAACTTTACCAAGAATTGAGACTAGTTTTCATTGATAAGGTTTCTTTTATTAGAAGTCATTTTTTGTTTTGCATGAATGATCAATTAAGAAACATAAAACATGTCCAAAAAAAATAATTTGGAAATGTTCATATCATATTTTGCGGTGATCTCTGTTAGGTTCCTATACCAATAGGAATCATAATTTTGATTGACTGAGATTAAACCTTGTAATATTGTACATACCTTTGCTTTCTACAAATGTTTTCCATATTAAAAAAATTAAAAAATGTAAAGAGGGTATGTCCTAAAATAATAATCAAAGGACAAAAAGAATTAAAATAGGTCAAAAAAATAAAATGAAATATATGAACCCCAAAAGACAAAAGAGACCATGGAAAATGTGCAAGTCAAAATGCCACTACTATTTACTTTTTATGCTTAATAAATTATTGTCTGCAGTTTGTTACTTATGCCACAATCCATGAAAAGTCAAAATATTTAAACTTGGCTATGCCATGTTTTCAATTTTATGTTTATAGATAGAGAATAAAATCTGACAAAATAGTGTAATCTTGGCAGATAATTAGATAGGTAGAGTGAATAAAAGTGAGCTCAACTGTTTAATATGAGCCCTTGGATGATATAAGGTTTGATTTAGATATTTTGCTATGTAAAGAAAAGAAATACTGATAAAGGTTTGCTAACATAAATGCACCCTAATAAAGTGAAGAAAAAACGGTAGGATAAGTAGATGCGTAAGTAGAAGAAATGTTGCAGAAGTATGATGATTGATTAGACAAAAAAGCATATTTATCATCTTTCATCATATGTTCCAAATATGAATGGAAAATCAAGCATGCAAATGGATTTCAAAGTCAATTAATTAACTTCCCCCATTCATTTCACCTCTTTACTTAACTAATTTCCCATAAAAAAAGTTCAAAGTACTTAAAACCTTTAAGTTAAAGAGGCTCAGAGCATTTCTCTGACTTTGGAGGGACTGGACCATTAGCTCAATGACTTATGGATATCAAGTACTATATTCCCCTCATAAAAGTTCATCGCCCCTTCAGTTCATTCATTTTCCTAATAAATACTCCTTTTCCTAAGGTTAAAACACTTTTTGCCTAGGAAAAGCAACTTTCCCCCATATAAAACACTTTTCATACCAAAAACGCACAAAAATGCTTTACCCTAAGTATTAATGTAAATATGTGAAAAACATGTAATTCACAAAAAAGAATTTTGCTTAGTGTTTTTCCCTTTTCCACCCATTCATATTAATTACTAACTTTATTATAGTAAATCCTCATAAAAACGCAATTCCCCTTATATATTTAACTCCTATGTATAAATTAACCCTACACCCCAATTTAATTATAAACTATGATTTTCACCTAAAACCCAACCAAAACCTTTAACTGGTCGATCTGTGATCAAGTTAATAAAGCCCCCTTTAATCCTCCATTAATTACCCTGATGGCCTAATCTCACTTTAAGCCATTATTAACCCTGATGACACTATAATTAAGTGCCCACCGGGTCCCCCACTAGCCTCCATGTAGCTTCTCCACCCGATCACCATGCGATCGTTCCCCTCCTCATCTAACGACCCTCATCCATATCGGGCCAACCCGACATCCGTCCTTTACCCACCCGATAAAGTGGTTTTCCCCCTAGCCCCCAATGCTACGTGTCATTCAATGAGTGGAATCGGACGGCCCCTCCCAAATACCACCGAGTGCCCAAAAGTAGTGCAAAATGAATCACTTACCACCCTCCTGCTACGCGACAAATTAACCACTATTCACCTCGTACCTGCCAAAAAATAACTTTTTGCGTATAAGAGCCAAAAGCCCAAAAATTGTTTGTTTCACTGAATTTTCATTTGCAAGCCTCTATATGCATAAATGACACCTGCAAATGTCGAAACCATCAACCCACGTACAATTTCACTCCAAAGACGCTGCAAACAACCCAATCGGCCTTATAGCCTATGCAAAGCCCATTCGACCACTTGCAGTCACCAATGACCCTGCTCAAAGCCAATTCACCCCAGTTCCAGGTATTTAAACCAGAATTCACCCAATACCCTGTCAATTTCAAAGTAACCAGTTGCTGAGTGTTTTTAGTTAAGTTAAAAATTAATTAAAAATACTCAAGAGCTCAAGCCTACTCCTTGCAAAACACCGTTGCCCTAAAAAACTTGAAATTACCCCCCATACTCAAATCCACAAGAACTGAGTATGGCTGTCCCAATTGCTATGGATATGATACCCATCTCTACACCCCATTTAGACCTAGACCACCTTACCCTAGCTAATAAAGATTTCCATATAAAAGATACTACTGTCATAAAGCTCCTACTCAAAATACATTGCCAAAGTAGGGACAAGTTCCTAAACCAGGCTGATGAAATTGGCCTTTGGGAGTCAAATTTGCTCAAGTAGCAATTCCCCCAAGTCCACATTTTTCCTAAAATTGTGCATATGTACTATGCTTTTTATATCCCAAATCACAGAACCATCATCTCTCATGACCAGAAGTTCCTTTTCACCATCGTTGTTGAGTCGATAAATGGAATGTTGCATCTCCAACAAGGGCCAAATATAACTCCCCTCTCAATTGGAGATCCCTTAGACTTATATCTCAAACTCAGCTTTGCAAAATTGGCCCAATTGCTCCAAACATTCATTAGAGAAGAGAAGCACATCCCTAAAGACCCCCCTCCATATGTAGCAACTATATTTTCCCCTAGAGGCTGAAATATTGTAGCCATGATATCTTATATTTTGGGTTACTCCACAAGTGAGTATATTGATGAAATTATCCTAGATTTCATGTCCATCTATACCTAGGATAGCCACTTGCAACCATTTATGACTTTGCCACATTCATAGTTGACAGGATGCATGAGAAGTTCACAAGATAGGGAATGAAATGGTCTTCAAGTACTCCTCAGTTTTATACCATATGTTATTATATTATCAATCAGAGAAATTCCCATTCACCCTCCAAAAACTGGATACCAAGGGTCCACCTATGACAGTCATTTTTTGGACCTCATTAATCAACGAGTATCAGTCTCCATACTCTTATTTAGACTTCATTGACTTATTTGTACATCCAGTTATGAAAATGTTGACTAGAAACCCTCCTCCAAGAATAAGTCCAAAAATAAAGAGAGTCCTTCAACTGTCAAAGTAGACCAAGGTGGGTGACTGGTACCTTTACCAGAACCACACAGAAATCAGGATACATGGTTGCATGCTTGCACCATATAAATTTCCAAGATACCTCCCTATAAGGTTGCTTGCATTAGAATACTATAGGAAAATTATCAATGTAGATGAGGTAAACTTTGTCAATGCTAAGAAGAAGGCCAATTTCAAAATAAAAGACCAACTAGGCCCCTTCATATGTAACTCTAGGGAAGCTGGGAAAGAGGCCGATTTGATACTACAGAATATGAAGTTCTAGAGAAGTTTTGTTTGGAGATATGACCCTTTGGAATTCATCACCAAGAAGAGGCAAAAGGTCAAGATAGGACCTTTTATTCACCATCCCATACCTGAGATTGAAGCATAGTCAAACCAATCAGAATGGGTTGAAGGAACCCTAGTTGATCAAGACAAAACTAGAATAGACATAGAGAATTCTCTAATTGATCTGGAAAAAAAACTTGATGAGGTTTCTTTCGTGCAGGTGCCAAAACAGTCAAGCAGGCCAGAACAGTCAAGCAGACTAGAATAGTCAAATAGGCTAGAGTAGTCAAGCAGACCCGGGACAACCATGAGTACCCCCTCAGTTGTGCAGACTCCTCTAAATGAGGAGAAGAGCCTAAAAAGAATTAGGGAGGAGGCAACCACATCAGCAAGGGCCACTTCACAAACTTATGCATATACAGGCCAAGTAAAAGGATAGAGAGTGAATCATGTCTCTGAATAGGAATACACAGAGGAAACAGCAGAAGTCACCAGCACAAAAGGAAACAAGAGCAAGCCCATCACCCCATCAGAAGGCACACCATCCACATCACAAACTTAGGTGTTGGAAATGCAACTCAGTCTTGAAGTATCTTCCTTCAAAATGCTGCTCACAAAGACCAAGACATCAAGGAAAGGTACAGGGAAATAAAAGCAAGGAATCAGAAGCTTAAGGTCCAAACTTATGCCCAGTACTAGAAGATGACCCCTACCAATCAAACTAGGCTAATTTCAACCTTTGATATCAAATATGGGAAAATGTAGATGACTTTTATCAACCCTACAACTCAATAGCCAAAAACAACCTCAAACTTCAAGAAAGTAGATTTTGAAGTGTTGGCGAGGGATATCCATCCTATAGGCCAAATTGAGCTACACAAACAAGCAGGGGAGATGATATACTCCATGTTGACAGGAAAGGTCATAGCTGCCCACCAACTACAAAATTCCTTAAACAACATATCTGCACAATTCTAGTTGGAGAAGGCCCCCTCATAGGCCAAGGACAGAAGAATAAAGTCCTTATAGGACTTAGTAATTGAATTGGGACATGATCCCAAGGATATAAAAGCCACAGAGTAGCTAATTAAGAAGAAAAATGATGATATCGTTGCACTCAAGAAGTAGCTAACGATACCCCAGCTACATCATCCATAAACACTAGAAGTCCTAGAAGCCTAGTAGGCGCATGAAGAAATCATGGACTTAGTATTGAAATTGAATGACCAATTGAAAGAGACTGAAAAGGAATTGGATACTTTGATCCAATTAAAACAAGCAGATGTGGCCACCTCTTCAGCAAATGTTATCCCCACAGTCTCTACAGTAGTGTCATCCACACTAGCAGCATATTGGGCACCTACAGCTCCATTTGCAACAGCCTTGCCAACAACAACAGAATCTACATCAGCAACAAGTACATCAGGAGAGAAAGCAACAAAACTTGTTAAAGCCATGGAAGAAATGAAGGAAAAGGTGGCAAAGTTGGAAACTGATTGCAAACTAGCCCAACTCAATGAAAAAGAAGAAACACAAAATGCACAAAGAATGGGTGAGAGAATCAAAAACCTAGAAAAGGATTTAACACTTGAGAATCCACTTGGACAAAACAAAGAAATGTTGTGGACCAATATCATTGACTCTGTCAATGATATTTTGCCATCAATCCAGGTAATTTTTGAACAAACAGAGTTGGTAAAGGTAGCTACTGAAGCTATCTAGGAAGTAAAGGAGGAGTTGGGAAATAAGCCAAAGGATGCCAATAGACTCATTCACTTCCTCAATAGAAAAAGTAGATATGATCTCCAAGAGCTAAATATAGAAGATAGGACTGCTGCCATTTTAGAAATAAGGAAGGTCCTTTCCAAAAGGAACCTTATGCTTAATTTGGAAGAAAAGTGCCACAATATGCAGGTAGCCATTGATAGGTTCATGGCTAAATTCTAGATTTTGAGGGAGAAAGGTCTACCCAGTCCTATGGTCATCCATGATAAACTAATGATGCAGTTGGACTATGGGGATAGACTTAGAAAATCAGCTAAGGAATAAGCCAGTTCTTCATCCATTAAAGCCCTGCCAATAGGCAAAGTATTATATGACACATTTGAGAACTTGTTTTTCCTTGAGCATGAGGTAAAACATTTGTTCCTCACCAAGCCAAATTTTGCTAAATATACCGAGGCAGGTGAGATTTACAAGAGAATGATAAATGTGAAATTACCAGATGCGGAATGGTGGGAAACTATGGCTGACTTACTATGATGAATTGACAACTAAAAGTTACCACACAGTAAATATGAAGGCAATAGGGTGAAATAGGTAAAAACAGCACAACAGGGTCAAAGAGTAGTAGGGTCAAAGAGTATCAGATGAAAGATTAAAGTAAGGAAGACTCCAGTGTAAAAATGCCACAACTATTAGCCGACATAAATGGCTACACTTCAACCATAAAGGCAAACACAACCACAATAAAGGGGACAACGAGAAACAATTCATTAGTTGTCTCTATCTTCTTGCTAGAAGATATTTTGTATTTCCTAGAATAAATATCAAGTTGATTTGAGATATTTTGTAATAATTTTTTGTATATATACTTCATATTTAGAAGTATGTAGGGTGGATTCCAAAACATTTCTATAGACTTTTTCTCTCAAATCAGAAATTCTATTGTATCAATGACTGGATTGGCTTACTGGATCAAGGAATAAAGATCAGATATTTTACAGGATTCTTGTGTAAAGCGAAATACAAATAAGTATTCTCTCATATTCAATGTTGTTTTTCTTCAATTTTTTTCCATAATATTTTATGTATCTCTAAAATATAAATGTTATAACATGGAATGATATTTTAGAAATTGCTTAAATGCACTCTATCTTGACTGTTATGCATTATTATATGTTTTCTTCACAAATCTAAGTTAATGAATTCTTGATTTCTCCTTAGTTTAGGTGACTTATTGTGATATAGCAAAGGATTCTTAATTGCCCTTTGTTCATGATTATTCTTTGTTCTTCATTTTGATCTCGGTCTAAGGATTCTTAAGTGCCCTTTCACCTTGGTTAGAATTACTTCACCCATTAGGCCTAAAGATTTGAATTTTTCTCTACTAGCCTACCCTGTGAACATTCCCTTTAATGAATTGGTCTAGTACTGCTATCCATTTGTTGACTCCATAGCCCAATGGCTTGAAGACCTAGCTCTATCCATCTACTCTAAGAATTCCACCACCCAACCTTCAAATCAAAACCAAAACCCCAAGGAACACTAAGAACTAGCCTAAAATCCCATAAGAAACAAAGCTAAATTATATAGAGAGAGCCCTCTCTGAGTCATAGGTTGGCTAGAGCCTATACTTAAAAGATTGGTTTGTGGTTACCTCGGTTTCTTCCTTCTTCTGATAAATTCTAAGTAGAATTTTGAGTGATAACATAGTGGTGACCATACTGGGGACAACCCTCAGTCCTAATAAATCTTTAAGAAATTTTTAATTCTGTATTTAGAGCCTCTTAAAGTATTTTATTAGAGGTTATTTCTCATGAAAAGAAAATAATTTAAAAAAAAATTTGAAATTCTGGCTTCGAGGAAAATTCATTATACTAGGGCTAATCTAGATCCAAACCCTCCCCTAGTATTTGATAATCCAAACCTCATTTCAAGAAAAGCCAAGATAGAAGAAAGTTCAGCGAGTCACACACCCTTAGTTAACGCTAATTCATGCCCTGATGAATGGTTGTTTTTAGAAGATCTTCCCTTTGATCAGAAACTTGATTTTTCATTATTTAGATCAAAGTCTGAAAGTGAAATTTGTGACATTTTCATAGATATAGAGTTTATTGCAGACCTTGAAGTCCAAAAAGGCAACAAATCAATTGATGAGTACCTTCTAAATTCACCACAGTCATCCCTTACTACTGGTAAGAACCCTGAGCTTTCTGAACCAATATCCACTACTCTTAGTTCACCATTATTCCCTTCAACTTCTAAAGTTCATTCCCCACCTCCATTTATACCTTCACTTCCTTACCAACCTACCATTACTCATAAACCACCTATTGGTCCTAGTTCATCCTCCACTATTGTATCATCTTCCAGTGCCTCAACCCCACATTTTAGCCCATCCCAGCTTATAGCCATGGCAAATAGATATGCTCCCCTTTTCCTACATGCCCCACTTGGTGCCATGCCAGTAGACTACTTTGAACTACTTTGAACTTCATGAAATTGATGTTGTGGATGTCCAAATGAGATTATTTACTCATACTTTAGTTGGTGATGTTAGAAAATGGCTTAGATCACTCCCTAATAATAGTATTGATAGTTTAGAAGTATTTCAACAACAATCTTTGAACAGATGGGAAAAGAAAAGGAATCCTCTACAGATCCTTTCTGAATATGAAAATATTAGGAGAGGACCCAATGAAACTATTCAAGATTACTGCACCAGATTTAACAATATATACAATGAAATTCCAGTTAATCTTAGACACCCACCTGACTTAGCATTAATAAATTTCCCTGATGGTTTTGACACAGACATGGCATTCCAGCTCAGGGAAAGAAACCCCCCAACCCTAGAAGATATGAAAAGTGTAGGAGTAAGTGTAGAGGCTAATTTATTAGATAAAAGAGCTAGAGTTAGGAATGAAAGAAGAGGATTAGCTAAAGATGATCCTTCACCCTCTGACATTAAAATAGATAGCTTAGAAAAAGGCATGGAAAAGTTAATGGATAGAATATAGAATACAGAGAGGAAACCCCAGTGGGATAATCAACAGACACCTCCAGTTAGAAACCCAAACTTTAGGAAAAAACAAAACCAAAATATTGGAAAAAATGGACCTGGTCATAATATAAGACCTCCTTTCCAGGAAAATTATTCAGAAACATCCCATCCTGAAGACCCAGAGCAAGATACACAGATTAACCTAATGGGATTAGATGATGAAGGTGTTGTTTTTCTGGCCCAAGATGATCAGGAATTGCATATGCTGCAACAATTGCAAATCCAGTCTAGAAAGTCATTTGATTATAAACAAGTTATGATTCTGACATCTTTGAAATGCATAAGCAGTATCACCTAAGGAGTAAAAGGAATTCTGATATCTCTAACCAAACCAAGAAAACAGTGCTAGATCAACCAAAGAAAATCAAAGAAGCCCCGATTTCTAAAATCCTCCATATTCTCCCCAGACAAAACCAGAATCCTTCTAGTCCTACCATTGAATATATAACCCCTAATCAACCTTCTGGTGATCAACCATCTTCTTCAATTCCCCCCGAAAAACTAGTGGACACACCTCAAAATACTAGATTGGAAAATTCACAAAAAGAAGTCCCCAATAAAGGAAAAGAAGACCATCCCACTCAAATCCCTACTGTCAAAAGTCCAAACCCTCAAATAGAGAAAGCCCCTTTACCTTTTAATTTGGGAGGAGAGGTAGCTAAGCTAAATATTTTAGTCCCTTTGATAGAGTTAATCAAGAATGAAACCTACAAAACACAGATAAACTAGACCCTAAACCTTGATGAAAATGAGGATTATGTTAACCTGTTTGATGACCAACCTGAACTAATATTTGGTCCAGATGTCAATGGAAAAGCACTAGAAGGAGGAATACCACCTTTCTACATTAGCCTTGGCATCCATGACAAAATTCTTCATAATGCAATGTTGGATTCTGGAGCCTCCCATAACTTAATGCCCAAGTCAGTAATGGAAAAATTGAACCCAGACATTACAACAACTTACAAGGACTTATTTTCATTTGACTGAAGTCAAGTAAAGTGTCTGGGGTTGATTAAACACCTCTTTGTTACCTTAATTCCATATCCTTCCAAGAGCATCCTTATGGATATTGTGGTTGTAGACATCCCACCGAAGTATGGCATGCTGTTATCCAGGCCCTGGGGAGCCAAACTTCAGGGATCTCTACAACTTGATATGTCATATGCAATAATTTCTATTTTTGGACAACCCAAGAAGCTGTACTGAGAAACTTTAATGAAATACATGGTGAGTAGCCACGATCGGCCTCAAAATTTTCCTATATACTCTGTACATTCAGACATTGATTCTTTTATTTTGTATAATACTGATGAAACACAAGGAACTCTTTTAGACAGTGTTGATATAGAACCAAAAGAAATCGTAGTTCTAAAGCAAAAGGAAACTTTAGAACTTTCCACTAAATGAGGTAGTCAAGATGAGGAAAATTTGGTGGAAATAGATGACACTAATTATGAACATGAGATATTGTGGCATCTTGAGTTTGATGGGTCAGTCAATAAGTTTGGAGCAAGAACAAGAATTTGGATATACAATCTAGAGAATGATTACTCGGAAGGCCATGCATACATACTAAATTTTAAATGTAATAACAATATGGCTGAGTATGAAGCAGTAATTTTAGGTCTTAAATTAGTTAGGAAGCTAGGATCTATAAGAGTTTCTATCATGGGAGACTCTGAATTAGTGATAAAACAAATTAATGTTGTATATATGGCCAAAGACCCTAGATTAAGTTGTTATAGAGGAACCATTGTAGAAATAATAAACACTTTCTTCAAAATCAAAGTTGTTATAATTCCTAGAAAACATAATATGCAGGCTCATAGTTTAGTAATGCTTGCCAACACCTGCAAGTTACCCTTTCAACCTAACTATTAATACACTGTTGAAGTAAGGCACAGGCCTACAATTCCAGATAATTTGAAGAACTGGAAAATTTTTGCTAATGACAAACAAATAAACAACTTTTTGATCTCAGAACAAGAATTTGTAAATGGAAATATAGATACTGACACATCAATAGACCCTAAAACTAAAGATAAAATAGAGATAAACGAGATAGAAGGTGAGGAGATAGATAGATTACATCCAACTAAATTTACAAAATCAGATGTAGAAAACCTAGAACAAGTTGAAATTGATGAGATAATTAATGAAGACACTGAAGTAATCAATCTCAAAGATAATTTCTTTCCTAAAGGATTAACCGCTTTGGAAGACTTGTTTGATTCAAATGATGTTCCTAGAAAGCCTAAAATGGAACCTTTGAAATCTAATCTGGGGGAGTGTAATATTGTCATTGATGAAATTCCAAAATTGATCAAACTTTCTAAATCATTACCTCCCACTCAAAGAGTAAAATACATTGAGTTATTAAAAGAATTTCAGGATGTCTTTGCTTGGAGTTATGAGGACCTCAAATTCTATGACACCAGCATCATACAACACACAATCCCTATAAAAGAAAATCAAAAGCCTTTCAGACAAAAACTTAGAAGGATAAATCTTGTCCTATTACCTTCAATTGAAAAGGAAATCCAGAGAATGTATGATGCTAAGATAATTCCACCAATCAAATTTTCTAATTGGGTTTCAAACCTGGTGCCAACTAGGAATAAAACTTGTGAAATCAGACTTTGTGTGGACCTTAGAAACCTAAACAAAGTATCCCTTAAATACAATTACCCTCTCCCCATAATGGACCATATTTTGTAAAGGGTAGTTGGATCAACCAGGATCTCATTATTGGATGGGTTTTCTAGTTACAATCAGATTTTAGTTCATCCTGATGATCAAGCCAAGACTACCTTCACTACTCCTTGGGACACATTCATGTATGTGAAAATCCCTTTTGGAGTAATTAATACTAGAGCTACTTTCCAGAGGGCTATGGATATAGCATTTTCCAAAGAAATTCATGATTTCCTAGTGATATACCTAGATGACATTACTGTATTTTCTAAATCTGACAACCAACATTTGGATCATCTAAGGCAGGTTTTTATTAAATGTAGGAAATATGGAATTTCTTTGAACCCCAAGAAGTCTCTATTTGGATTAGAAGAAGGAAAGTTACTAGGTCATATAATTTCAAAAGATGGTATCTGAATAGACCCTGCAAGAATAGAAGCCATCTTACATATACAACATGTTGGCATTATGAGACAAGTGTTGTCCTTGATGGCAAATCACACAGATGACAGATTACAGTGCAGCAGGTCAGTAGCAAAGAATTGATGATCAGACTACAAAGAATGAAGAAAGAAGAGTATATACGCAGGTTCACTATATACCAAGTCACGTATATGCAGGTTTGTTATATACCAAGTCATGTATACGCAGGTTCGCTATATACCAAGTAGGGTATACACGCAGTTTCATGCACGGAAAAGCGCATACATGTCGAAGAACTTACTTTTGGTCTGTGCTAGTTAGTCCTCGGTATTTGAACCTATGGTTTTGGACCATGGTGTCTCGTCAGAAGTGTTGATCCCAAATATTGGGCCCATGGTATTGATTTATTATGGTTTTGGACCGTGGTATTGAGAAAGGCCTAAGACTATAAAAGGAGAAGAAGATCATTAGGCAAAGGTATCGAAAAGTCTTGAATATCTGAAGAAGTATGAGATCTAGGATGCAGGTTATGGGTTGATGATGCATTGCTTGATCTGAGCTAAGGAGGGATCTCACCGGTTGATGGAGAACATGATCTAAGGAGAGATCGGGATCAAATGGTTTGAAATGAACTATCTTTATGATGCTTATTCTAGATCTACATACTGACGCATGTAATATTCTATAAATGTTATGAGTATGACTGATGTCTGGTACAGCTGCAAAGTTATAAGAAAATATTTTTAGATCTGTACGCGGCTTGTCTTTGGCAAAAGCACATATGTACGCGGGTTTGATTCATCATAGTAGAGTATACATTATGAACTATAATATTTGAAGTTGCAGATGGGTTTGATTGTTATGGTAGAGTTCTGTAGTCTGCTCTGTGTTCTAGTGACTGTTGACAGGGTTTCAGTGTTTCAGTGATTCAGAAATTGATGATGCTAGTAGTGATTGTTTTGAGTGTCAATGATAGTTATGGGTCCAGTATGAAAATTTGATGAAACTTGGCCTTCAGATTATAGTGTTGTGTTTCAGGAGTATCCAGTCTGAAAATGTATGAAACGTGGTACCCGGAGGAGAGAAGATTGTAGGCCGGCGCCTACGTACTAGTATCTTAGCTAGTACAACAGAAAAGGGGGTTGGAGCTCCCTTCCAGGAGAATCTAGAGAACGAGAGAAGGTTGTAGCCTTCTGCAGGTTTTAGCCTGCGTGCTGGTAAAGGACTGCACCAGTACATTGTAAAATAAGTTTCTTAATAAAGGAAGATAGAAACGAATTGCAGCAGGTGGTTTTCACCCACATTGGGTTTCCACCTTATATCATGGTGTTCATATGTGTTGCTTATGTGTGTTGATCTATCTGTTTTACTACTACTGTTGACTGTTAATATGGTTAATAATGTTCTGATGCATCCATTAAAGATCACTTAACTGAATCATGAGTTTAATGGGTATATGCTAGTTTCAATAGACACAGTCGCGTATATACGCGGGTATACCTAACTTAAGTAGCGTATATAAATCTGAGTATGAAAATGAAAAAGTATTATTGATTAGATAATACTGATTCAACCCCCCCCCCCCCCTCAGTATTATTTCCAACAATTGGTATCAGAGCAGGTCCTTTGGTAGAGGCTTGATCGCTTAAAGGAGATCCGTGGAACAATGGGAAAGAAGCTTAAGAAGAAAGAACATAAGCGGAAGAAGACATCTTAGAAGAACTATGACAGTGGGAGAATCGATTGGGGATTAGGCATAAGAAGCTCTTCAGATTCAGAATCATTTCAGAATGAAGATGAACTATCAGGTATGAATTTGCTATCCTCTGATGTTCCATCTATCTATCCATTTGGAAAAGATGAAAGTGATAGTGAAACATATGAATTTGCTCTTATGGGTGAACAAGAAAGATATCAAATAGAGGTAGAAGTTAAAAGTCTGACAAACAAAATTAGAACTCAAGAAGAACTTTTGAACATAAAGGATGGTGCCTTCAAAGAAGCTACTACTAGACTAAAGACTCAACTAGAGTTATTCAAGGACAAATATCCAAAATTCCAGGATGAAATAACATCTCTAAGTAATGAAGTCATTGAAAAGAACACAACAATCAAGGAGCTCAGAGATAGATCCAATTACTATGAAAGTCTTGAAGCCATGAATCGCTCACTAAAGGAAGATCTTGAAGAATCAAAGAAGCAGAATAAAGATCTACTCCAAGCTATTGAAAAACAGGTAAACGAAGTTATCAACTTAAAATCTCAGCTGGAATGTGCCTTCAGAATTCATCAAATGCAGCAGGATCTGAATGAAGAACAAGAAAAGGAGATTCTCAAACTAAGGCATTAGTTAGAAGAAAGAAGGAAAGCTGAAGAAGACATGAAGAAGCAATGTCTAGAAAAGGAGGAACAACTTCAAGTTGAGGTAAATATCTTGAAAGGTAAATTAGAAGAAAAGGATAAACTGTTGAGATTTCAAGATAGTACTAAAGCCTTGGATGATATTCTTAGTAGTCAAAGGTCTCCTGCTATCAAGACTGGTCTTGGTTTTCATGAATCTGTTGAAGGTGAATCTAGTTCACAAGGTGAGGCAAGGAACTCTAAATAGAAATCCAAAATGATCAACAAGGAGATGAAAGGTCAATCTCATCATCAACCAAGGAAAGAAATTCTTCAAAGAAAATCTTTTACTCCTCCTATGAATAACGTTGAATGTTATGTATGTCATAATCTTGGACATGTTGCGGCCAGATGTAGAAGAACAAGGGTTCAAGACCATCATGGAGAAAGATCATCACATTCAAGGTACTATAATGGATATTGTTTTTCTTGCAATATGTTTGGTTACAAAGCTGTTGATTGCTACAGGAGGAATATGAAACATGTAAGATGTTATGCATGTAACAAGCTTGGACATATAGCAAAGGAATGCAGGAACAAAGGACGGACATCACACCAAAAGGAGAAAACATCATCACACTTGAAGATATGGAAGAAGAAGGAAGTACAGTCAGACAGATGTGGCACAGCACAATGTACTCAGCTACAGCACAACACAGACATAACAGACTCAGAGGGAGCTGAAAGTATAAAAATTTAGTATCCTGAATCTCATAAGCAAGTTCCATAAAGGGAAGTCGCGTATATACGCGAGTTAGACACTGCAAAGTCGCGTATATGTCAGTCTGAGGAAAAGCAGTGGGGACAAGCTCAAAAAAAGGATCTGAATCAGTCCATTATTTTCTCTATTGGTTAATAGTTACAGTCTGCTGAGGATCTGTGGAAATTTTTTGATACTTTTAAGATGTCTAGAAGTGTTTTGATCCTAACTTGATGATGATGATGTCTTGATTCTTATTGCTGATATATGCATCTAACAGATGGCACAGGTTGAGAGGGAGCATATGCCTTTAATAATTCATTGTTGGAATTATGGTTAATAGTCCTTAGTAATGATGCTTATATGGCTAAATGATATATCTTGCTATGATGTGGTTATGAGTTGTCCATCATAAAATATCATATGATTCGTGGGGTTACATAGTTGATGTTTAGATCATATTTGTGGATTGATTCTTAGATGGTGCATATATGATGCTTACATGCTGATCTTCATAAGGATAAGGAGAAGTAAAAGCTTGAATTCACATCTTCTTTACTTGATGATGAGTCACTCATATGCTATTGTCATCATATGCATAAAGATCATATATTACAGTTATGATGCAGGATTCCCATAGTTCTTGGTGCTCATGTGGATAAGGATTGAAGCCTTGACAAATGATCTTGAGCTCAAGATACATAGTGCTGGATACATGGATAATTATTCGAAGTTGCATTGTTGGTGGCATGATGATGATGAGTTCTTACCTATATGATGATAGGTTGATTCTTACATTTGATGATTGCTGCAGATGTTCCCAAGTAATGATACTTGGATCATGTAGATCTTGATGTCGATGAAATGGCTATGGTGGTTTCACACATGATATAATGTGAATGACTCTGAATTCTGTTCAAAGGGATGAATTGATGCAGACATACTGTGTTATAGATTGATGAATTAGACTCTACAACACATTTATAGGTTGCTGATCTGGAAGTGGTTGTACGTGAGTTCTATGAGTAGTATCCGCGTATATATGCACGTTTATTCAGATATAGTCGCGTATATGGAGTTTTGAAGGATATCAGTAGGGGCAGACTCTAATTGAAGATAGTTTGATATGGGTCTTTCAGAGACCATCTAGCACAGGTTCAGGGGAGCAGATAATCTTTAAATGATGCAGTGTTGGCATTACCTTAAAAGCTTTTGGTTCAAGTTCTCATGCAGAGGGAGAACAGAAAGAGAATATAATTGCTGGTCTAGATGCTTAAGGATCAGATCATACATTGTGTATAGCTACAGATGACTATCGTGGTCTTATTTAGATGTTGTCTCATGACTCATGATGTAATTAAGTGTCTCTATCTGGTCATATGATGAATATTGAAATATTTCAGTCATGTATTTTTATCTAGGTCATGTAACGGCCTATGTTGGTTTCCCCACTATGCCTGGGATGAATGATGTTATACTCTTGTATTATCATGTGTAAAATTTTGGTATATCCCCACTTGGTTGGGAGATGGATGTATGTATAAGTGTTTGGTGTTGGGAAGGTCACTAATGATGTATAGAGTCACGCTCTTTCTTGTAGAACATCTTTTTGTAGACCTTGCTTACAGTCAGGGAGAGGATGATCAGCACACTTCAGTAGAGCAGAGACTTCAGCATGTACTCAAGGGGAGCATGGACAAATTGGTACACCTTGGCATATACAAAGGGGGAGCTCATTCAGAGAGTTCAGTAGGTACTCAGGGGGAGTATGAACAGCGGAATGCTTATCTTGGAAAGAGAATATCTTGGTTCGCCCTTTGCCCTTGATGTCAAACGGGGAGAGTGATTTGGTGTTGTTGCCATCAAGTCCAAAGGGGGATATTGTTGGCATTATGATGCATGTGTTGTACTTGATGGCAACCCTCTCCTAGAAGAACATCTCACTTATTTATAACTGGATGGATCTTCAGAAGAGATATCAGATGTGACTGATGGAGGACAGCTCAAAGGAATCAGATGATAGTTCTAAGTGTGACAAGTTAGCTTTGCCATCAAGTCCAAAGGGGGAGATTGTTGGCATTATGAGACAAGTGTTGTCCTTGATGGAAAATCACACAAATGACAGATTAGAGTGCAGCAGGTCAGTAGCAAAGAATTGATGATCAGACTACAAAGAATGAAGAAAGAAGAGTACATACGTAGGTTCACTATATACCAAGTAGGGTATACACGCGGGTTCACTATATACCAAGTCGCATATACGCAGGTTCGCTATGTACCAAGTAGGGTATACACGCAGGCTCACTATATACCAAGTCGTGTATATGCAGGTTCGCTATATACCAAGTAGGGTATACACGCAGTTTCATGCACAGAAAAGCGTGTACATGTCGGAGAACTTACTTTTGGTCTGTGGTAGTTAGTCCTCGGTATTTGAATCTATCGTTTTGGACCATGGTGTCTCGTCAGAAGTGTTGATCCCAAGTATTGGGCCCATGGTATTGATTTATTATGGTTTTGGACCGTGGTATTGAGCAAGGCCTAAGACTATAAAAGGAGAAGAAGATAATTAGGCAAAGGTATCGAAAAGTCTTGAATGTCTGAAGAAGTATGAGATCCAGGATGCAGGTTATGGGTTGATGATGCATTGCTTGATCTGAGCTAAGGAGGGATCTCACCGGTTGATGGAGAACATGATCTAAGGAGAGATTGGGATCAAATGGTTTGAAATGAACTATCTTTATGATGCTTATTCTAGATCTGCATACTGACGCATGTAATATTCTATAAATGTTATGAGTATGACTGATGTTTGGTACAGCTGCAAAGTTATAAGAAAATATTTTTAGATCTGTACGTGGGTTGTCTTTGGCAAAAGCGCGTATGTACGCGGGTTTGATTCATCGTAGTAGCGTATACATTATGAAGTATAATATTCGAAGTTACAGATGGGTCTAATTGTTATGGTAGAGTTCTGTAGTCTGCTCTGTGTTCTGGTGATTGTTGACAGGGTTTCAGTGTTTCAGTGATTCAGAAATTGATGATGCTAGTAGTGATTGTTTTGAGCGTCAATGATAGTTATGGGTCCAGTATGAAAATTTGATGAAACGTGGCCTTCAGATTATAGTGTTGTGCTTCAGGAGTATCTAGTCTGAAAATGTATGAAACGTGGTACCCGGAGGAGAGAAGATTGTAGGTCGACGCCTACGTACTAGTATCTTAGCTAGTACAAGAGCAAAGGGGGTTGGAGCTCCCTTCCAGGAGAATCTAGAGAATGAGAGAAGGTTGTAGCCTTCTGCAAGTTGTAGCCTGCGTGCTGGTAAAGGACTGCACCAGTACATTGTAAAAGAAGTTTCTTAATAAAGGAAGATAGAAACGAATTGCAGTAGGTGGTTTTCACCCAATAGGGTTTCCACCTTATATCATGGTGTTCATATGTGTTGCTTACGTGTGTTGATCTATCTGTTTTACTACTACTGTTGATTGTTAATATGGTTAATAATGTTCTGATGCATCCATTGAAGATCACTTAACTGAATCATGAGTTTAATGGGTATACGCTAGTTGCAATAGACACAGTCGCGTATATACGCGGGTATACCTAACTGAAGTAGCGTATATAAATCTGAGTATGAAAAGGAAAAGTATTATTAATTAGATAATACTGATTCACCCCCCCCCCCCCCCCCCCCCCCCCCCCTCTCAGTATTATTTCCAACAATTCAAGGAACATTAGAGAATTACAAGATTTCTTAGGGAAAATTAACTTTCTTAGGAGATCTATTTCTAATCTAGTAGAATTAACTAGATCACTAAACAATATGTTGAAAAAAGATTCAACCATCAAATGGACTGTTGAGGCTAAGAAATCCTTTGAAGACATTAAACTAGCCTTAACTAGAAAACCGATTTTGATCAATCCAAAATTTGACAGAGATTTCATCTTATTTTCTTTTGCTTCTGAGCACACAATTGCTATAGTTTTACTGCAGAAAAATGACCAGGGCTATGAACAACCTATTTCTTTCTTTGGCAAGGCCCTGAGAGATGCCTCCTTAAAATATAACATAATGGAAAAAAAATCTTTTCCTTTGGTCAAAGCTATCAAGGACTTTAGAGTATATATTTTATATTCTCATATAGTAGCCTAGGTTCCCAATTTAGTAGTCAAAGACATCCTAACTCAGGGTGGTCCAGATGGAAAGAGGGTAAACTGGATTGCTACTATTTTAGAATATGACATAGAAATCAAACCAAGTTAATCAAGGGCCAAGGTTCAACCAATCTCATGGCTGAGTCAAACTTTCAGGCCCTAGATATAAAATTTATTGCACAAATAGATAATGAAGAGGAGATGGTGACTCCACTAATCATCCAGGCCTTTATTGAATCACCATGGTATGCTAATATCATTTATGTTTTACAAAATTTACAAGCTCCTCCAGGATTATCTAAGACCAAAAGTAGATTTTTGAAGATGAAGTCCTTAAAATTTTATATATTAGACAATGTTTTCTTTCGAAGGAATCATGAAGGTATTCCTCTCAACTGTTTATTAAAAGATGAATCTGACGAAGTATTGCAAGAGTTTCATGCAGGTGACTATGGAGGACACCTTTACTGGAAAAATACTACAAATAAAATTCTTAGAGGTGGTTTCTACTGGCCAACTTTGTTTTTTAATGTCAATAAACATGTGACCTTCTGTCAGAAATGTCACATTTTTTAGGGAAATAAAAAGATTCTACCATTACCGCTCAAGCCAATATCTGCTGAAACACCTTTTCAACAATGGGGTGTAGAATTCATTGGTGAAATTCACCCACCCTCCTCTTCCCAACACAAACGGATCCTTACTGCCATAGAATATTTCATGAAATGGATAGATGCCATACCTTCAAGGCAAGCCACTGACACTATTATCATAACCTTCCTAGAAACCAACATTCTATCGAGATTTGGATGTCCAACTAAGATCATCACTGATAATGCAGCAGCTTTTAAATCCAAAAGAATGATAGATTTCTACAACAAGTATCATATAACCCTGGGCCATTCCATAGCCTATTATCCTCAAGAAAATGGACTGGCAGAGTTCTCAAACAAAATCTTGGTGAACATCATCAAAAAGTTGTTAGAGGATAATAAGAAAACATGGAATAAAAAGCTAGTCAATGCCTTATGGGCCAACAGACTAACCACTAAAAAATCAATTGGTAGTTCTCCCTACCAGCTAGTTTATGGGATGGAATTTGTTTTTCCATCTTCCTTGGGAACACCAGTGATGAAATTGATCCAAGAATTGCAAGTTGAACCAAATAATATCCAAAGAAGAATCAAACATACAATTCATTTATATCAAACCAGGCATGAAGTGTACATCAGATCACAGACTGTGCAGGAAAGGATCAAGAAGATTTTTGATAAAAAGACTAAGGCTAGAGATTTCTACCATGGTGACAAATTCTTTAAGTGGGACTCAAGGAGGGAAGATAAATGTAAACATGGGAAATTTGATTTCCTATGGAAGGGCCCATATGTCATTTATGCTTTCAGAGGTAATAATGCTTTTTGCCTAAGATAAATGGATGGCACATAAGCATAAGGTGGACTAGTGAATGGTCGAATGCTCAAACACTATATTGAACCTAACTATTGATTTTTACTTTCCATTGTACATATTCCATTTTTCTTCAAAAATTTTAGTTTGGATTGGATGGTGGTCGTTGAAGTTGAAGCTTGAAGAGAAGGCCTTGAGCTTTAATGATTCACTATCATAAGTATCGATAATACAAAAGCATAAAGGATAATTTTGCAAGGTAACATCAACAATAATTCAAAGGCTACTGATCTACAAAGTTCTTGACATTTCACCAAGAAATGTTATCCCCAATTGGAGCCACTATTAGGTTCCTATAGCAATAGGAATCATAATTTTGATTGACTAAGATTAAGCCTTGTAATATTATACATACCTTTGCTTTCGGCAAATGTTTTTCATATTAAAAAAAAAAAATGTAAAAAGGGTATGTCCTAAAAGAATAATCAAAGGACAAAAAGAATGAAAATAGGTAAAAAAAAAATGAAATATATGAACCCCAAAAGACAAAAGAGACCATGGAAAGTGTGCAAGTAAAAATTCCACTACTATTTACTTTTTATGCTTAATAAAGGATTGTGTGCAGCTTGTTACTTATGCCACAATCCATGAATAGTCAAAATATTTAAACTTGGCTATGTCATGTTTTCAATTTTACGTTTATAGATAGAGAATAAAATCTTACCAAACAGTGTAATCTTGGCAAATAATTAGACAGGTAGAGTAAATAAAAGCGAGCTCAACTGTTTAATCTGAGCCCTTGGATGATATAAGGTTTGATTTAGATAGTTTGCTATGTAAAGAAAATAAAATATTGATAAGGGTTTGCTAGCTTAAATGCACCCTAATAAAGTGAAGAAAAAATGGTAGGATAAGTAGATGGGTAAGTAGAAGAAAGGTTGCAGAAGTATGATGATTGATTAGACAAAAAAACATATTTATCATCTTTCATCATATGTTCCAAACATGAATGGACAACCAAGCATGCAAATGGATTTCAAAGTCAATTAATTAACTTCCCCCATTCATTTCACCTCTTTACTTAATTAATTTCCCATAAAAAAGTTCAAAGTACTTAAAACCTTTAGGTCAAATAGATTTAGAGAATTTCTCTAACTTTTGGAGGGACTGGACCCTTGTCTCAATGACTTATGGATATCAAGTACTAGATTCCCCTCATAAAAGTTCATTCCCCCTTCAATTCATTCATTTTCCTAATAAATATATCTTTTCCTAAGATTAAAACACTTTTTGCCTAGGAAAAGTAATTTTCCCCCATATAAAACACTTTTCATGCCAAAAACCCACAAAAATGCTTTACCCTAAGTATAAATGTAAATATGTTCAAAACATGTACTTCACAAAAAAGCATTTTGCTTAGTGTTTTCCTCTTTTCCACCCATTTTTCATATTAATTACTAACTTTATTATAGTCAATCTCAATAAAAACCCAATTCCCTGTATATATTTAACTCCTATGTATAATTTAACCCTACACCCCAGTTTAATTCTAAACTATGATTTTCACCTAAAACCCGACCAAAACATTTATCTGGTCCATCTGCAATCAAGTTAATAAAGCCCCCTTTAATCCTCTGTTAATTACCCCGATGGCCTAATCTCACTTTAAGCCATTATTAACCCTGATACCATCGTAATTAAGTGCCCGCCAGGCCCCACACTAGCCTCCGTGCAACCTCTCCACCCGATCACTGTGCGATCATCCCCGTCCTCATTCAATGGCTCTCATCCATATCGAGTCAACCCGACGTCTATCCTTTACCCACCCAATAAAGTGGTTTTCCCCTTAACCCCCAATGTTACGTGTCATTCGATGAGTGGAATCGGGTGGCCCTCCCAAATACCACCGAGCGCCCAAAAGTAGTGCAAAATAAACCACTTACTGCCCTCTCGCTGTGTGACAAATTTACCACTATTCACCCCATACTCGACAAAAAATAGCTTTTTGCGTATAAGAGCCAAAAGCCCCAAAATTGTTTGTTTTCATTGAATTTTCATCTGCAAGCCTCTATACGCATACACGACACCTGCAAAAATCTAAGCCATCAAACCATGTACAATTTCACTCCAAAGATGTCGCAGACTACCCTGTCGACCTTGCAGACTATGCAAAGCCCATTCAACCACTTGCAATCGCCAGCCACCCTGTTCAGAGCCAATTCACCAAACACCCTATCAATTTCAAAGTAACCAGTTTCTGAGTGTTTTTAGTTAAGTTAAAAATTAATTAAAAGTACTCAAGAGCTCAAGCCTACTCCTTGCAGAACATCGTTGCCCTAGAAAAATTGAAATTACCCCCATACTCAAATCCACAAGAACTGAGTATGGTTGTACAAATTGCTATGGATGTGAGACCCATCTCTACACCCCATTTAGACCTGGACCACCTTCCCCTAGCTGATAAATATTTCCAGATAAAAGATACCACTATCATAAAGCTCCTGCCCAAAATACATTGCCAAAGTAGGGACAAGCTCCTGAACTAGGCTGATGAAATTGGTCTTTGGGAGTCAAATTTTCCCAAGTACTAGTTCCCCCAAGTCCACATTTTTCCTGAAATTGTGCATATGTGCTATGCTTGTTATATCCCAAGTCACAAAACCATCATGTCTCATGACCAGAAGGTCCTTTTAACCATCACTACTGAGTCTATAAATGAAATGTTGTAGCTCCAACCAGGGCCAAACCTAACTACCCTCTCAATTGGAGATCTATTCGACTTATATCCCAAACTCAGCTCTGCAAAATTGGCCCAATTGCTCAAAACCTTCATTAGAGAAGAGAAGCACATCCCTAAAGACCCCCCTCCATATGTAGTAACTATATTTTCCCCTTGGGGCTGAAATATTGTAGCCATGATATCTTGTGTTTTGGGTTACTCCACAAGTGAGTATATTGATGAAATTATCCTGGCTTTCACGTCCATCTATGCCCCAGGAAAACCTCCTGCAACAATTTATGACTTTTCCACATTCATAGCTGACAGGATGCATGAGCAGTTCACAAGAATGGGGAATGAAAGGGTCTTTAAATGCTCCATAGTTTTATATCATATGTTCTTATATTATCAATTAGATAAATTCCCATTCACCCTCCAAAAACTAGACACCAGGGGTCAACCCAGGTCAGTCATTTTTTGGACCCCATTAATCCACGAGTATCAGTCTCCATACTCTTATTCAGACTTCACTGACTTATTTGTACATCCAGTTATGACAACGTTGACTGGAAACCCTCCTCCAAGAATATGTCCAGAAATAAAGAGAGTCCTTGAACTGTTAAAGCAGACCAAAGTGGGTGACTAGCACCTTTACCAGAACCACATAGAAATCAGGGTATATGGTTGCATGCTTGCATGCTTGCACCATATAAATTGCAAAAATACCTTCCTATGAGGTTGTTTGCATTAGAATACTATAGGAAAATTATCAATGCATGTGAGGTAAACTTTTTCAATGCCAAGAAGAAGGCCAATTTCAAAATAAAAGACCAACTAGGCCCCTTCATATGTAACTCTAGGGAGGCCGGGAAAGAGGTAGATTTGATACTACAAAATATGAAGTTCCAGAGAAGTTTTGTTTGGAGATATGACCCTTCGGAATTCATCACCAAGAAGAGGCAAAAGGTCAAGCTAGGACCTTTTATTCACCATAACATAACTGAGATTAAAGCAGATGCCAACCAATCAGAATGGGTGGAAGGAACCCTATTTGATCAAGACAACACCAGAATAGACATAGAGAATGCTCTAAATGATCTGGAAAAACAACTTGATGAGGGTTATTTCCTGCAGGTGCTAGAACAGTCAAACAGGCCAGAATAGTCAAGCAGGCTAGAACAGTCAAACAAACCAGAATAGTTAGACAAGCCAGAGCAATCAAGAAAACCAAAGACAACCATGAGTACCCCCTCAGTTTTGCAGACTCCTCTAAATCAGGAGAAGAGCCTAAAAAGAAGTACGGAGGAGGCCACCACATCAGCAAGGGCCACTTCACAGACTTATGCAGATACAAGCCAAGCAAAAAGACAGAGAGTGAATCCTGTCTCTGAATAGGAATACATAGAGGAAACATCAGAAGTCACCAGCAAAAAAGGAAACAAGAGTAGGCCCATCACCCCATCGAAAGGCACACCCTCCACATCACAAAATCAGGTGTTGGAAAGGTAGCTCAGTCTTAAAGTATCTTCCTTCAGAATGTCTGCTGACAAAGACCAAGACATCAAGGAAAGGTACAGGGAAATAAAAGCAATGAATGAGAAGCTTAAGGTCCAAAATTAAGCCTAGTACCTGAAGATGACCCCTACCAATCAAACCAGGCTAATGTCAGCCTTTGATATCAAAGAGGGGAAAATGAAAATGACTTTTATCAAGCCTACAACTCAACAGCCAAAAAGAGCCTCAGATTTCAAGAAAGTAGATTTTGAAGTGCTGGCAAGGGATATCCATCCCATAGACCGGATTGAGCTACAGAAACAAGAAGGGGAGATGATATACTCCATGTTGACAAGAAAGGCCTTAGCTACCCACCAACTACAAAATTCCTTAAACAACATATCTGCACAATTCCAACTGAAGAATGCCTCCTCACAGGCCAAGGACACAAGAATCAAGTCCTTAGAGGACTTAGTAATTGAATTGGGACATGATCCCAAGGATATAAAAGTCACAGAGAAGCTAATTAAGAAGAAAAATGATGATATCACTGCACTCAAGAAAAAGCTAAATATACCCCAGCTACATCATCCACAAACACTAGAAGTCCTAGAAGCCCATCAGGGACATGAAGAACTCATGGAGTTAATCTTTAAATTGAATGACCAAGTGAAAGAGACTAAAAACGAACTGGATACTTTGATACAGTTAAAACAAGCAGATGTGGCCACCTCTTCAACAAATGTTATCCCCATAGTCTCTGCAACAGTGCCATCCACACTAGTAGCATCTTGGGCACTTACAGCTCCACTTGCAACAGCCTTGCCAGCAACAACAGGATCTACATCAGCAGCAGGTACATCAGGGGAGAAAGCAGCAAAGCTTGTGAAAGCCATGGAAGAAATGACCATCCAGGCTACAAAGATGAAAAAGCTAAAGGAAAAGGTGGCAAAGTTGGAAATTGATTGCAAACTAGCCCAACTCAAGCAAAAAGAAGAAACAAAAAAGGCATAGAGAATGGGTGAGAGAATGAAAACCCTAGAGAAGGATTTAACACTTGAGAATCCACTTGGACAAACCAAATAAATGTTACGAACCAATATCATTGACTCTGTCAATGATATTTGGCCATCAATCCAAGTAATTTTTGAACAAAATTAGTTGGTAAAGGTAGCTACTAAAGCTATCCAGAAAGTAAAGGCCGAGTTGGGAAATAAGCCAGAGGATGCCAATAGACTCATCCACTTCCTCAACAGCAAAAATAGATATGAGCTCCAAGAGCTAAATATATCCTTTCCAAAAGGAACCTTATGCTTAATTTGGAAGCAAAGTGCCACAATATGCAGGTAGCCATTGATAGGTTCATGGCTAAATTCCAAATTTTTAGGGAGAAAGGCCTGCCCAGTTCTATGGTCATCATGATAAGCTAATGACACAGTTGGACTATGGGGATAGACTTAGAAAATTAGCTAAGGAAAAAGCCATTTCTTCATCCATTAAAGCCCTGCCAACAGGCAAAGTATTATATGACACATCTGAGAACTTGTTTTTCCTTGAGCATGTTAACGGGAAAAGTGTCTACTCATAACGACCTTATCCCACTAAGGTGTGACAGTGACCTTAGAAACAAACAGAGAAAACTACTTTCGTACTCTTCTTTATGAACTATAAACGAAGAGGAATAGGATGAACCAACCTGTGTCTTGCGCTAGTCCTTTGATCCAATCTCTCTCCTCTTTGACAGCTTCCAGCTACCTGCTCCCTCACTTGCCTAGCTTCACCAAGTTCCTATAAGATCACAGAAGAAGAAAACTACACAAAGACATGGATTTATATTCATAAATAGCTTAGGATCAGATTTAAGCTAAACATACAAATGTAACGAAAATCAATGATACACAAGCATGTAGGAGAAACTCAAGTAGTTTTATTGATATAACAAGAAGATCCAGGAGAAGTTACAACCGATGATTCCTGATCCAGCATCAACCTCCCAGCATAGAATCCCCTCTTCACCTCCAACAAAGCATAAATCACCCAATACTCTGATATCTATCTCAAAACCAACAGCAATTCTCTACAATGTACCAAATTCCAGCCTCTGGATCTCTGCGATGAGGGATCCATATATAGATGTATGCAAAGAGGATGAGTCAGCTTATGATTTGACTAGTGTCTTCTCTCTGTCAGTTCTTGCTTCCACTTGGAGACTGAGAGCCTCTTACTCATCCTTGGTCGAACTCAGTGAGGCAAGTGTCATTGGGGAAGATTCTGGAAGCTTCCATTGTCTGTCCGCCTCGCGGAATGATACTGTCATTTGTCATTTCCCGCTCAACGCACCCTGGTAGTCCATTTAGGTGCGTTGCAATGCACCTAGATAGTGTACTTGGGTGCTATGCAACGCAGCCAGCTAGTGGAGCAGCTGAAATGATCCTGATTTGACTGATTCTGAGCAGTTTCAGGTGGAGAACTTCTGGGAGAAGCTGTAATTTGTTGACCTTGTTCCTTTAGGGGCCGGAACAACACTTTTAGGGACTTAGGATCCCTTTGTTTATGGAAATTTCATGCTTAGAGCTGTAAGGCACAAAAATGTCTATAACAGTTGCCCCCTAAAGTATGAGGCCGTTTATCGGGTGAAATGCTTTATTAGGAGGATCCGAAGTTCTTTCAATGCTGGGAGGAGACCTGTAATAAGATACAATACAATACATTATCTTTATATTGTTTTCATGATCTAGCTGAGGCGGGCATTCCCATGCTCAGATTTATAAATTCATTTTCATATACATAGGACAGACAATCGTCTGATGGTAGACTGATGATTCTGATAGAGCCATCATCCTTTTGGTAGGATGATTATCTGTGCTGCAGTGCTGTACATTTCAATGTATTTATTTTCCTGAATATATATCGCAGCCCGGATGGATGGAACTAGATCCGGGGTCTTCAATCTTGTCCGATCTTCACTCGAAGTACAGGTCGATCCATGTGAGAAATGTTTTGAAGTCGAACATGGAAAGACATCGCTTGATTACCAGTCAATGATGTAAACTGTTAACAAGCACGAGAGGAATCACCGATAATGATGATGACCCTCAAGGTACTGCAGTACAATTCACGTGGTGTGAATAAAGGACTTGGTGTCAAACGCCATGCAAAATCTTTCGGTCGAAGGTCATTGATGTATACCTGTCGCCGGAAGTGAGAAACTTGCCATTGAGGCATGCAAGCCTCAAAGTACTGAAGGGGGTGTTCCTAGATCAACTTCTTGGATAATGAGCTGATGTCGACAAGAAGCGATCCGTCAAAGGAGGGCCTTAATGAATCCCACATCAATGACACGGAACGGAGAAAATGATTTTGATGGAGGTGAAAACAGTCTGATGATATACGGTTCAGGATGGCAGTCATGAAAGAATGAAGTATAATGTATGGTAGTGGATGGGACACAGGTGACTTCTCTGGATGACTTCTCTTGAACATGTCGGTGACACTTATGTGATGCATTGGTAGCATTTACCCCAAATGTGGATGGTATGGCGTGACCATGGTTATGTGACTGGTGAATGAAACAACCCAATCCGACTCAGGCACGGAGTGGAAGTGTCATGTTCAAGAGCGACTTGCTACCAATAAAGATTCTTTGAGTTTTCTTCCCAATTTTTCCCCAATCATTGCTGACCAGTACCTCTTTATTTTTGTCAAGCTTGAGGAGGATAACATATGCTTGTTCTATAATTTTCCCTTCGGGCAAACCCATCGCTATGTTTTAACGAGCCTAGCGATAGTGAAACTCGTTCTCGTCTAAAGACAAGTTTGTCACTATTAACCTTTTTAACAAGTTTAACGACAAAGATAACTCGGTCCTTTTCATTTTTAGAGAGTCTGAAAGGTACGTAAAGGTAACTCTGAAATTCCTTTTTCGTCATCTAATCCCTTAAGTCTGGAAAAGTATAAAACAATACAGAAGGGATGAATTTTCGATAGTTTTAATGAGCCGAACAAAACAAGCACTCGATCTTTCTGTGCAATAATCCCTCAGGTCCAAAAAGATTAAAATCTAGAGGAGGGATAGCACTTCCGGTCGCTTTAACGAGCTGGAAGGCCAAAACTCGACAATCTTTTCATATTTTACGAGTCAGTTGAAAAGAGCTTAAAGAAGACTCGTCTTTTGAGGAATGAGTGATAAAATGGGTAGCAGCTGATTCCAGGTAAGGCTTGGAATTTTCCAATCACAGTAGTGTCACAAGGATGGCTAGTGAAATCACTCTTCGCAGCTGTTCCTCAAAATGGGTAAACAATCAAATGGAGGTGAATGATCGGCCAATGGAAAAGTGGAGGTGACGGTGCAAACACGACCAAGGCTTTAATGGTTGAAATGTTACATTCACGGTGGTTATTTACGGGGGAATAGTTCATTTTTTAACGAGCTTAAACGTGGGTGGAAACATTTGCTCATGTCTTATGTTTATTTTTTAACGAGCTTGAACTATGTGCTAAAACTGCTCGATTAATCCAGTCATATGATAAGAATGTCTCATATAAAATTGGCAATTTTTAGAGTTTTGCCCCACATCCTTTCTTTATGCAAGTTAGGTGACGACTAATCCTACGAGTTTAAAGGGTTAGAGGTCCTAAAAATTTAAAAAATAAATAGCCGCCCCTCGCTTGCACTCCAAAAGGTTTGCATGCCCCCAGGTATAAAATATGGTTTCAAAGTTACCCCTCAATTTGCAGACAAAACATTTGTTCTATCAGGAAAGGCCTACCTCTTACAGGTTACCCAAAGATTGTTCTATTCGCGGTGCAAACAAAACACTTCTTCGGCGATGTCTACCAAGATAAACAAAGGTGAGTGACGACGTCCGCCAACTCACATAACTTTGACAAGAGAATCTTATTCTAGAATAACCCCTCTTCCACCGACAGACGGGGTACAGACTAGTCATATTCTCCCGTGGAAACCTACCCTATACCCGAAGTTTTCCTGCCGAAGCAGACCAGGACGCATGCCCCCTGGGTTTCAGTCATATCCCTCCGAATTACTCGCGCTCATCGGGAGGACGGACTGGGGATTGAGACATTTCTTGCATGAAGATACCATTTAGGGATGGTATATGACTATTTGCTATGCGTGATCCGGGAAATGAAAGCTGGTCCACGAGCTTGACCACTCTTCCTTCGTGCGGAAAACACATTACTCTAAAGAGTGAGGAGATGATGGCTCCCATGCAATAAATATAGTCTCGTCCAAGGAGTAGATTATAATCCAAGGGTCCTTGAACTACCATTACATTCATGTGAACTGTCTTCCTTCTCAATGTTATGGGCACATCGGGAAGGATCCCTAAAGGTCGACTGGTTCCTTTATCAAAGCCTGTCAGATTTCTCATCTCAGGCAACAGCGATGGCGAACCAAGTGCTTTCCAAGCAATAGAGGAAAGGATACTCACAGAAGCCCCCTCATCTATGATGGTACCAGCCATGACCATTCTATATATTTGAACGATAATTCAGAATGGTATGCCTGCGGGTAAACGGGGTCTGCCTAGTTGATTCCAGTCGAAGGAGACAACTAGGTTGCTTGGAGGTGGGATCGAGTAGACGGCTGGGTATGGCTCTGACGAATTTCCCTCCTGCGGTAAGGGAATGGGTAGATTCCCCCATGTTCGTCGGAGTCTGTGTTGATGAAGAGAATTTGGACGGTGTCATCCTTGTTCTCTTCAGTGACTGTATCATCTGAAGATAAAACCTCTGAAGGCAAGACCGAGTCAACTGCCACCTCGACCTTTTGACTTTCATCTGGTATGGATTCAGATGGCTTATCTTCAATGATAGGCGCTTCAGCCGACCACTTGAGTGGGCCAGCTGGATTCTCAACTAGCGACGGACTCGGAAAGAGTTTTTTATATCCAGGAGGAAGTCGTAACGGTGAAACCGGATGATCATCCAAAACTCTTTTAGCTTCATCTAAGAAGGGACAATGGTGGACGACATGATTGCCTTCACACAGTTTACAAGGAAATGTAGCTTTCCCTTTTTGTCCTGGGGCTTCACTTTCGCTAGTTGATGGTGTGCTTTCAACATGATCACCAGAGGCTGATGACACCAGATTGTGCAAACGAGGAGACCAGTCCCTTAGTATCCGAGGGATGCAAGGACAATCTCTGTGAAAGTGGTCTCTTTTGCAAATGACACATGGCGATTTAGGCCTAGTCAGTGCAGTGTGTGGATTTTCGTTAGACGGCACTCGTTTTCCCCCATTCGCCTTTGGATCCTTCTTCTTCTTCTCCTTCTTCTCCTTAGGAACTTGACTTTTGGCTTTGCCAGCCCCATCAAGCGAAGAGGAAGGAGGAGAGGAAGAATTAGAGGAAGTAGAAGGTTGGTGGGCAACTCTGGACTCGTCTAATTGCTGATTCGATTGTTCAGGAATGGTGGTGTTCTGAACGACATTGGTTGAGAAGAGCCATACTGGCAAGCCAATTGTCAGTCCTGGAAGCGACAATGTGGCCATATGGGGTGCACCAACATCTCCCCAAGAGGAGAAGGGACTAGCATTTCCACCAAGGGGAATTCCTTGGTTGGTAGACTCCATTTTCTCAACCTAAGATCAACGTAGGAAAAGGGTATGAATATTCCGTTTAAAATAAAGTTTTAGACGCTTTGACACAACTTGTTTTTTCAGTTTTTAAGAGTCGAGAAAAAACAAAAGATGGCTCTAGTCTCCTTCGATTTTTAATGAGCCTGAAGTGACAAGTGCTCAGATGGACCTTTTCCGTTAAGGAGTTTGAAAAGGAACGAAAGGGACTACTCTGGAGATCTAGGTAGAGGGAGTACCAAACCAATCACAAAACTGCAGAATACTTTTTACAGTATGACAGTCAATCTTCCTGAATGCTGTGTTCGGTGCATTGCGGTCAGTAGGGCGGCCGACACGGCTTCCTATGGATAAAAGGTTTTAATCCTATAGGGGTCTCCCAATATATACTCGACGGTACGTAGGAGCACAAGTCCGTACTGGCACTTATCGTCTCAAAGTGGAGGAATCAGCCAACCATCAGTGAGGACAACAGTTACCAGGCTTTACGACGCCGGAATACGTCTCTAGCCTAGACCTCTAAATGTTGTGTGTTAAGTTCCAAAGCGTTGTTAGATTCATTCAATTTATTTTAAGTTGATCTTTCTTATGAAGTTTGCCTTTTGGGTTCACCACGAGATGTAGATGTAATTCTTAAAATGCAATCTAAAGATGATAAGCAAACTTTTATCTCTTTTCAGCAATGAAAATCCTAGCTACAAGGGGAAAAGAAAGACACAATCCTTTCACAAAGAGCAAAGAGCACACTGTAAATGCACTTTCCTAAATCAAGCCAAACAGACTGTCAATATGCAAATGCACATGTGCATGTATTTGATTTCACTTTCTTAATATTGATGCCTAAAAAGAAAGTTGATGTACAAATCTGAATTTGCTTTCAAGTGACAAACATAAACAAGCTTCTTTTCGAAATCAAAAGGTAGAGATGATTACGACACTTTATGATTTTGAAATAAATACTCATTTCGGCACTGGAAAGTCACAAATTCAAACCAAAGGAAAAAGTAAAAGCATAATCGACTGTCAACAGCAAATAAACTTTCTCCTAAGATCAAAATCGACAGTTACGACAGATCTAAATCAAAGGACGACAGTATGACTATTCTACTTTTGCAATGGAAAACTGTAAATGATGCCACAAACACACAAAAACATCTACAGTCTTTTTTTACAAAGGAGGCGGAATTAAGGCAAAGAAAAGGGGTTTTTAAACAGACACATACACTGATCACAGGCTGCAAAAATCAGAGACAAAACTGAAAAAATGAAGCAAAGAACCTCAGCTGCACAAGGCTAGGCTGATCAGCGCACCTGTTACACAGAGAAACTGGATTGCAGCGCAGGTAGCCCTCTTGGGAACTGCGTTGAAATGCAGAATCTCTTCACAGAGCCTGCGTTGGGGCAGAAACGAGAATTCTATCCGGGTTCTGGGTCACGGTTTGTAGTTTAATCTATGGTTTTTGGCCGAGTAAAAGCAATCAGTAATGCACAATCAGAGGGTAGATTTAACGGAGGTCTAAGAGCTATCACAAAGGGAAATCAGATCATTTTGGAATCAGCTGTTCAAATCATAAACAGATCCAGTGAATGGATTGAAGTAGCAGATGTCTACTTTGCATTTGTTAATGGCAAATGCAGTTTGATTGCTACTTCTATGTTTATGAAACAAACAACAAGAGAAACACAAACTAATTAGACACGATTCCCTAGTGGAGTCGCCATTTTGTTAACGGGAAAAGTGTGTACTCAGAACAACCCTATCCCACTAAGGTGTGACAGTGACCTTAGAAACAAACAGAGAAAACTACTTTCGTACTCTTCTTTATGAACTATAAACGAAGAGGAATAGGATGAACCAACCTGTGTCTTGCGCTAGTCCTTTGATCCAATCTCTCTCCTCTTTGACAGCTTCCAGCTACCTGCTCCCTTACTTTCCCAGCTTCACCATGTTCTTGTAAGATCACAGAAGAAGAAAACTACACAAAGACATGGATTTATATTCATAAATAGCTTAGGATCAGATTTAAGCTAAACATACAAATGTAACAAACATCAATGGTACACAAGCATGTAGGAGAAACTCAAATAGTTTTATTGATATAACAAGAAGATCCAGGAGGAGTTACAAATGATGATTCCTGATCCATCATCAACCTCCCAGCATAGAATCCCCTCTTCACCTCCAACAAAGCATAAATCACCCAATACTCTAATATCTATCTCAAAACCAACAGCAATTCTCTACAATGTACAAAATTCCAGCCTCTGGATCTCTGGGATGAGGGATCCATATATAGATGTATGCAAAGAGGATGAGTCAGCTTATGATTTGACTAGTGTCTTCTCTCTGTCAGTTCTTGCTTCCACTTGGAGACTGAGAGCCTCTTACTCATCCTTGGTCGAACTCAGTGAGGCAAGTGTCATTGGGGAAGATTCCGGAAGCTTCCATTGTCTGTCCACCTTGCGGAATGATACTGTCATTTGTCATTTCCCACTCAACGCACCCTGGTAGTGCATTTAGGTGTGTTGCAACGCACCTAGCTAGTGTACTTGGGTGCTATGCAATGCAGCTAGCTAGTGGAGCAGCTGAAATGATCCTGATTTAACTGATTCTGAGCAGTTTCTGGTGGAGAACTTCTGGGAGAAGCTGTAATTTGTTGACCTTGTTCCTTTAGGGGCCGGAACAACACTTTTAGGGACTTAGGATCCCTTGGTTTATGGACATTTCATGCTTAGAGCTGTAAGGCACAAAAATGTCTATAACAGAGCATGAGGTAAAACATTTGTTCCTAACCAAGCCAAATTTTGCTAAATATACCGAGGCAGATGAGATTTACAGGAGGATGATAAATGTGAAATTACCAGATGCATAATGGTGGGAAACTATGACTGACTTACTGTGATGAATATATAGCTAAAAGTTACTACACAGTAAATATGAAGGTAGCAAGGTGAAACAGGTAAAAACAGCAAAACAGGGTCAAAGAGTAGCAGCGTCAAAGAGCATTAGATGAAAGATCAAAGAAAATAAGACTCCAGCGTAAAAATGCCACAACTATTAGCTGACATAAAGGGTTACACTTCAACCATAAAGGCCAACACAACCACAATAAAGGGGACAACAAGAAACAGCTCATTAGTTGTCTCTATCTTCTTGCTAGAAGATATTTTGTATTTCCTAGAATAAATCTCAAGTTGTTTTGAGATATTTTGTAATAATTTCTTGTATATATACTTCATAAATGCAATCTGTCTTGACTATTATGCATTATTATATGTTTTCTTCACAAATCTAAGTTAAGGAATTCTTGATTGCTCCTTAGTTTAGGTGACTTCTTGTGATCTATAGCAAAGGATTCTTAATTTCCCTTTGTTCATGATTATCCTTTGTTCTTCATTCTAATCTTGGTCTATGGATTCTTAAGTGCCCTTTCACCCTGGTTATAATCACTTCACCCATTAGGCCTAAAGATTTGCATTTTGCTCTGCTAGCCTGCCCTATGAAAATTCCCTTTAATGAATTGATCCACTCTTGCTATCCATTTGTTGACTCCATAGACCAATGGCTTGAAGAGCTAGCTCTATCCATCTGCTCTAAAAATTCCAACACCCAACCTTCAAATGAAAACCAAAACCCCAAGGAACACTAAGAACTAGCCTAAAATCCCATAAGAAACAAAGCTAAATTATATAGAGAGAGCCCTCTATGAGTTATAGGTTGGCTAGAGCATATACTTAAAAGATTGGTTTGTGGTTACCACGGTTTCTTCCTTCTTCTGATAACTTCTAAGGAAAATTTTTAGTGATAACAATCTCTATCAAGCAAAACCTATACAATATTCATTAACATTTGAAAAACCTATTCTCGAAAAACAACTAGTCCCATATGACTTTTGGCAAGAAAATGTGAAGTTCTACGAATTGCACACTACAATGTGACAAACATATGAGAATGTCATCTCAATATTGAATAGAATGCAGATAAACATTTAAACAAAAAACGATTTGGCATATTTGAACACAAATTGTGTTACACATCCACCTATTAACCTTTCTTTTCCCTATCTCTTTTATAAAAATAAAGATGTCGCTTTGCACAACAAGAAAATGTTTTCCATTATTCTTGGTGACAAAATTGTAATCGATGCAACTGATCAAGAAGAAGAAAACCATCACGATTTTCCTTCCCATTTACATAGACCAGAATTTCTATCACAAATAGTCATAAAATTAAATATGTTAATTGAGATCTATCTTGTCATCGATGATTCACAAGATGACCTTGTTAATGGAGTGGATGAAATAATTAAATCATATGCAAAAAAATTGAAATTGATGTTATATGGATAAAGTTCTTTGATGCAAACATAGGGCATTTCCAAGCAAGAAAGTTAGCTCACTTATATACTGAGGGAATTTGTGAAGATTGGATCCCCATATTTCATATAGAAAAACAAATATCACTACCTGCAAAAATAGGGCATATCAAAATACGAAAACAATTTCATGTTCAACTAGTATGTGCACGAACAATCCATAGATCACAAGGGTTCACACTAGACAACCTTGTATTTGATCCTACTGGAATAGAGACTCATGGTTTAGTTTATACAAATTTGTCTTGTGTTAATAACATGCAATCCTTGTTCTTATTAAAACCTCTAATGAAAGGTAACTTCAAAGTTAAGTAGAAAATAATAGCTAAAATGGATTGTCTATGACAAACTGCGAAATGGGATCTAGATTACAATTATCATTCTTTTCATATACATTCATGCACAATCATTCTCTCTCTAAACACGTGCAACTTAGAAACCTATATCAACGATGTTGTCAATGACTCTGATCTGATGGATACTGACATTTTATGTTTACAAATGACACATTTGAAATAAGACATATTGCAACAAAAGTTCAAAACCTTCAATTGCATATCAATCCATAAGAAATATGGATTACTCATATGTCTCAAATACAACATAAGAATTGTTGAACATATGCAGTTTCAAGAACACAATGTAGAGGCACTAATGGAAAACATTGTTCATCATGGAATGCAAATTGCAATTGTTAATGTTTATGAAACACCCTTTGCCACATTGCCCAATAACTAGATATTCTTGAAAAAGCATTTTCCAATATATCTTTTACTAAACCAATAATCTTCGTAAGATATTTCAATGTTAACATGCATTAAATTATCAATAGAACACTAAAACACTATATGCACAGTCACAACCTCCATTTTCTTCTAGATACAAATAGTTATGCATTGAAATGGCTCATTGACCATATAAGTTCTAATATAACATGAAACTACAATATTTTCAAGCTAGATACATATTGGTTAGATAATGACACAATATGTCTCATAATGGACCATATATATGCAGATGAAGCATAAAACATATTATATTGTTTCCATATATGGAATTAACATGGTTTTTTTTATCCTTTTTGTTGCCATTGAAACTTATGTATTTATTAATCTTCCCTTGGAAGCATCCTTTGCATTAATGTCCAAAAGGTGTTCTAAAGCAATTTTTTCTCTACTATAAATAAAAATGGATCGAATCTACAACGATGAAAAATGAAGAAGGAAAGTACCTACAAGTATTGTTTCTACTTCTCTTTGCTTCATTTTTTGCATATGCATAGACATATTTTTCATAACATCATAAAAATAAAGGCCACTCTATTTCCAATTGAATATATTTATTTACGACACAAATATGAAATTGGTTTCCATGTTTCCACTGTTGCTAATTACAGTTTTCTTCTCATTATCATTTGTAATGCAACAAATATGTTGTAGCCTTTGAACAACAATGCAATACAACATCAAAATAACAAAAACAATTATAAAAAGAATAAATAAGGAAATTCAATCTTTGCAAATAGCATTTTTGCATCAGTCACATCTATTATATACACATTAACATTGTTTACTTGTAATTGGCTCCACTTTGCTTGACATGCCCACTACTTGGGCACAATGCAAATGCATCATCAAGGATTCCAATATTAATTGAATAATGAAACACCCACAAAACTCAAAAAGCTTTCGATGGCAATGTCATGGTTATATACAACACTTTTTTGGACAAAACATAAAAAACTCGCCAAACACTACATGCATATCTGATTGATCAGCAAGGATTGATTACCATCAAAATAGTTGTTCCAAATGAAATCATTGAAAAACACAACTAGAAGAGCATGCCAGGAAAAGGAATTGTAGTCAAAAGTTTCCATATTTTACCAAAAACAAATTATGACCATGGTAACTATGATTGTATTCTATTGTTAGACAGTACCAAAATTGTAGAAAACATCAACCAAATTTGTATGAACTACAAATTTGTTCCCAATGCAACAATAAAACAATTGGGAGAAAGCATAAAACCATTCCCAATAGGAAAAATTGTAGCACTTGTAACAACACTCAAAATGTTGGCCTCCAACAGACAATGCAAATTAAGGATGGAAGTTCTGAAGATGATAAGGCAACGATAGCATGCTCACCCTTGCACCATTCAATCCTGAATCTTATGAGTTTCAATTTATTATCTATATACAATGATAACAATAACATTTTAGTCTTTATCTGACAGGTACAACTATTTGGAAAGTTTACAACTATTTATAATGAAATCAAACAGAAGTTGCAAAATGGCAATATGTTGATAGTGTTATTCAAAAACATAATAACAAGAAAATATCTTCAGAAAAAATTCATTATAATGTAAGCCACATTCATCACACATTTGAACACTAAGATAGAGAAATATATTTAAAAGCTAATTGATAGAAAAATCTAGGTAAGTCCATATTCAATAGTCCATTCATGTTATGTGTTCAGTTGCCTATAAAGTAAATTATTTTTCATTATATATTTTTTTACTGGTCTTCTTTTCTAATAGGTGCAAGGAACACGTGTGCTTGCAAATGAAAACTCTACACTATTTGAACCTATCTATGCACTCCACATTTTTCCAATATCACCATCTACAATGATAGAATATATGTCAATATTTTGTGTTAAATTCAAACAAAAACCCCCTTTTCTCAATCTGCATTATATCAATTGCATTAGAAGAACATCTAACAACTACATGTTGCAATGTTTCCTTAGAAACATACTAGTTTTAAATAAACTATTTCTTGCATTAACTCATTTGTCTTATCAAGAATATAGGCAAGAAAAAACAGTTACAATATATATGTTACACAATCTCCAAATTCATGGTCCTTTCATTCTAACTAGTGACAATGAGGTTCTGGATGTTGACAACAGCAAAAAGCAAAACAAGGCCAGCCATAGCTCCAACTAGGAGATTTATCTCCTCTCATTAGGCATCATCCTTATTCTTTGACCTTGGGTGTTCAGTGATATAACCAAACTCTTTAGTTTTTTACTTATGCAACCATAATAAGCATTGTGTTTTATTTTATTCTTGCGGGGTTGGCTAAAGTTCATAAACAATACTCTTATTATGTATATGTTTTCTGGTTGTTGCAGATCTTAAGAATGAATTTTAAGGAAGATTGAATGTGAAAATCAATAGTTCCAAATTTTATGTCGCAGACATGATCAAGAATACAAATTATTTATTTGTTGTGTTCATCTACTAAAACATGTATACTTCAAAAGAATGTGTGTTATGTCTCCAAACTATGATCATATGAATCATATGAATCATATGAATTTTGTTTTTTTTTGGTGGACAATGATATTACTATAACAATATATTTACATTTACCTTCGTATATATGTTTTGCAAATTGTCGTGTCTAAAAAATTTAATATTTTGCTATCACATACAACATGTAGAAATGGCTCGTTTCAAATTTTAATATACTTCATTTTGTGATCAATATCTTAATTAATATTTTTATATGATTAAGAAAACATGCCTTTAATTTTTACTTGTAATGAAGTTTTTGCATAAATATAAAAATGTATCATGCTCATTAAAGAATTTGATGGATGGTATATTCACATTTGTTTTTACATATTATATTTAAAAATTTTGATTGATAGTTTTTTTTGTGTATTATGGTCATCTGTATGGTTTATAAAAGTAATTAAGTTATGAAATTGATATCAATTGTGTTTGAAGATTTAATGCATGACCCGCTTATATTTGTTTTTAAACACCATATCAAATGAATTTGATTGATAGTTTTGACTATTTTGATGCTATGGTGATGTTGATATGACAGGATGTTATTCACTTAAGTGAACCTTTCCCCTTTTTATATGCCAAATACTTTGATTTATGACCTGATTATTAATACCAATACTTCATTTATAAAGTTGAATGAAATTGAAATATAAACATAGTTGTAAATGAAATGTAACATGAATTAGTTTCAAGTGTGTTGTTGGGAAAAGTATCCAATACGGAATGACCCTATCCCACTCTAAGGGTGATAGTACCTCAGCAACAATCAAAGCAAAGCTATTTGAGATTACTTCTTTATGAGATGTAAAAGAGGGGAGAAAGAGATCCACTAACCGATGTCTTTCGCTAATGATTGATCCAATCTTCTCTCTTTGTTGCTTGCTCCCAGCTCCTTGCTCTTTCACTGGCCCAGCTACACCAAGATCCTGCAAAATGGCAAGAGAGGGAAACTACAAGAAGCATACATTCATAATTGATTCAAGGATTAGAATAAATCAAATACACAAGCATAACAATACACCATTGAGACACATGCATATAGAAGAACCTCAAATGCTTTATTAATGGAAGAAGTAAAGTTCAGGAAGTGATACAACCATAAAAGGCCCAATCCAGCATTACCTCCCAGCAGAAAGAAATCTCCTCTTCACCTCCTTCAAAGCAAATCACCCAATAGTTCTATACTCAAACCAACAGCACTTCCTTACATTCCCAAGATTCCAGCCCCCCTAGACCTCATGAGAGAGCTCTATATATAGGAGTTTTGGAGAAAGGATGAGTCAGCTTGAGGCTGGCATGAAGCTGACTAGTGTCCTCTCCCACTTTAGTTATTCTTCAGTTCTTGAGTCCACTTGGAGGTTCTTGCTTCCACTTGGAGATCTAGACCCTCTTACTCATCACCAGTCGAATTCCCTGATCCAAGAGTCATTTTGGAAGCTTCCTGGGCATTGACACCTTGAGGAATGACTGTGCCACTTGGCCAAACTCGCCCAGCGCAGGTATCCTTCTTTGCAGTTGACATTCAGCGCAGGTACACAGTGGAGCAGTTGACATTCAGCGCAGATGCTTAGTGGAGCAGTTGACAAGATCCAGAATTAGCTTGTTTTTGAGTGTTTTCAGGTGGAGAACTGATATTCAGTGCTGTGGTTTGCTGACCTTGTTCCTCTAGGGGTAGGAACAACATGTTTAGGGACTTTGGATCCCTTAGATTATGGACATTTCATGCTTCATGCTATAAGGCACAAAAATGTCTATAACAGTTGCCCCCTAAAGTATGAGGCCGTTTATCGGGTGAAATGCTTTATCAGGAGGATCCGAAGTTCATTCAATCGCTGAGAGGTGACCTGTAATAAAATACAATACAATACATTATTTTTCATTCTGCTTTCATGATCTAGCTGAGGCGGGCATTCCCATGCTCAGCTTTATAAGTTCATTTTGGTACATAGAACAGACGATTGTCTAATGATAGACTGATAATTCTCTGCTGAAATTATCATCCTTTGAGTAGGATGATCATCTGCTGCAATGATGTACATGTCAAATGTCTTTATATTTCCTGAATATATATCACAGCCCGGATGGATGAAACTAGATCCGGGGTCTTCAAACTTGTTCGACCTTCACTCTAAGTACAAGTCGATCCATGTGAGAATTGCGTTGAAGTCGAACATGGAAAGATATCGCTTGATTACCGGTCAATGATGTAAACCGTTAACAAGCGCGAGAGGAATCACCGATAATGATAATGACCCTCAAGGTATTGCAGTACAATTCGTGGTGTGAATAAAGGACTTGGCGTCGAACACCACGCAAAATCTTTCGGTCGAAGGTCATTGATGTATACCTGTCGCCGGACGTGAGAAACTTGCCATTGAGGCATGTAAGCTTCAAAGTACTGAAGGGGTTTGTTCCTAGATCAACTTCTTGGATAATGAGCTGAAGTCGACAAGAAGCGATTCGTCACAGGAGGGCCTTAATGAATCCCACATCAGTGACACGGAACGGAGTTAATGATTTTAATGGAGGTGAAAACAATCTGTGACATATGATTCAGGGTGGCGATCATGGATGGATGAAGGATAATGTATGGCAATGGATGGGACACGGTTGACTCTTTCTGAACAACATCTCTTGAACATATAACGACACTGATGCGATGGATCGGTAGCATTACCCCAAATGTGGATGGTTTGGCGAGACCATGGTGATGAGACCGGTGAATGAAACAACCCAACCCAATGTGATACGGAGGAAAAGTGTCATGTTCAAGAGCGACTTGCTACCATTACAGCTTTGAGGTTCTCCCAATTTTCCCCAGTCATTTCTGACCAGTACCTCTTTATTTTTGTCAAGCTTGAGGAGGATAACATATGCTTGTTCTATAACCTGCCCTTCGGGCAAGCCCATCGCTATGTTTTAATGAGCTTAGCGATAGAGAAACTCGTTCTCGTCTAAAGACAAGTTTGTCGCTATTTAATCATTTTAACGAGTCTAACGACAAGGAAAACTAGGTCCTTTTCATATTTAGAGAGTCTGAAAAGGTACAGAAAGTTAACTCCAAAATTCCTTTTTCGTCATTTAATCCCTTAAGTCCGAAAAAGTATAAAACAATACAGAAGGGATGAGTTTTCGATAACTTTAACGAGCCGAATAAAACAAGCGCTCGACCTTTTTGTGCAATAATCCCTCAGGTCCAAAAAGATTAAAATATAGAGGAGGGATAGCTCTTCCGGTCATTTTAACGAGCTGGAAGGCCAAAACTCGGCAAACATTTCATATTTTACGAGTCCAGAGAAAAGAGCTCAAAGAAGACTCATCTTTTGAGGAACGAGTGATAAACAGGGATAGCAACAGATTCCAGGTACAGGTTGGAATTTTCCAATCACGGCAGTGTCACAAGGATGGCTAGGTGAAATCACTCTTCGCAGCTGTTCCTCAAAATGGGTAAACAATCATATGGAGGTGAACGATCGGCCAAATGGAATGGAGGTGGCAGGTGCAAAACACGACCAAGGCTTTTTATGGCTGATAAATTTACGATCACAAAGGTTATTTACCGGAATAGGTTCATTTTTTATTTAAAAATGAGCTTAAACTCTGGGGGAAACATTGCTCACTGCTTTTATTTATTTTTTAACGAGCATGAAGACCGCGTTAAAACTACTCGGATCTTGCGTTTATTTTTTAACGAGCATGAACTTTATGCTAAAACTGCTCGATATACCAGTCATAAGATAAGAAATGTCTCCTGTAAGATCCCATTTTTTATAGAGCTGGCACCTTACCAAAGCTATGCTCCCTCTCATCCTTTCTTTATGTAAGTTCGGAAACGGCTAATCCCAAAAACAGATAAATAACCGCTCTTAGCTTGCACTCCAAAAGGTTTGCATGCCCCCAGGTATAAAATACAATTTCAAGGCTGCCCCTCCTCTCCTCCACCTCTGCTTTTCTTTGGGTGTTCACAGCTACTTGTCGTCTTGCTAGTCTAATGTTAACGATACTTGTCTCCTCGTTATTTTAACGGGTCTTATGCGATACTTGTCTTCTCGTCAGCCCAATTTTTAACAGATCTTTTGCAAGATCGCAAGAGAACAGCTACTTGCGACAAGAGAGCAGCTACTTGCGACAAGAGAAGAACACTACTCAAAGACAAAACATTAATGTTATTGAGGGAGGCTTGCCTCTTTCTGGTTACCCAAAGATTGTTTCGTTAATCTTTCAAACAAAACATTTCTTCGGCACTGTCTACCGAAATAGACAAGGGTGAATGACTCTTGTCAGACACGTAACCTTGACAAAAGAATCCTATTCTAGAACAACTCCTCTTCCATCCACGGACGGGGTACGGACTAGTCATATTCTCTCGCGGAAATTCTACCTTATACCCAAGGTTTCTTCTGCCCGAAGCAGACCAGGATGCATGCCCCCTGGGTTCCAGTCCCATCTTTCCGAATCACTCGCACTCATCGGGAAGGAGGACTGGGGGTGGAGACATTTCTTGATTAAATAGACCATTCAGGTTTGGTATGTGACTATTTGCGATGCGTGATCCCGGAAATGAAAGTTGGTCTACGAGCTTGACCATTCTTCCTTCGTGTGGAAAACACATTACTCTAAAGAGTGAGGAGACTACAGCTCCCATGCAATATATATAGTCTTGTCCAAGGAGTAGGTTATAATCCAAGGGTCCTTGAACGACCATCACGTTCATTTGAACGGTCTTCCCTTTCAATGTAACAGGTACATTGGGGAGGATCCCCAATGGTCGACTGGTTCCTTTATCAAAACCCGAGAGATTTCTTATCTCAGGAAAAAGCGTCGGGGAACCCAGTGCTTTCCAAGCAATAGAGGAAAGGATACTCACAGATGCCCCTTCATCAATGATAGTTCCAGCCATTACCATTCTATAAATTTGGACTATGATTCTGAATGGTACACTGGCTGGCAACCGGGGTCTGCCTAGTTGGTTCCAATCAAAGGACACAACTAGGTTGCTTGGTGGTGGGACCGAATACACGGCCGGATATGACCCTGATGATGTTCCTTCCTGCGATAAAGGAATGGGCGCATTGCCCTGATGCTCATCAGAGTCGGTGTTGATGAAAAGAATCTGGATGGTGTCATCCTTATTCTCTTCAGTGAGGGTGTCATTTGAAGATGAATCTTCATTGACGGTGTCATTTGAAGATGAAACCTCTGAAGGCAGAACTGGGTCAACTGCCGTATCGACCTTTGGACTTTCGTCCGGTCTGGATTCAATAGGTTCATTTTCAATGACTGATGCTTCAGCCGACCACTTGAGTGGGCCAGCTGTATTTTCAACCAACGAAGGACTTGGCACGAGTTTTTTGTATCCAGGAGGAAGTCTCAATGGTGAAACCGGGCGATCTTCCAAAACTCTCTTCACTTCGTCTAAGAAGGGACAACGGTGGATGGCGTGATCGCCTTCACACAGTCTGTAGGGGGATCTTGCTCCCCCTTTTTGTCTTGAACCTTCAGTTTCGCTGGTTGACGGTAAGCATTCAACATGGCTATAAGAAGTTGATGCTCCCGAACTGTGCAACCGAGGGGACCAGTCCCTTAGTATCCGAGGAATACAGGGACAATCTCTATGGAAGTGGTCTCCTCTACATATGACACATGGCGATTTAGGCCCGGTCTGTGCTGTGTGTGGATTTTTGTCAGATGTCTTTTGCTTGCCCCCAGTCGCCTTAGGCTCCTTCTTCTTCTTCTCTCTCTTCTTCTTCTCCTTCTTCTCCATGGGAGCTTGGCTTTTGCCGGCTCTACCTTGCGAAGATGAAGGATTGGAGGAAGAGTTATAGGAAGTAGAGGGCTGGTGGGCAGCTCTAGACTGATCTAACTATTGACTCGACTGTTCAGGAACCATGGTGTTCTGAACTACATTGGTTGAGAAAAGCCAAATTGGCAGGCCAATTGTCAGTCCTGGAAGCGACAATGTGGCCATGTGGGGCGCACCAACTTCTCCCCAAGAGGAGAAAGGACTAGGATTTCCATCATGTGGAATTCCTTGGTTGGGGCATTCCATGTTCTCAACCTACAGATCAACGCAGGAATAGGAGGTGATTATGTTCCGTTTAAAATAAATTTTATAACGACGCTTTAGACACAACTTGCTTTTTCACTTTTTAAGAGTCGAGAAAAAGCTAAAGATGACTCTAGTCTCCTTCGATGTTTTAACGAGCCCGAAGTGACAAATGCTCGGATGGACTTTTTCAGTTATAGAGTTTGAAAAAGGCCAAAAGAAACTACTCTGGAGTTCTAGGCAGAGGGTGTGCCAAACTTTTCGCAAAACCACAGAATACATTTTACGGTACAAGTGGTCGATCTTCGTGAATGTTGTGTTCACTGCATTGCGATCAGTAGGGCGGCCGACACGGCTTCATATGGATAAAGGCTTTGTTCCTATAGGGGTCTCCCAATATATACGCGACGGTACATGGGAGCACAAGTCCGTATTGATACTTATCGCTTCACCGTGGAGGAATCACCCAACCACTCAACACTAAGATATCACGTTTAACGATGCCGGAACACGTCTCTAGCTTAGACCTCTATGTGTTTGCGTTATGTTTCAATGCGTTGTTATGTAAATTCAATTTATTTTAAGGTTGATCTTGTTTAGCAGTTTGCCTTTATGGATCACCACGAGATGTATAGTAATACTCCTAGATGCAGTCTAAGATGATAAGCAAGCTTTTCAATCTTTCAACTTTGAAAATATTAACTACTGAGGGAAAAGAAAGACATCATCTTTTCACACAGATCATAGAGCACACACTAATGCACTTTTTCCCTAAATCAACATGAAAGCTGTCAAAATGCACATGCACAATGCAGGTATTTCTTTTCTCTTTCTTAATGTTGATGTAATACAAAAAGAAAGTTGTTGTATAACTTTGAATTCAATTTCAAGTGAAAGAAAACAAGCTTGTCCAAAATCAAAAGACACTTTAAGATTTACTTGTTTCGACACTAGAAATATATAAATTCAAACCATATGACGAAAGCAAAATCTCAATCAGCTATGAACAGCAAACAAACTAACTCTTAAGATCAAAACGACACTTTATCACAGGTCTAGATCTAAGAGGCCACAACAAGACTAGTTCACTTTCGTTATGGGAAACTGCAAATGATGCAAGAAATACACAAAGAACAAATACAGTTTCTTTATACAACCGAGGCAGAATAGTGGCAAGGAAAGGTGGTTTCAGATAGGTACATTGACTAATAACAGGCTGCAAAAACAAGGATGAAAACAGGGCAATAAACAGCAGGGAACCCCAGTAGCACAAGGCAAAACTGGTTCAGCGCAGGTGGTACACTGTCAGTTTGACATTCAGCGCAGGTAGCCCCTTCGAGATCTGCGCTGAAATGCAGACTGCCTTCACGGTGCCTGCACTGAAGAGATAAACTTTCGTTTTTTTCAGTTTCCGGGTCACAGATTGCTCAAAAATTCACAGTTTTTGGCCAAATCAGAAGCTATCAATCAAGTACACACTAAGGGACGAAAAGGAGGATGAAAAGCTATCACTAAGAGCTGTTCAGAGTCCTTGTGGATCAGCTCTTCAAATCATAAACATGCCCAGAAACTGAGCTAGAGTAGCTTCCCTCTACTTTGCATTTGAAAGATCCAAATGCAGTTCGATTCGGTACTCCCTGTCTTTAAGAAATGAATAGCAAAAACCCAAACAACCAACAAGATACGCTCCCCAGCGGAGTCGCCAATTTGTTGTTGGGAAAAGTATCCAATACGGAATGACCCTATCCCACTCTAAGGGTGATAGTACCTCAGCAACAATCAAAGCAAAGCTATTTGAGATTACTTCTTTATGAGATGTAAAAGAGGGGAGAAAGAGATCCACTAACCGATGTCTTTCGCTAATGATTGATCCAATCTTCTCTCTTTGCTGCTTACTCCCAGCTCCTTGCTCTTTCACTGGCCCAGCTACACCAAGATCCTGCAAAATGGCAAGAGAGGGAAACTACAAGAAGCATACATTCATAATTGATTCAAGGATTAGAATAAATCAAATACACAAGCATAACAATACACCATTGAGACACATGCATACAGAAGAACCTCAAATGCTTTATTAATGGAAGAAGTAAAGTTCAGGAAGTGATACAACCATAAAAGGCCCAATCCAGCATCACCTCCCAGCAGAAAGAAATCTCCTCTTCACCTCCTTCAAAGCAAATCACCCAATAGTTCTATACTCAAACCAACAGCACTTCCTTACATTCCCAAGATTCCAGCCCCCCTAGACCTCATGAGAGAGCTCTATATATAGGAGTTTTGGAGAAAGGATGAGTCAGCTTGAGGCTGGCATGAAGCTGACTAGTGTCCTCTCCCACTTCAGTTATTCTTCAGTTCTTGAGTCCACTTGGAGGTTCTTGCTTCCACTTGGAGATCTAGACCCTCTTACTCATCACCAGTCGAATTCCCTGATCCAAGTGTCATTTTGGAAGCTTCCTGGGCATTGACACCTTGAGGAATGACTGTGCCACTTGGCCAAACTCGCCCAGCGCAGGTATCCTTCTTTGCAGTTGACATTCAGCGCAGGTACACAATGGAGCAGTTGACATTCAGCGCAGATGCTCAGTGGAGCAGTTGACATGATCCAGAATTAGCTTGTTTTTGAGTGTTTTCAGGTGGAGAACTGATATTCAGTGTTGTGGTTTGCTGACCTTGTTCCTCTAGGGGTAGGAACAACATGTTTAGGGACTTTGGATCCCTTAGATTATGGACATTTCATGCTTCATGCTGTAAGGCACAAAAATGTCTATAACAAAGTGTGATTTGAATTAAAAGGTAAACTAGAATAATCTTTAAAAGCTCTAAATAAAATCATTTGTAAACTTGACATCACTCGTGATTATTTATGAATTGAAATGTTACATGATTAACAAAGAAAGCCTTTAATTTGTAACATACCCAAATATAAGGTCTTATAGGGATTTTTTCAATTGACTACATTTTTAGATGTCACTAGGTTGACAAATGCCATATCTATAAAGAAAATTATGTAGAATAGAATGAATCAGAAATTTCCTCTATGTGTATTGCATCCCCCCACTACCACATTCTCTGAGATTGTTCTACTTTCAAATCATCCATTTTAAAGCAAATTATTTGATATTTCTCTACACAATGATCTCATTACACAACAAATTAATAGAATTGACTAAACAAAATTTTACAAGATCTTGGACATGATCCAAATTTAGTAAAAAAAACTTATTGTTGTTCCTTCAACTAGGATAATTTAGACCTTTTATTTTTTTCACTATTATTCGCTTGAAAATACGTTTAAACTCTTAAAAAAAACCTTTAAATTTATTCAAGCTTTAATTTTATTTTAGTTTCATTTAATTAAATAATAAGGCCTTTTTGCTTAAAAAAAACTGCCATAACCAAGAACTTAACAAATTAAATGCACTACAAGGAACAAATCCCAGATGATAGAAAATCCTAGAACCTTGAATGTAACTTCCCCAAGCCTTATTAATGGTTGCACCCACTAGTTTCCTCTAGTAAGGTTTCTTCCGGGAAAGGTTCCCTTGCTATAAATATTCTTTATGCCCATACCATCCTACGTATAATATCCTAGAACTAATCTATGAAGGAACCCTACCTAATTCTTCTAGGAAGAGTTTCTTCTAGAAAAGGTTTCTTTCAGGGAAGTATTAGCCAAGGAAAGTTCACACAAAGATCACCTCATGAGTCTCATTATCTCGGTTACCTAGATGATCCTCCCTAGAGATTTCTTCTAAAGCATTTTATGATTTTTGCCTAAGTTAGTTCCTCCCAATGTGACAAGAGCTTCACGTCATTACATGCCACTTCAAATACACTGTTCATCACATGCCATGTGGAACGTTCATGTGATCAACTATGTTTGTGGAAATGCATGTACAGTTATGATTAATATGTCATTTCACATTAATTCACATTTACTTTGCATAAGTTTGATAATACTTAGTTAATTATTTCGAAAAATTACCGTAACTTTTGTCATTCCATGAAAAAGGCTTCCTCAGCGAGTAGTATTAACTCTATAAAAAGGATTCTTTTTCATATTATGCATAATCATTAATCATGGCTAGACCAAAGAAAGTGAAACCTCTTCTAAAACCTGCCAGACTAGTTTTAGAAGAATTTGATGATAAGATTCCAGAAACAACGTTGTATTCCAATACAGTCATTTAACAAGATGTCAAAGCATCAACCTAGGATGAAATTTACAAATTGATGGAGGAAGAACTGAAATATCCTTAGAAGAAGAAATTGTCACAACATTTCCTGATGATGCCCTTAAAAGAAGCAATGAACTAAAATACATATTAGTTGATGCAACAAAGTTTGGATTTCATAAAGTCACCACAAGACCGAGAATTATGCCCTATATAGACTCAATTCGGTGGATTCTCGACTATGCCAATATCTCAAGGAACCAAATTACAACTCCAAAGGGAACAATGGTCGAGCCTTTCATGCCAAATGATATTCAAGGTATGCACAAATTGCCCAATCCTAGTCTAACCTTTGATAAAGTCCTCATTGTGGGTTTCATGCAAAAGGAATGTAAAGACCCATACAAAATCCTCCCCACTAATAAAAGAATAGAGAACTAGCACCAAAAAGCATAAATAAGAGCATAATTGTCAATATCGTGTAGGCACACTTAGTTATCCTTTCTGTTATATAGTTGTTATATTAAGTCATTCATTTGGTTGCAGAAGTGTCAATTGCTTAAGCTAGTCCTTCTTAGGGGGATCAGGGAAGATCTCCTAGAAACCCTAAACCTGTTGTGAGGAGGAGACATCTACCAGTTACCCTATGATGATATCAAGACAGTTTTTAGGAATCATTCTAGGGAAGCTAGGAAGAAGGGTAGGACTAGTCAAGTTGTGGCCAATTTGGCCTCTTCCAACACATCCATAAAAGGTGAAATTGGGAACATGTTTGATGACTTTAAGAGTGAAATGTTGCATACCCTTGATCTGCAAATGGACACCATGCAGATCAACAAGAAGTAGGAGGAAGCAGAGAGAGACTTAGCTATCTTCTTCCCTAGATGCACTAGGAGGCACCCTAGGAACAAATGTTTATTAAATCTTATAGAAATATGCTCGGTCTGTGAGGAAAACCACTCCACAAACAAGTGCCCTTCCCTTCCTGGATTAAAAGATATGTATCAGGGAACTGAAGGGGTGATTGAACAACTCTGCTACATCAATCAAAGGAGGCCTCAATGACCTCGACCATACTAGCAAGGCATGCAAGGGGAATCCTATTCATATTAAAACCCTAATCAAAATACATCCATTCCCCCTTGGTTCCCTCCTGCTCACCCTTCATGGTCAACACCTTCTCCCTAGTCTTTTGCACCACAATACCATTCCCAATCTACCAAATTATCATTTCATCCATATGCTCTTCCACAACCTCAATGGAATGTACCATCCCAAGGGTGGACGCCCCCATACAACCAAGCTCTAGCTCTATTGCCTCCACCTCCATCTCAACCACAACTCCTACACCGTACTCTACCTAAACAACCTCATATGCTTTCCCAACCAAATCTGAACCCAAAAAATAGACAAGCACAACAGGTCTATAGTGGAGAAACATCCTACCCTGCCTATGTTGTGGAAATTCATGAGATTAACCTCAAGTCTAGAAGATTTCTTCCAGATAATCAACCTCCATCTCCACCTGAGGAGCATGAAGAGGAAAAAGAGGAAAGTGTCCCTCAAGCAAATCCACCTCCTTTTCCTGAAAGATTAACCCATCTTGTCCAGCACACCCCAGAAGAGACTGAACTTCTGGGTGAGTTTAAAAATCTGTGTGTCAAAATCCCGCTTCTCCAAGATATAAAATATGTCCCCATCTACAACAATTTAATCAAGGAGAAGTGTTTCAAACATCCGGGAAGGCGAAAGAAAGACACCCCTACCATTAATGTCATTGGACAACTGTCCGACTTAATGCTGGGGCGGGTGATTTTCCCAAAGTATCTAGATCCTGGAAGTCTTGTAGTAGATGTACACATCGATGGCACCATTGTCCCCCATACCTTGATTGATCTTGGGGCTACCATCAATGTGATGACTAAGGAGACTATGCTTAAACTAAATCTCCAGGGGTCATTAAGAAAGACCACAACAGTCTTACAGCTTGTGAACATATCCACAACAGCTTCTAAGGGAATTGTTGAGCATTTGATGATCTCCATTGATTACTGGGAATAACTTGTTGACTTCTTAGTTCTCCAACTGAAGACCAAGTTCAATGGTTATCCTCTCATCCTTGGAAGGCCATGGTTAGCCATTGTTGATGCTTACATAAGTTGCAGGGCTGGGAGCATGACCATTAAAAATGGGCATCTATCCAAGAAATTGGTCTTGTACCCTCCTACTCAACCATCTCCAGAGCATGACTTACCTTTATGGTTAGAAGAGGAGGAAGAATATGAAGTCTACTCTTCCACAATCTATACCCTAGATGCTACTATAGGAGGGGGGAAACCTGATGAAGATGACTTGATTGAGAAAATCCTCTAGAATCAACCCCCCAACACCATGTCTCTTGAGGAGTTAGTAAAGGAAGCCAAAGACAACCCTTGGGCTGATCTATGCTTATTTGAATCAAGCCTTAATCATATCAATATGATAGAATTCAGCCCGAAAATGGCATTGAAAATCAACCCCTCTCTCTCTGTATGCCAAGAAGAGGAGTTATGTGACATGCTAAGAAAGAATTTGGATGCCTTTGCCTGGAGTTACAAGGAAATGAAGGGAGTGCATCCTTCAGTGTGTACTCACCACATTTACATCAAGGAAGGTTGCTAGCCAATCCACCAACCTCAAAGGAGAACAAACCCAACCCTCAAGGATATAGTCAAAGAATATCTGCAAAGAAAAATGGAAAGTGGATGATCTATGTGGATTACCGAGAGCCAAATAAAACCACAAAAAATGACCATTTCCCTCTACCTTTCATTGACCAGGTATTAGATGGTCTTGTAGGAAAGAAGTTCTTCTCTTTCCTCAATGGATTCATTGGTTACAATCAAATCAATATCAACCTAGCAGACCAGGATGAAACCACCTTCACCTGTCCTTAGGGTACCTTTTCTTAGACGGTCCTTCCTTTTGGTTTATGCAATGACCCTGCCACTTTCCAGAGATCAGTCTTGAGCACCTTTGGAGAGATAGTCCATGATCCTATAGAAGTTTAAATGGATGATTTCACCCCCTATGGGTGCAATTTCTTGGAGGCTCTCTCTAAATTGGGAAAGGTGTTAAACAAATGCATTGAGATGAACTTATCCCTTAGTCGTGAGAAATGCGAGTTCTTAATGACTGCAAGGACTATTCTAGGTCACTCAATATCCCAGGAAGGACTGAAAGTAGACCAAAATAAGATAGTTATCATAAAGAGGGTCCCTACTCCTCAGAACAAGAGGGATGTCAGATGTTTCTTAGGCTTAGCCGGATACTATAGGAGATTCATAAAATACTCTAGCAAGGTATCCTCGCCCTTGTTTTGACTATTGGCCAAAGACTTTGAATATTTATGGTCAGAAAGTTTCCAAGAGGCCCTAGAAACCATAAAGGACAAGTTGACTACTACACCTATTCTATGAGGCCCAAAACGGGCTCTTCCTTTTCACATACATATTCATGCCTCTCACAAAGTTATAGGAGTAGCTCTGGGCCAGATAGATGACAAGCTACCTTATGCTGGTTACTTCATCGGCAAAAATCTGTCCAAAGCAAAGTTAAACTACACAGTGACTGAAAAAGAGCTCCCAACCATTGTTCACTCATTGAATAAATTTAGACATGACATTACTGGTTATGAGACATTTGTACATACCAACCATGCTACCATTAAATATTTTATGAAAAACCCTGATGTGAATGCTCGAGTTATTAGATGGTTACTTTTGTTACAACAATTTGATCTAACGATTATTGATAAGCTTGGCAGAGAAAATGTAGTTGCAGATTTTTTGTCTAGATTGACTTTCCCTGCAACTGAGGAAGGGATGGTTGATGACCAGCTGCTAGATGATAATTTATTAACCATTTTAGTGTTCTCTCCATGGTTTGTTGACATAGCCAAGTACTTAGTAGTTTCACAGTTTGCTCCAAATCTGTCCTCTAAGGAGAATAGCAAAAATGTAAGGAAAAGTGCCCCATTCAATTGGATTGGGGGAAATCTCTTCAAGCTGGGCCGAGATCAAATTCTGAGAAGATGTGTCCAGGAGGAGGAAGTTTTTGACATCCTTCTGCCTATCATGATGGGCCTTGTGGAGGTCACTTTGTAGCCAAAAGGATAACATTCAAGGTACTACAAGTTGGCTAATACCGGCCCACTCTCCATCATGATATAAGAAGGTATACCAGCTAGTGTGATCGGTGCCAAAGGATGGGGAAACCTACTCCCAGGGATGAAATGCCCTTGCAACCTCAAGTGACTTTCAAGCCATTTGAAAAGTGGGGCGTGGATTTCATTGGGCACAATCCTCCATCTAAATAGAAAAAGTACATAATTGTGTGCGCCAACTACTTAACAAAGTGGGCTGAGACCAAAGCTGTCAATGTAGCCACAAAAGAAAAGGTGGTCGAGTTCTTGAGGGAGAATGTGTTTTACAAGTTTGGATACCCTAGAGAGTTGGTCATTGATCAGGGAAGTCAATTCACCTCACACATTATTGATAATTTGTTAAGCCAGCATAAGATCAAGCACATAAAGTCCACTCCTTACCACCCTAAGGCTAATGGACAAGTAGAACTCACCAACAAAGCATTGGAAAGCATTCTGACCAAAGTGGTTAGAAACAACAGGAAAGATTGGGCAGATGGACTAGTGGAGGCCACTTGGGCCTATAATACAACATGTAAGACCACCAGTAGCTTCATCCCTTATGATTTGATCTATGGGAAGAAGGCTCTATTGTCCATTGAATTTGAGTACAACACCTTAAGGATGGTAGCACAATTGGATCTAGATGTCACAAGGGCATAGCAAGAGAGATTTCTCCAGCTAAATGGGTTAGATGAATTTAGGATGCAAGCCCTCATGCACACAGAAGTGACTCAAGTACAAAGAAAAATCTGGCATGACAAAAATATCAAAGACAAATTGTTTCAAGAAGGCGATTGGGCCCTATTATATGACTCACGGTACAAGGTTTTGAAAGGAAAGTTGATGATCAAATGTTTTGGACCATAGGTAATAGAAAAGTGCCATGATAATGGCGTTGTTCAAATAAGAACCATTGATGAATAAGGTATCCATTTTCTTCTCAATGGGTACAGGTTGAAAGTCTACAAAATGCCTTTGTCAAAGAAGGAGTTCATCAGTAGTATCAACAAGGTAGTAATGGTGATTGAAGGAGTCTCAGATTCCACCTCACCAAGTCCTTGAGGTCTATTGAAATTTTGAAAGAAAAAAGGAAAAAGAAAATAAAAAGTATAGAGACCTAGGTGAAAACCTCCATGAGGCACTTGAGGCCCTCTTTTAGGTTGAAAACCTCTTTAAGGCAACCCAAAAGTGTTAAAAAAAAAAGAGAAAAAAAGGAAAAATAAAATACCTCTGGTTGAAAACTTCTTTTGAGGCTCCCAAGTTAGGAAACCAGGATGAAAACCTCCTTTGACGCAACCTGCCAGTCTTTCAAAAAAAAAACCCAAAAATAATGGCAGGGACCCCAAACTTTCCCACTCATAACAATTCTGGTTTTTGCAGGTTTTCAAGAAGATAATGGACACATAGGTCAGAGGGAAGGAAGCCCTACAAAACCCCATGTTTCTCTTCATCCATTTCATCTCTTCCATAATCCCTGTGTTCTTCATCCATACTCATCTCCTGTAATAGAAAAACTCAAATTTCAGGCAATTTTTATGTTTTCTACAAGATTTCCTATAATTACTACAAGAAGTTATGAAAATATACAAGAAAGATAGTTCGATGGAGAAATTATGATACAGTCCTATTTTGGGATAAAAAATAAGTCCATTGACATCACCACCTCTCAACCAACACCCTTCATGACCATGTCACCCTCTGTGTCCAGAAAAAAAAAAAAAAAAAGAGGAAATAACATCTAATGGGCATACCACTAGCAGCCTACCTCACCTACCACTCCATGGCCACAGCTTCCACTCATTCCAATACTTATTCACCATCCAAGCAAAGAAAGGACACAAAAATTTAGAAAAGGGTAGCTACAAGATTTCCTGTAGTAGTACTACAGGAAACCCATTAGCAACTTATTTTGAAGTAGCAACATATTTCAAGCGTAACCTTCAGCACCATGATTGAAAAAGGGGAAGCACAACTATAGTTTCAATGGAACTTCTCTAGAGCTCAGTAGCAACAGAGGAAGCCAACACCTGCACATTAACAAGAAGACAACCCATTAGCAAAATGAAATCAACAAAAAAACTAGTCAAGAAGATGTACCTGAGTCATGAGTAGCACAACAAAACCACCCTCCAGCATGCATCAGCAAGGAAAAGGAAGCCACAAGTATGTCACCTCATCCATACTCCCTCATAAGTACAAATATGATTAAAACTGTAGGAATATGTAGAAAGTTGATTTTATAAGCGAAGGTGGTCAGTTAACTTGGCCACCTTCAGTCCGATAACAAAAGGTAAAGTGTTAGTCAACTAGACATGTGGCAAGGTCACATCAAGGGGAATAAATTAGAATGGTGTTCAAGTTACGATGAAAAGAAGTGGGTGATGATTATGAGGAAGGGTGGCATGTTAACTAGTAGTGGGACCAATGGTCCAAAAAGAGAAATACGTACCCGGCCAGCCAGCACATCAATCAAAGAAATCAACCATAAATATAAATATTCATTGACTTTCATGCAAAGTATTGTTCATTTCAAGATTTTGAGAGCTGAGATAACCTCTAGGAGCCATCCAAAGGAAAATTTAGCCTCGGCCTACCTACAGTGAGCACCTACATGAAACATAGAGAAACTATAGGAAACATTGAGCACCTACAGGAAATACAAGAAAACTACAGGAAACAGGGGGGATTGTCAAAAGTGTTGTAAGTGGGTGCCTAAGGCCAGTAATTCAAGAATTCTCATCACAAAAGAATTTTAGAGAAAGGTAGGTGCCATGTCCTCTGATATTTCATTTGTAAAGAGGAAAAGGAAACAAATTTTCATTTCTTTTAAGTATTTACAATGTGCATAGAGATAGATAATATTCTTTGGAAGATTATGTAGAGTAAACTGTGAATCACCTAGAGAAGCTCTTAAGCTATAGCCACCCAAAACTCATACAAAAATATTGACAGAGAGAAGGGATGACAGTGGGTTTCAAGAAAAGGGAGCCCATCAGAAAAACCATAATACACCAACATCCTCTTGTGGTAGAAATATTTGCAAGGCATCAATGGTTGGGATTCTTCGAGCTACTTAGGGGATATGATGATGATATAGCTAGGGAATTTTCAATGTCACTCATACCTCTAGCTAGAGCCAGTGGCACTACTATAGTGAGGAGTTTGTTAGTAACAATTACCCGTGAGAGCATTAGCAGGATCACTACACTTCCTCTAGGGTTGCAATGGAGAAAAGAGGACAAAACTAGCAGCACTCTTGCCAAGAAGAGATTTTTCTTGGAAGGAGAAGAACCAATTGAAGACAAAAATGGGATTAGAAGGGCAATAATTCCATATCCTTGGAATGAAGTAAGCTATCACATCATCAAGTATATTTCTTGTGAGGGTAGACTCAGTATAGTCTACGGGTACCAGTTTAGACTTCTCCATGAGCTGAGATTTGGAGAAGAGTTACCTCTTCATAGAAGACTTGGTGCACCTTACTTTTTGTTACAATCAATGATAGACATGAGCATAAAAGTACAATAAGGGAAGCATCAGCAACTGACATATCATGGATTAATGAAACTCATAATAGAAGATGCCCTTAAAAACTTGAGAATCTCTATTATGTGGTAAACATTTGTAGACATGAATGAAAAAGATGAAATTCAAGCCATTGAGTATAAAAGAGACCCTAATTCTACTAATAAAGAAGAGGGAGAAGAGCCTGAATAAGAACAACATGAAGAAGAGGGACATGAACCTGAAGAAGAGGAAGAAGAGCCTAAAGAAGAGGAGGCAGAACTAGATGAAACAAAGGATGAAAAATTCAATAGGGAAGAACCAAAAAAGGATGAGCCAAGTCCTGAAATACAGAGCAAGGAGGAAGAGGAATCTCCAAGGGTGTCTCTGGAGCCCACAGAAACGAGGCATTGTTGCCTTAACTGCTCTAAGTACACCTATCAAATCAAAAGGAAAGAGGAAGAGGCATACTCCCCTATACTTCATAACAAGGAAGAGCACCAGGATAAAACAAGGGAGACCTCAAACCCCTACCAAGATTCCCGTTATCATAGAGGACTCACTAAAATAACAGGAGAAGTTAGTCCCTCTAGGAAAGAGAGGTGAAGAAGGCACATCATAACAAGCCTCCCCAAGGTCACCAATCACCTATGTCAGGAGGCTTGTCACTAGGTCAACCTCAGCAAAACAAGTTAAAGAACCTTTGACACCTTTTCAAAAATGGAAAGGTCTCCTACAAGAAACACAGACAGACCTATAGGAAGAAAAAACAGTCATACAGGAAACTATGTCACAACTACAGGAAACACAAAAGCAAGATTAGGAAGGATTGCAATGGAAAAGGGAAGGAAAAGAGGCAGCAAATACTCAAGAAAAAATAAAGGGAGATTCCCAAGAGCTGAAGGAACCTAACCCACATCCGAACCTCAGCTCCTATTACATATTCATTGAGGGGGGAAAAGTAATACCACAAAATTTTTCCATCCCTCTATTCTTTGAGCTTGAAAAGAAGAGAGAAAGGACACATCATTGGATGCAAATTGATAAATAAAAAAGTGTAGAGGATGTAGACCATATGGAATAAAAGTTGCTATAAATGGGCAGAGAGTTGAGTAGAATAAGAGATAGGGAAAGAGTGATGAAATCTTAACTAGATGCTAAGAACACATGGCTAAGGAAGCAACTAGAAGAGAAGGATAGCCAATTGGCAACTATGGCAAGTCTCTCCATGGAGGCACTCCAATGTAGGATGCCAACAAAATCATATGCATTATACCTCAAAGAACAATGGTTGTAGTTTCAGATAAAAACCCTTTCACAATGAGGAACTATGCCTTTCCAAAACTATAGGTAGTTCATTGACCTCTGTGACCAAAGCACCCTAGAGGATAGAGCCAACATATCTAAATTCTACCTACATAACTTGGCCCTAATAGATTTGAATGTGTGGGAGCCTAATCCAAAGTTAGGGGACTAACAACTGAAGGCCTTGGCATCATGGATGAATCATGAGGAGGCCAGGGCTATAGAAGTAAAAAGGGTATCGGAAAGAGAAGAAACATAACCTCTTTTCATGAGAGTAGAACAGGCCAACTCCATGGCTATCATGAGCACCCACAAACTCATTTCCAATGATCCCTAGCTTGCACCAAGATACCTAGCTAAACAAGAGAAATCAGTCACTCATTTTGACTACACTTGGAGATTGCTAGCAGATGAAAGCCAGGAAGCCTACCAAAGGAGATGGAACACCTTTCCCTACAACTTAAAGATTAGGGAGTATCATTATCCTAACAAAATGAGGGATGCACTAGAAAGGACCCCAATGTATAAGAAAGCGTTGCATAGACTTGAATTCAACTCGATTGGCTTGAAACTTAGTCCACCATTGCTCTTGGGTATGTTATAAGGGAGAAAGGAAGAAGAATAATGAAAAAAGTAGTAGGAGATAGAGAAGCATGCAAGAATTTATCCACAAGTGGAGGAGACTACAATAGAGGCCTAGGATGTCAAGGAGGCCACCAAAGTAATGAAAGAAATGGACATAGATTGAGTTGCTCAAAGGATGAGAAACACTTTTAGTAGGGGGGTGATGATGAGACTCATCAATGGATGAATTATATAGACCTTGATCCAACCCTCCAACTTACTAAAATCAATTTTTCTTATAACTATTTACATGTTTTTTTTATATTTTGCTTAATGAGAAAGGAAAAGATGAGATGTCATGTCTTATGGTCTAATGTGCATTGATTTTTGATTTTGGAGCGATTTTTTTCTAATTAAAGTGCAGGAACTCAAAGGAGACAAGAAATAGATATTTTGGGAGATGGGATCTCCCTCCTTACCTCCTCACCCACTCAAAGATTCCCCCATCAAATCTTATCAGCTCGGAGTTGCAAGCAGTCGAGCCATTAAGATCTTTAGCGGCCAAGCTAGTGATAGTTGAAGACTAGTTGATCTCGAGTTTGGGAGCCAAGCCTCCTTAAATTTAAGGAAGTTGTTGGTAACTTCAATTGTATAAATAAAAAGACCTACAGCCTCATTAGGATTCAACTTTTTTTTATTATAGCCAAGAGGCATTTTCGAGTTGAGACATTGTGCTTTATCGCTCTTGTGTATTTTTGATATTTTAATAAAAATGAGAAAAATTCCCTTGATCCAACACTAATTTGACTTAGAATGCTGAACCTATTGGGTTAGGGTCCAACCCTAGCAGCAAAGGTTCCTCTTTTTGTATATGTATGCTTAGATTCCATTCATAGTTAGCCGCTAAACTGATTTTGGTGTTGTTAATTTGCAAGTATTGATATGATTAATTAGTTTTCTTCCATTTGTGGATAGTTAGAATAGTGGTACCCTAGTGACAGAAGACATTTTAGAAAAGTTGGTGATAGTGATTTTCACCTCATCTCTCCCTTTTGGGATCATGACTTGAGGGACACTTTCATACAGCCAAAAACAGATTTCTTACTTTGCTACATAACATAGGGTTTCTTGATGAGTAGGTCATTGTCTTTAAGTTTCTTAGGATGAGTTGCGATTGTCATTTTTTATCTCTTAATTTTTTCATTGGTTTCAAAGCACTTCCATTCATGAAGATAACCATTAGATGGTAATAACTCTATTTTCTTCCATTTAATACATCTTTCCCATGTATAGATGAATTTGTGCATAGATTCAGACAATAATGTATGTTGTTCTAGGAGCTTCTACCTTGCAGGGAGACCTCATCTCATTTTCCTCATCCAAGCCTTATCCACCCATGTTGCCAAAATCCACTAAAACCTCAATCTAAATTCTTGTTTTAAAAGCAAAAATTGCCATTTCCATTGAGAAAATCCAACCATATTGAAGCACTTGATTGAGCCTTGGAGAGTATTCACCCCCTCCATGCCTTATTCTCCCATTATTTACCTCTCCCACACTTCATTCCGCCTTCTAAACCACTTCCTAAGCTTTTTGGTTGTTTCCTGTAGTAAAAAAGGGGATCCTGTAGGAGAACAAGCACATCATGTAGTTTTCTTGTAGGAAATCCTATAGCAGCTTGTTTTGAGCGTGAATTCAGAACAATCATCACTTAAGTTGGGAATAGGCCCCCACTTGACCTCCATACCCTTAATACCATTCTAACCCTCTTCCTCCATACTTATCCTCCCTGCCAAAGAACAAATGAAGATTAACATTTTCATTCATAAAATGAAAAGATAAAGAAAAATAGTTATTTTTATTTCTTAATTAGCATGTGCATGTACGAGTTATAATACTCCCAAGATCAGATTCCATGCTCAGTTAGTTTAAATCATCATATGTTATCAATAGGATTAAGCTAGGTTTCTTTTGCAATAAAAATGTGTCAATGAGTAGAGAGAGAGAGAATTTCATGTCACTTTACAAGCATCTTCCAATTCAGTCTTTCATTCCTTAAAATAGGCAACATTCCTTTTCTTTCATTTAAGATAATTTTCCATTCTCTAGTTGGTAATCAGACTTCTTCTAGTCAATAGAAGCTTGGTTTAAGAAACCCTAGTGGTTTATCACCTCTGAGAAAGGTAATTGAATTGAAATTTAAGTCATTGCGCATTTATCTCTTTAGCTACACTAATTCATCCTCAATAGAGACTAAGATGTCCTAGGGACTGACGTCTCCTCAACCTGGGGGTTGTCTCTAGGAGCTACAACATCTTTTAGTGTTATTGCTAGGGAATGAATCATAACATTTTCCCTGGGTATGACACTTGTACACCTCTCATTTAGGTGAGTAAGAGGAGTCATGGGTTGAATATCTCTCACCTTTGTGACTCCACTATTTAAATTTATGTTTGATCATTCTGGATTTCAAAAGGCCTCATACTTTCTCTGGCACTTCTCAAGAGAAAAATCTCCCTAAATTCGACCCTGAGATCTCTCACCTAAAGGGGTTTTCAAAATGGCTCTTCATGCATTGTTATCCAAAAAAATTTCCCATTAGATTTTTCTTTCATCATTCATTACCCCCATCATGTTCCTTCATTTCAAGAATGGCCTGCCCATTTTTCTAAATTCAATGGAAGCGCAGATGGAAGCTCGACCCAGTACCTTAAGGATTTTCATGAATGCATGGAGAAATGGGATATTGTTCATGAAGACGTGAAAATGAAAATTTTCATGTATTCTTTGGATAAGGATGCTAGGGTTTGGTAAAAAATACTACCTCATGGAAACATATCTTCTTAAAGATATTTCACATAGCATTTAGTTTTTTTTACAAAAGATTATATCCGACAGCTTCTCTATTTGAATATTTTTGTGAATATTTTAATGTTGAGAATATTTCCAAGACTAATGATGTTGTTGAAGATATTTGTGGAGCTCAACTCCAATAAAACATATACCTGCATCAAGAAGTGTTTCCTAACAATCAATAAAAGGAAGAAGGAGACATTGTTAAGATGCAAATAAGCCCTCAGAGATCGTATTTTGTTGAACTTGATGATTCTCCTTTATATGGTTTGTATGCCTCAGATGGGCAATTGGGTGCTACAAAACCACAAAAATCTAGTCTTCGAAAGCTACTCTAAAATAGGAAGTTAACAATAGGGTTAACAAAGAGGTTATAGTTTATGATTTACATCCTTTAGATGGAGAACAAGGTATTATCATTTTCCTAAGACAACCACAAGAAGAAAATGATTCATAGCAAATAAATACAACCTATTCTTCTAAGTATATATCAGCAATTATTGATAAGTTTTACTGGCCCGTTTTTATACCTACCTCTATTTTTGAAGTTCAAGAGGCTAGTAATAAATTTGATGAAGATTCTTCGATTCATGATTCATATGATTCAAAGGAGGATGAGATTGTTGCATATTTTCAAAGGGATTTTTTGATCTAAAAATGGAGGAGGTAGTCAATTTCCTCTTCTCCAAAAATAAATAAGGACCATTCTAACGCTTTGCAAGGAAAAATGGGTCTAAACATAAAACATCTTTTCCAAACAAGTTATGAGTCAGTATTCACATGTAAAATTAAAGATAAGTAATAAAACATCATATAACTCATACATGCATACATGAAGAGTAGAACAAAGGATTTGGTGACAGAGTTCACCCCTCCTGGGATACATCTCTGGGCCTATCAACATAACTAGACTGATCCATATATTCAGTGGAAAAAGGAGTACTTAAAAGTTTTTTAATGAACATGTGGTTATTTTCCCTTCAAGGAAATGTTCTCTTGCAAAGAATTCTCACATAAAATAACAACACAAGGTGTCTCCTATAAAGACCTTATACTCCAACTGAAGATGAGCTTACATGAGAATGAAAGCACTTCAATTCCACATTGAAGCGAAAAATGAATCTTTCCTCAACATCACATATTGAGAAAAGTAAACCTAAGTTGAACGCTGCAAGTAACAACTCCTGCAGTGGACTTCTGAAGGTAAGAAAATTCCTACAAGGCCTTCTCCATGCTCAAACACCTTCAAAAACTGCTTAGAAAACCTGATTGATCCATACACCCTTGGATTTGAACCTCCAAACATTCTCCTTAGATGTGTTCAAATAAGAAAATAGAAGTCGCCATTGGATCTAGAATTTCCATAAACCCCTAAGTAGAATCTTCTTGAGCTCCAAAACAATGAAAACTCCAAAAGATATGGCTCTCCAAGCTCTCCATTGACTTTTGTTGTTAAATGTCCTACAAATCGGACCAAAAGACTAAACATCCTACAATTCTGACTTGTTTTTTTCTAACAAGGTGAGAACTTTTCCCTCCGCTGCAGCAATTTATTGGGAAATTAAATTGCACAATATCCCTTAAGGGCGAAAAATCAGGCCACATGGGCCATAAGGCTGCGAGCGAGGCCTTAACGCCTGCCCTCACCAACCTAACCCCTTGAATGTTGGGCTATGGTTATATTGAGTACCACAGGACCAAGGGTTGGGCCAACGCCCTGCCCTTCTTGTCGAGCCCCCATAACTCTTGTGCGTTGATCACATGGATGGTCGGAGGACCCTGAGGTTGGGCCCAAAACTCTACCTTCGGTCTCATGGAGGGTCAAGTGACTAGGGTTGGTGCTTCTACCAAGCCCTCCTCCTATCGACATTTTTAGAAATTGTCAGGGTCATATGACATAGATGCGACTAGGGGCCCGAGGCTAGCAACCCGACCACTTTCCCCCAAACAACGTCATTTGAAAACTTAAATATAGGTTTTGGCCTATACATAATAATAGCCAACACGTGGCCCATTGGAAAAGCCTTGTACAGGGAAGTTGGAGGTTGGGGGTTTGAGCCTCTCGAACCTCAGTCCTGCCATACCAAAAAAAAATTACGCCGCTAGGGTGCCTTGTGGCAACCCATGATTGGGTCATGTGACACCCTTCCATTGCTCCAAAGTCATGAACCAATCAAAATCAGCCAAAATTCAATGAACCGAAAACTTCCATTTGGCAATACTCAGTTGGTCCATACCTGCACAATCACCCTACTGACTCAACTGTATGGTCACCCAGTCAACTTCCCAGTTACCAAGCCTGCTCCTTTTTTTTAGTTGTTGGACCAAATTATCATAACACAATAACTTGACCATACAATGTTAGATTGAGGTGAAATGAACATCTTTGGATTCAAAATGAAGAGCACTTCAACTTGACGACAATTTCAAGACTTTCTGGCCACTTTCATTTTTGAGCTAAAATTTGATCACCTGATCACACTTCCCCACTAGGAACTTTTGGACTCCAAAATTTTACTTCTCCTAGTAAATAAAATGAGGCTGAAACTCAAAATCACCCAAAAACTCAATCCAAAATGATTTCTTTTCAATTGGTGCCCTTCAAGCCCCAATCAATGCATTTCACCTATCTTCTTCATGAACACCTACTATCTTGTTAAGAATCGACCCAAAAATTCTTATCGTTAATGCACAAACAACATACGGATGTGTGGAATATGAACATTCTCTTTAATCTCATCTTTTCATGGCTCAAAACAAATTCATATTGAAGTTAAATTGTTGAAGACAAACTTATCTCCATCTTGGAAATTAGAAGCAACATGAAACTTACTTTACTATTCCTACAAAACATAGTCATCTTGTACAATCTTAAAAACAAATATTCTATTCAAAACAAGTTTCATATCGAATACTTGCATCGGTGAGTACATGACAAACTTGAATGAAAAAATTGTACATTCCAAAAGTCGTGGAACATGTGGACTTATAAACAATCCAATACATGACATCAATGAAAACACATACTTGTTGCACAGAGTGATAACTATTGTTCACTTTACAAAAGTACCCAAAAAGGTAAAGAACAACAAGTAATTACAAATTTTCAAAGCAACTTTACAAAAAAGTATACCCCATCTTTCCCTCTCCTAGTCTTATAGGTTCTCTTTCTTCATCATATTTTTATTGAAGGTTTCTTTAGGATTGTTGCGAGACCTCTTTTCACCTCTTGCTTCCCTTGCATTAGTTTGCACAATATCTTTTCCCTTCTTCGAACAAAGCACTGGATGTAATTTCCAACATCATTCATTGCCATGCCCATGCATCTCGCAATCAGTACAAAATAACTTTCGCTTGCTTTCTGGCAAAGAAGTCCTCTCATGCGAAGTAGATTCATTATAATTCTTGATGCCTAAAATCTGATCCATTATTTTAACCATTACCATGTGTTTCTCAGAGACTACCACACAATGGTCAAATGCATCACAAAAATTACAAGGGTACATATTCCACAAATAGTGAAAATTACCATGTAGTAGAAAACACCCATGAGATTTATACATGTCTCTTGGGGTTCAGCTTTGATGGAGTGGAGTGGATGATGACATGCACGGTCCCTTCAAGAATTTATCTCACTTTAGAGGCAAATGAACATTGTCACCACCATCTTGGTGTGACATCTCATCCTTAGATGGTCGATCTGCCTCAAACCGTTTAGAGCATCCTCCAAACTCCCTTTGACCATATCCCAATCCCTAATACTTTGGTCTCTCCTCAACCATGATTGGATTGGTAATCCCTTGGCCATTTATGTCGATGCCTCCGCCTTCATAACCCATTTTAGAGAGAAACTTCATACCAATGCCTTTGGTATGTTGCTCAAATGCTGCAAAAGATGTGTTATGCACATAAACAAAAGGAAATGTACTTGAAATTCTTATTACTTCCTTATACTTTCCATTCATGCTTTCAGCTTCTAATGATGATGATGATATTTCTGATGACTATAGCCACCCACTCTCACGAACAAGCATATGGTGAGAATCTTGGAGATGCTTGAAAAATGAAAATGCATCATCTTCCTCATATGGTACATAACCACTGATGAGGATCACCAATGGGTAGATTATATAGACCTTAATGCAACCCTCCAGCTTACTAAAATCAACTTTCTCATAATTCTTTACATGTTTTTTTATATTTTTCTTAATGAGAAGGAGGGAGATTAGATGTCATGTCTTGTGGTCTAATGTGCATTGATTGGAGGTTTTGGAGCAAATTTTGGCTAATTAAAGTGCAGGAACTCGAAGGACACAAGCAAGAGCGATTAAGAGATGGGATCTCTGTCCTTAACTCCTCACTCACTCGACAATTTTCCCATCAAATCTCAGCAACTCAGAGTTGCAAGTGGGCGAGCCATTAAGATCATTGGCAGCCAAGCCAGTGATAGTTGAATATCATTTGATCTCGAGTTTGGGAGCCAAGCCTACCTAAATTTAAGGAATTTGTTGGTAAGTTCAGTTGTATAAATAAGAAGGCCTAAAGCCTCATTAGGATTTAACCTTTGTTTATTATAGCCAAGAGGCATTTTCGAGTTGAGACATTGTGACTAATCACTCTTGTGTATTTTTTATATTTTAATGAAAATGAGAAGCATTCACTTGATCCAACACTAAGTTGACTCCTAGGGCTGAATCTCTTGGGTTAGGGCCCAACCCTATCAGTAGAGATTCCTGTTTTTGTATATGTATGCTTAGATTTCATTCATAGTTAGCTGTTGAACTGATTTTGGTGTTGTTAATTTGCAAGTATTGGTATGATTAATTAGTTTGCTTCCATTTGTGGATAGTTAGAATAGTGGTGCCATAGTGATAGAAGACAATTTAGAAAAGTTGGTGATAGTGGTTTTCACCTCATCTCTCTCTTTTTGGATCATGACTTGAGGGACACTTTCATACAGCCCAAAAATAGATTTCTTGCTTTGTTGCATAATCTATGGTTTTTTGATGAGTAGGTCACTGTCTTTAAGTTTCTTGGGATGAATTGCAATTTTCATTTTTGATCTGTTAAGTTTTCCATTGGTTTAAAAGCACTTCCATTCATGAACTTAGCCATTAGATGGTAATAACTATGTTTTCTTCCATTTAATAAATATTTCCCATGTATATATGAATTTGTGCATATATGCAAACAAGAATGTATGTTGTCGCATGAGCTTCTACCTTGCAGGGAGACCTCATCTCATTTGCCTCATCCAAGCCTTATCCACCCATGTTTCCAAAATCCACTAAAAACTCAATCCAAATTCTTGTTTTATAGGAAAAAATTGCCTTTTCCATTGAGCAAATCCAACCATCTTGAAGCACTTGATTGAGCCCTGGATAGTGTTCACCTCCTCTAGGCCTTATTATCCCATTATCTACGTCTCCCATACTTCATTCCACCTTCTAAACCACTTCCTAATCTTTAGGCCTATTTCCTATAGTAAAACAGGGTATCCTGTAGGAGAACTAGGACATCATGTAGTTTTCCTGTAGGAAATCTTGTAGCAACCTATTTTGAGCCCAAATTAAGCAAAATCATCACTTAAGCTAGTATTAGGCCACCACTTGACCTCCATACCCTTAAGACCATTCTAACCCTATTCCTCCATACTTGTCTCCCCTACCAAAGAACAAGTGAATATTAGAATTTGCATTCATAAAATAAAAAGATAAAGAAAAAGAGTTCTTTTTATTTCTTAATTAGAACATGCATGCAACAGTTATAGTACTCCCTATCAGATTCCATGCTTGGTTATTTTAAATCATCATGTGTGATAAATACGATTAAGCTAGGTTTATTTTGCAAGGAAAATGTGTCATTGAGTAGAGAGAGAGGATTTCATGTCAATTACCAAGCAGATTCCAATCCATTATTTCATTCCTTAAAATAGGCAAAATTCCTTTACATTCATTTAAGATAATTTTCCCTTCTCGAGTTGGTAGTCAGACTTCTTCTAGTCAATAGAAGATTGGTTTGAGAAACCCTAGTGGTGTATCACCCCATTTGAACAATGACAAGAGTAAATTATTACATCTATTGGTGTATACAACATTGTCACCTCCAAATTTGTATGAACCTCGAGTTGATGAAGTAAATCTGGTAGCCTCAGGAGTTGCATCATTCTTGTTGCAATACTGGTGCTCATCAACCACTATTTGAACCATGTCCACATACTAGTTTCATTTTGGAGGTTTCTTTTGTTGTCACATGAGTGGAACTTTCAACAACTTGTTCTTCAAGTGCATGTTTCAATTGAATATTCTCCTCTTCAACCATCTCTAGCATTCTTCTCAACTCAATGTTCTCCATACGAAGCAGCAAAGACAGTTCCTCTAGCTATTAGAGACTATTTTTTCCCATTCTTGCAACTTGGTCAGACTAGGCTCTGATACCAATTTGATCTGAAAATGGAGGAAGTAGTCAATTTTTTCTTCTCCAAGAAAAACAAGGACCGTTCCAATTCTTTGCAAGGAAAAATGGGTCTAAACATAAAACATGTTTTCCAAAAACTTCTCTTCAAGTTATGAGTTAATCTTCACATGTAAACTTAAACATAAGTAACAAAACATCACATAACTCATACAAGGATACATTAAGTGTAGAACAATATTTGGTGATGGAGTTCACCCCTCTTGGGATACATATCTAGGCCTGCCAACATAGCTAGATCGCTCCATATATTCAGTGAAAAAATGAGTACATAAAAGTTTGTTGATGAACATGTGGCTATTTACCCTTCAAGGAAATTTTATCCTGCAAATAACTCTCACATAAAACAACAATGCAAGGTGTCTCCTATAAAGACCCTACACTCCAACTAAAAATGAGCCTACATGAGCATGAAAGCACATCAATTCCACATTGAAAAGAAAAAAAAAGATTTCTTTAACACGAAATAGTGAGAAAAGTAAACCTTATTTGAACCCTGCAAGTAATAGCTGCTACAAGAGACTTTTGAAGGTAAGAAAACCCCTAGAAGGCCTTCTCCATGATCAAACACCTTCAAGAACTGCTCCAAGAACTTGGTTGATCCATACGCCATTGGACTTGAACCTCCAAAAAGTCTCCTTAGATGTGTTCAAATCATCAAATAGAGGTCAGCATTGGATCTAGAATATACAAAAATCCCTAGGTAGTCTATTCTTGAGCTCCAAAACACTAAAAACTCCAAAGGATATGGCTCTTAAAGTTCTCCATTGAGTTTTGTTGTTAATTGTCCTACAAATCAAACCAACAAACTAACTTCCCTACAATTCACCATGTTTTACACTAATGAGGCAACAATTTCACCCTCCTCCGGTGCAATTTTTTGGACAATTAAATTGCCCAATAACCCACAAGGGTGAAAAATCAAGTCAAATGGGCCCATAAGGCCACGGGCTAGGCCTTAACACCCACCCCGTCCAACTAGCCCCTTGAATGTCGGGCTACAGTTATATTGAGTTCCATGGGGCTAAGGTCCGGACTAACATCCCACCCTTCCCACCGGGGCCCATGTAACTCATGCTTACAGGTCACATGGATGGTCATAGGACCCTTCGGCTGACCCCCCTTCATATCACCTACCTCTAAGCACCCAAAACTCTGCTTCCAGTCTTGTGGAGGGTTAAGTGGCTAGGGTTGGTGCTTCCACCAAGCCCTCCTCCCATCGACACTTTTATAAATCACCGAGGTCATATGACATAGATGCAAGCGGGGGTCGAGGTTGGCAGCATGGACCCTTTCCTCCAAACAATGTCATTTGAAAACTTAAATATAGGTTTTGGCATATACATAATAGGAACCACCGCGTGGCTCATTGACAAAAATTTGTACTGTGAAGTTAGAGGTCGAGGATTTGAACCTCCCGGACCTTAGTCTTGCCATACCAAAATTTTGGATGCCTCTGGGATGCAACATGGCACCCTGCCATTGGTCCAAATCAAACCATCACGAACCAATCAAAATCAACCAAAATTTAATGAACTAGAACCTTCCATTTGGCTATACCTAGTTGGCTCATATTTGCACAGTTACCTTATTGAATCAATTGTACAGTCACCCAGTTAGTTGCCTAGTCAGTAGACCTTCTCCTTTTTTCAGTTGTTGCATCAAATGATTAGAACGCAATAACTTGAGAATACGGTGTTGGATTAAGGTGAAACCAACATCATTGGATTCATATTGCTGAGAAATTCAACTTGACGCTAGATTCAAGACTTTCTAGGCACTTTCATTTTTAAGCTAAAATTTGATCAGTTGATCATTTTCTTACCAGCAAGTGGGGAGAATATTACCAGCAACAAAGATTTCAAGAAGAGCCCAAAGTTGAAGAGCCAAGTATTGTTTGTGGCTACCTTTTGAAGAAATATTCCTGCCTGGAAACTGTTCAAGAAAGGAAGGCAACAGTAAATTTTTCTCATAAGTTCTATGATCTAGTAACTGACTATATGGCATCTTTCTTTGGCTAGCAGCAGTTCTCAATTATGTGGTATGTATTAAATTTTTTTACCTAAAAATTACACACGATGAATGCCTATTTTAAATGCTAACTTTCAAGAGAACAATGAGATAAGGTTCAATACTCAAATGTTGGGCTAGTATCATTGGAAGGTTGACTTCACTTGGGTAAATTGAGCCTTAGACATAAGTAGGAGTTGTACATAAATAAGCTCACTATGTGAGTGTTTAATTTCCAATTTTTAGAAGTTGTAGTTCTGCATTTCTATTATTATGAAGAGAGGACTCCCAAAAAATAAATCTTTAAGGAGATTTTCTGGTTTTACAGGTTCAATATATTTTTGACTCCATGACCAATGGTGAAGGCTACTAGTTTATAGGTTCTTAGCACCTTGCCAGCAAGGCACTGTACCTAATTGGAGATGATGTTTTCACCTATCATAACATCTTATATTTGTGTCAAATGGCCCTATTTTTCATCCTTGATGCAAATAAGGACAGGTGCATTCTTGGTTGACTAAAGGAAGAGCTGAAATCCAAGAGTCGAAGTTCAGAGGCCGAGATCTAGAATGGAAAGTCGAAAAGGGAGAGATGAAATTTCGGGACCCAATATTGGAAGGATGAAAATCATGGCAAGCAAGACCCTTAGTATATCAAGAATTCGGGATATTCAAGGTTGGAACATAAGAGACCTCGGAAGTCTATTTAAAAGTGGACCCGAAATGGAATATCAACGCAGGAAGTCAGAAGGAAGTTTCAACATATCAGAACCCGATATCAGAAGGCTGCACCTCAAAGCAAAGTGATATCAAAACCTCGGAGTTTCGTAACACCTTAAAAATTGAAATTATTTGAAAAATGTCAAGGTTTCCAAGAAGAATAAATATAAAGGAAATCATTGAAAAACCAAGGACCCCGGGGACCCTTTCTATCTTCTTTCGAAGGACACATGTCAGTAGGTCATTGGCCCTCAGGAGATGACAAGGTATATGATGTCAGCATGACATGGTAGTATAGAAGACATGTGGTGGTCAATTTCAGCATTTTTGGGTGGCTTAGTAGGGCGAATTTGCGTGACACATGTCGCCACTAACAAAACGCAATGTGGAGTTGATGACTCCAGCGTAACGTCATCTTGGAGGGCAGAGTTTCGGAGGTTGGAGTTTTTGTAACTCCTGCCTAATTTTTTTATGGGAATGTTCTGACTTAATGAGAAGAGCTTTGATGAGAACTGAATTTGTTCATGAGGACCCAAAGAACCAAAGGCAAGGACCAAGGCTGAGCATCCTAGTGATATGGAGCTAATCGGGGATGGAGATATTGGAACTCTATAATAAAAGAATTTTAAAAAAGTTACGACGTCGAGGGAGCTCCGATGTTGAGAGGCACTTGATCGCAAGGATTAAAAAGAACCAAGGGTGAGAGTGGATAACACTAAGAGATAGGCCCCTGAAAGGGTTCTAAATGCCTTAGCACCTAAGTGCTAAGTCGTTGGTTACAACACCCGGTTCTGTGGTGGAAATGCGATAAGGGGCTAAGCATAAGGGGGGCTAAAGGCATCCAAATTTTATGTTTATTTTAAATAAAGTTATGATGGATGAAGACTCCAATACTGCAACACCTAAGTGTTACACTGATGGTCGCAGGAAGTGGCCTTATTTTGGATAAAGAAAAAGGGGCTAAGCATAAGGGGGGCTAAAAGCATCGAAATTTTGAGTTTTCGTAATGTCATTTTAAATAAACTTACGGTGTGTTGTGACTCTGGAGTTGTACTATGGTAATGTTACAAGATGTATTAGGCCCTAATAGTGTAGAAAAAAGGTAATAAAGGATGGATGAGTCAACAACTAAGTTGCAGAATGCCTCTAATTCCACCACACTTGATCACGTCCATCTCCAAAAGTAGGAGATTCAAGTAGTTAAAGGGAGAAAGTGATAGGTGAATTGGTTGGTAACTATAGAGGAATTCAATGGCAGAGGTGTGGCCTAATCAACATTGAAGAGATTTTGTTGTGTTAATCATGACACTTCATGTTTTTCATGTTTTTTTTAATTTTCCATTTTCAAGAAAAGAATCAAGTTTGTTATGTAATCTTTAGGACAACTAGGTTGATCACATGTTGAGACAGTTGTGTAGTTTAGTAGAATAGAAAGATATTTTGTAAGTGGTCCTTATTTTTGTTATCCCTATAAAGAGGGAGGAAAATCTCATTAAACGGGGTTCACATTTATGTTTTAAGAGGTTTTGAATTATGTTTTCAAATGAGGTTCCAAGTTTAGTTATATTTTCGTGTTCCAAAGGTTGTATTGGTTTTGGATATTTCACAAGTTTAGGCCTGTATAGGGTATTTCATTTTTGAAGGTTAATGAAGAATGTTTTTGGTGATTGCAAGCATTAGAATATGTAGTATGTGTTATACCTTTGTTTGTTATTTTATATGTGTATTTTCTTCTCTATAAATTATGTAATTGTAGCTATTGCATTGACTCTTAAGTCAAGGATTTACTTATGTTATGTAATAGCTGATGGTACCAGTGAGATTGTAGATTTAAATATGTTATGTAATAACAGGCAGTACCTGTGAGATTTCAGATTTACCTATGTTATGATATAGCAGATAGTACATGTGATACATTGAGTTGAAAGCCTTAAAATGCACTCCACAGTTTATGCACTTCATTCCTTTTTTTGGTCATGTCTCTACTCAGATTTGTTGTATAGGATTTTTTGTTATCCAACCATTTGTACCAAGTTCCTCTCTTATGTTTCTCCTTTCCATCTCCACTACATTGACAAAGTTAAGTTTCATTCTCTGTGTGTCGACAAACATATCTGAACATTTATTCTTGGAATGATATGTTGTTTATGTGCATATTGGATCTGCGTCTGAGAAAGGTAATTGAACCAAATCTAAATCATTGTACATTTATCTCTTGAGTTGCACTGATTTATCTTCAAGAGAGACTAAGATGTCATAGGCACTGACCTCTCCTCAATCTGGGGGTTCTCTCTGAGTGCTACAATAACATCTACTATGATATCATAAACTACAAGCTTCATTCCAATTTTATCACCATATGTCATAATATACTCATTCCTCATTAAGTTTTGCAACTTCACTCTTGTAATGAACAACAATTTTTGTAACCTCTAATTCCCTTGATTCAAAGGTAGCTCTTAGACATGGAATTGACTGGGGAAATTAGCAATTACAATGGTTGCTCAATCATACATTCATGGAACATCAAAATTGGTTTTAATCCCAATATCTCATAGTTGGCATACCAACATAGATATTTATGTTACTCCTTGTCCAAACCCCAAAATTTGACCTTCAGGGATACACTGGCACTAGAATTCATAGGGCAAGCTTCTATGAGTTCCTAAATTTAAAAATGAACCTTTAATATACCAAATACAATGAAGTCTTAGCCAATCCTTTAATAACAACATAGTTAGGGTGAGTTACCAAATTCACTCCAGAGGTTCATCCCACAAATCCATCAAGATATACATCAATTGGAATTCTAAATTTAAACCAGTCTAAGATGGACTTGATTCTCCCTATCAAGAAATGATACCATATTACCATGCTCCCATCCATTGTTATATGTGAGTGTAATTTGAGTTTCAATCCATATCCTTTACACATATGAATGGAATATCACTTGGATTTGCATAAGCCCAATGGTATTACTTCACCACATGATGTTAATATTTACTTTGGTATCACTTCACTACATGATGTTAATATTTACTTATATAATGTGGGATTGGAAATCCATTTTTATCCAAATTTTCCAACCTCTAAGCAAAATTGATTAAACTATCTACTTATTAGCCTTAACACATTCTAATTTTGAACTAAAGGAAATAATGTGGTTTTATTTTGAATTCTAGCTATTATCCATTACATAATACAATTAGTTAAAGTAACTTATTTATCATATGTCTTATGATTATTGATAAATAATCAATAAGTATGAATTAATAGTTGATAAAATATTATATTTAACTAAAAAAATTTCTAAATATTATCCATTCCATAATACTGGATATGGTAGTTTATTTCTCTCTCCTTTATAGTTTGGGATCATAAATAATATCAACATTTATCAACTCTAATAAAATATTGATATATATTGAATTTGTATTCTTCAAACTCTGATATATATATATATATATATATATATATATATATATATATATATATATATATATATATATATATATATATATATATATTTCGAAATAGAGTTTCTAAGATTTATAGATATATATATATTGAAATAGAGTTCTAGAATTTTAATTTAGTTATTAATAATTATTAATTAAATGGTAGAAATTTAAACTCCATAAAATATTGTAGGATATTCTTAATAGTATACACAAATCAAAGGCTCACACTTATTTCCAACATAGTTATGTTTTTTTTTACCTTTTAATTAAATTCATTATTTAAAAAAAAATGATATGAACAAGTGTATATAAAATGAGTTATAAGTTTTTGGACATGCAGTATTGATAAGTCATGGTATTGTAACAAAACCTATTTACAAATTAAGAATCTCCAGCATAAAATGGAGGTGATTCTCCATCGTTTACATGTTTTTTCTAAAATGTATATATTTTTATTTTAAATGAAGTTATAATAAAGTTTTTCTTTTTACTAGAAGAATAAAAAATTGAGCCAGATTTTGACTACTACCACTATAACTTCTAACTTCTAGGTTTCTAGAAGCAAGGCTAAGTGGGAGATTTGAACTTCATTTCACTCTACTTAGTAATTGAGATACTCCTTAGGGCTAAATTATAATATAGTTAATTCTTCTGAATTTTTCAATTTTAACAATCATTAAAGATAATTACCAACCATTTAATTTATATAACTGCATTAGTTTTAAAAAATACATCACACAAATTTATTAGATAACTTTTATTGCACTAATTTCAATGTTCAAAAGAAACAATATGATCATTGTTATTCTTATTACCCCTCCGATTTCAATATTAATCATAAAATTATTTTAATTACTTTTTATCATTTCACTAAATATATAACACAGATGCACACCATGATGTACATTTCCTCGAGATATAATATCATATTTTGTTTTATGAACGAATAAATCATCTTAATTATAATTAATATTGAAAAACCTGAAAGAGAAACATTAAAATAAGAAGGATCTAACTTAAAATATAGTTGATTTGAAGAATAATTAAAACTTGAGATCTCCAAACACAATCAATTTAGGAATAGGAGTAAACAAAATTGCAAAGATTTATGAACTTTTTATAAAAATTGGGAAATAATTAAAATTTTAAACACGTGTAGCTATAGAAGAACAAGTCCATATTTTGAGGAATTGTAATTTTTTTTATGTGTACAGATTTCAGCGTTCAGTCATCCAACTAAATTCAATTATTTGTTTATGTAGTCAGATTTGAGTCATCCAACTAATAATATTATTCCGGATGATTGAGAGAGTTTAATAATAACTTTTCCACCCAAATTTCAATGACAAATAAGACACAATATTACCATCAAATGACACAACCATAATATAACTATAATATTAATATATATGATATATAAACCACGCTTCTTCCCAAAATCGCACCCTTTTTTAAAAAATGTCGCAACATAAGTGAATATCAAGCTTTCCTTCCCGTACTTGACGAACAATATTAAGAAGTAATTTCGAATCCCTTACTATGACGATCTGAAGAGTTGTATGTGCCACGTATAATTCTTATGGCCGGAAAGTGCTTTACATTTAATGACGTCTATATTCCAAATATCGACAATTGAATATTGAAAGATGCCTCTTAATTGGAAGATGCGTTCATGTATTGAGAGCAAGAACATTACTTTCATAAATGAGAAAAGGCATTAAAAGGGCATTAACTAATATATTGATAAGAAAAAAAATATAGGACTATTAATATTTCCAAGCATGAGAACACATAAAACTGAATTCCTTTTAGGTTTTATGCCCTTGGAATAAGCAAAGACCAAGTGTTTAGGTTTCTATCACAATTGGTAACTCTAATCCACACCATGGGTAACTGTAATCCACACCATGGGTAGCTCTAATCCACGTAAGGATTTCATACAATGCATTGCTTACAAATTGATATCATATAATGCATTGCTTACCAATTGATATCATAACTCTAGTCCAAATTTGGATTCCATGCGATGCATGATGCATTGCCCTCGCCCTTAGGCTATTGACATGACATGTTAATTGATTATTTTATTGGGAAATGTTATGTGTTTTTTATTTACTTATGTTGGAATGTTAACTTATTTATTTTCAACATTTCAATCCAAACAAAGTATTTCCTGATGGAAGTAATGTTTCCATGTCCTGTGTAGTTGTCATTGTGAGTCTCTAGGCGTCAGTTTAGAAGGTGTTGATTCTTATGTATGCATCATAGTCATGATATAGATGCGTCGAAGTCAGTGTATTATGTCTTATATATTATAACTATTGTGAACAATAATAAAACGGAGTGTCGGTGTGATTTGTGTTGAATAATTGCTCTATGATCTCTCTCAATTTTTTCTATCATGGTATTAGAGCCTATTCTAGCCTGACTCCTTGACAGGATGGCCAAGAAGATGTGAGAGAACCTCAATGTTATTGTTTCTATACATATTAGTATAGGTGTGTGACAATTTATGTTTAATGTGTGACAGTTTATTTTTAGTGAGCCTGTGTGTAGATTTTTTTTTTTTCCACTGGGAAAATCCGTAACATTTAATTAATATGAAAGATTACATATGTAGATGCATTTCGCATATGCCATTGTTCACAGATATCTCTGTACATTTTACAAAAAATTGCATGTATATGCTGTTGTTTATACCGTTGTAATTATGCTGTGTAGTCAATAGAGTTAGATGCCTTATGGCGTCCTTCTGTTACAAAAAGATTTATACAAAAAACAGTCCTATATACTGCTGCTGTTATAAGTTAAGTCGCATGTAGACCCACAGTAGGATATTGCGGGTCTATATATGGGCGATGATAAAACTTTCGTTCCTGTTGATCCAAAATCTCGGATATCTCCCAGTGTCCTTTTTCCATCAGCGCGGCCTCCTTGGAAAGTTTGTCAGCATCCTCGTTATGTTCCCTGTAGATATGAGAAACAGTGATGTGGTTAAAAGCCTCTTTGAGCTGTAGAAATTCATCAAGAATGACATTGAGTGTGTGCATGTGACATGTAGAGATATTATTGAACCAATTTATGATGATCTGTGAATCCCCAAATATGTTGATGCTAGTGCAGCGATGGCTTAAGGCAAAATGTAGCAGGTGTCGCAGAGTTATGAGCTCAGCAAAGTTGTTGGTTCCGGCACCCAATCCCGCTTTAATGTGGTAAGAGTGATTTTCAGATAGGTGCAGGATGAAACCACCCCCGCTGCTTTGAACATTTGCTGCTCCGTCGAAGAATGCCCAAGGAGTACCCTGATCGATGATGGGGGGAGGATTTGGCCTGCGGGTTTTTGGAGGAGGCGGTTCCGGCAGCTCGTTGAAAGCATAGATAATGCCTGCTTCAATAAGAGGCCAGTGTATGGCCTTCTCTTCGAATATCATTTGGTTCCTTGCTTTCCATATGGACCAATTTACAATGATGGGCAAGTTTGCGGCCTTCGTGCCTTTGTGGTTTTTGTCCCATTCTACCCATGCGTTGATAAGATCAGTACCTCTCCATTCCCCTGTGTAATGAATAAACGGTTTTATATTGTTCCAAACGAGCTGTACTGAATTACAACGCAGGAATAGGTGCTCAGTGGATTCACTTTCAGCTTTGCATAGAACACATCTCGTCGGTCCGAATTGGGCTCTTCGCATGAGGTGATCTCCCGTGGGTACTCTGTTCCTGAGTACACACCATGTGAAGAGTTTCGAACGAGGGGAGGAATTTAGCTTCCAAATGTTCTGCCACCTGTTATCACCCAGGTTGTTCCCTTTGACTCCCAAGGGAATACGGCCGGGGTAACCACTAACCAATCTTTGGGCTACAGTTCCTAGCCAAACTGTAGTCAGAGAGGGCTCTCTCTTTATAATTTGTCTCTGTTCTGATAGTATTTTAGGCTAGCTGTGATGTTCAGATTTGTTTTTTGTATTTGGTTGGAGAATGTTTCAATCAAAACGTGTATGGAGTTATGTATCATTGGGCAATGGAGTCAGTGGTCCTTTAGTTTGGTGTGCTGAGTTGGTGAAGTAATGAAATTACAGAGCTGGGTAACTGTCTGAGAAACGATGCTATGAATTAATGATTTAGTGTGATATGTTCAGTATATGAAAGGCACTTAAGGATCTTTCATTAAACTGAAATGAAGAACAGATGATGTTACCTAGAAGCAATGAAGGATTTCTACATAACATTCACAATATAGATTTAAACAAAACATGAGCATTTAAGAATTCATGTCCCTTTAACTCTGAAGAAAACATTTACAGCAATATAAGATTGAGCACAGGGTGAGAAGGAACATATCCTGCACTATTCTTTTTCTTTACTGCTAGATTTGATGAAAATATAAGTATGTAACAACATAGGAGAACAAAACAGAGGTTTAAGAAAACATATCATTCCACCAGACAACACAAGAATTCTGCAACAGCACTTAGATCCTCAGCAAAACACCATAGTTCCAGGAAATCACTGAGCTGAGCTTGCTCTTTGTATTAAACTATTCTGAAAATATACAGTACACATGCCTCAGAGTGAAAATTCTCAACCCCTTATGCGTTACTAAGGGGAGTATATATAGAAAGTTTACATAAGAAAATATCTGAACTGAAGAGTACATGCTTCATTAATATTCTGCCAACTGCTGGAGTGTAGTAGTTGAAAAAGTTAATGCTGCAATAACTTCCTGTCCTCTAGCTGTCAAAATTTGGTCAGAGCCTATTGACCCGGTGGCAGTTGGAGTCGGCTGAGGATACGCTGTCAAAATTTGCGTATTTCTTTATCTTTTGGCTGGCCGCTGGAGTCTATATGCTGAGTCATCACTCAGCTGCTTTCAATGCTGACTTTATCATGCAGTTTGTCTTTAAAGTGACTTTGAGCTGGAAGTGACCAAACAGCTGGAGTTACCGTGGCAAAATCTGAAGCATAAACTGCCACCAATCCTCCTTAGGCATTTGAGGTATGCGTATCTTTATCAATGTTTCCTCGGCCTCTGTATGTCTGTAAAGATTGGGAGGGGTTTCAAACAAGTGATTTACCTCATTCTCAATGAAGAACATGCCTTCAAGTTTTTCATATAAACTCTGTCCTGTAGGAGGCCCTGCTGGTTCAGATGAACTGCCAGATGCAATAATCTGATTTTCAATAGTGGTTGCCATTCTGTTGGTCATTTGATCTAGGGAGATCAGCTTACCTGCACCACTTAGCAAGCTGGGCAGGCCTTTTGCTTGCAGCACTCCCATTTTAGCTTTGTATTCCTCCACATCTGCTTGCATCTCAAAGAACTTCCTCTCTACTGTTTGTATATAGTTTCTTAGAGTTAGTGCCTTCTTGGCAGAGAGGACAACCTCTGTTCTGTTGGGAATGCCTATGGCTGCCAATTCTTCCCTTTCCTGTCTATTCAGGAAGTCTATCATCCTGTTTGCCTGCTCTGTTTTATTTCCTAGCACTGTCTTGGCCTTCTGAATTTCTGCTTGAGCTTGTCCCATTAAATCCATCTGCTCATGCATTATTTTTATTGACCTCCACTGCTGTTTGATGGATTGGCCAATTTTGGCCCATAGGATTCTCTTTATGTCAGCCATAGCAGTCTCTAGATTCAGCTCCTTTTCTAAGGCCTTTATCTTTTCTTTTTGGGCCTTTATTTCTCTGCCCTGTTCTGCTACAGTCATTTTGGACCTGTTATACTTGGAATCCAGCTTTGCCAGTTTCTCTTTGGCCTTCTTTATTTCGTCTGCCTGGAGCTCCATTGCTTTAACGGCCTTGGTCAATTCTTCTATACTTGGACTGGCATCTGGCGCTGCTGCTGTTCCTGCTGCTTCTGTTGTGGGGGCCACTGCTGCCCCTAAAGTTGTTGCTGTTATTGAAGTAGTTGGAGGAGCTTGGGAAGTGGAATCTGCCTGTTTATCTTGTAATATTCCTTCTAGCTCTTTCTCCAATTCCCTGATCCTTTGGTCTTGCTGCATTAGAAGGTATAGTTGGTCCTCAGCCCGTTTTTGCTTTTGAAGTTCTGCTGTTTGAGGGTGCTCTGTGGGCTGCAGCTTCAGCCTCTTCTTCAATGCATTCAAGTCATCATCTTTCTTCTTCATGAGGGCCTTCACACCCGTTGGATCACTAGGATCATGTCCTAGATCAATGATGATCTCCTCCAGGGACTTTATTCTATTGTCTTTGGCCTGAGAGGACAATCTCTCAAAATCCAACTGGGTGTTGGTGTTTTTTAGGGACTCTTTCAGCTCATGGGCCATGGTGGCCTTCTCTACCAGGGTGGCATAGACCATTTCCCCAACTTGCTTGTGGAGTTCAATCTGGTCCATGGGGTGTATGTCTCTGGCCAGGACCTCCACCCTTGTCTTTATAAAATCTGCAGGTGTCTTAGGCTGCGGCCCTTTTAGCTTGAAGTGGCTGAGGAGCAATTTCTCCTGCTGAATGTCATACACCGACATTAATCTCTCTTGCTGGGCTGGTGTTGCATCTATGAATTGCTTGTAGACCTCAGCCCTTAGCAACTCATTCTGAGCTTTTATTTGTTTGAAAGAAGCCTTAGTGCTTTCGGGCTTCTTGGTCTGCTGAGAAGAGGAGGACACCTCCAGGCCGAGTTGTAAAGTTTGCTCCTGCTGGAAGGAGCTTGTACCTGTGTGCTGACTGCCCTCCTTGTCTTTTCTTGCACTGTCCAAGACATCTTCAGTAATGTCTTCTACCTCTGGGGAGTCTGCTCTTTGCCTTTTGGCCTCTGGCTGGTGGGAGGATCCACTGAAAGGAGTGGACTCTTCTCTGTCTCTTTTTGTTCCCCTTTCCTCATGTGCTGGGGTCTGTAAGATTGGGGCAGTGACTGGCTCAGTTTGTGGAGGTGGAATTTGCAGTGTTGGAGCTGCTGGTAGCTCAGTCTGTGGAGGGACAGTTTGCCCTTGCTGTTGTTCTTGTTGCTGCCCTGTTTGCTGCTCTGCTTCATGGGCAGGCTTTTCTTTTATTACCTCCTCTTCTGTACCCATTATCCCTTTGCCTTTATCTAACAATGGTGCTGCTGTGGAAGATGCCTTTAATACTAGTGCCGTCTTTGAGGTTGAGGTCCCTTCTTCTATTGAATAAGGCGGTCTGAAAGGTACCTGCTGCACATAGTCTAGGTCAATAGTTTTTTCAAGCTCCTTCACATTCTTTAGCATTGTCTCTTCCTCAGTTAGATTTTCAACTAGGGTATCCATCTGCCATTCTTGCAGGTTGGCATATTTTTCAATGTGTGGGTACTGACAATGCTTGATGCCTAAAAGCCTATACTTGGTTCTCCTAGCAGTGATGAAACCTTCAGGGTCATAAGGGACCCACCGAAAACTATAGGACATCTTGTATTTGTCCTTAAGGATTAGGTCTGCATCTTCACAACCTTCTTTCTTGTTCATGATGAAGGGGCCCAACTGGTGTTTGAACTTGAGGTGGGCCTTCTTTTTGGCGCTGTGGAAATGGGTGAGGTCGGACTGAATCAACTGCCTGTAATACTCCAAGGCAAACAGCCTCATAGGTACATATTTTGGGAGCCTGTATGGACAGAGCTCACAACCATAGATCCTAATGACAGTATGATTCTCATATAGGTACCAGTCACCTATTTTATATTTTTTAGAAAGCTGCAGAGCTTTCTTTATTTCATTTGATATTCTGGGAGGAGGGGACCTCATCAGCAAGCAAGAGATTGGGTATACAAACTGATCAACAAATTCACAGTAGGTATAGGGTGAATTTGTCACTTTGTGATAGACAGAGGTCCAGAAGATGACAGATCTTCTTTCCCCTTTGTGATCCAGCTTTTTGATGTAGCATGGGAAGGCTTCAGAATGATAGTACATGAGCAGGTGGTAAATATAGGCCGAATATTTGAAGACCCCCTGCCTGTCCACTTTGCTCAGCTGATCATGAATCTTATTAGCAATGAACTTAGCAAAGTTATACTTCTTGGCAGGCGGTTGGTGTGGGTTGTAGGCAGATAGCAACACCAGCATCGTTTTGTCCACATGCTCACTGTTTTTGTATCCCAGCACATAGGCAATCATGTCCAGTAGAAGCCTACCCACATCATTGAAATGGACATCCAGGTAGGGAGGTGGTCCTGTAGGCTGGCACTCAGGTCTCATGAAATCCCTGGTGACCTTTTGTAACTCCTCACTGGTCATCTTGTCACCAGTCTCCAGCAAATAGTTCATGGAAAATGGGATTAGCAGCTCTGTCTGCTCAAAATGTAACATTTTGTTGATGGACTCAGCATTGATGTAGAAAAGGATCCTCCCAGATGGAGTGCTAATGGCTCTGTGCTGCACGTCATAATTTTCAGCACACAGGTGAATGATTTCAGGGGAGACATTTACAGCTGGGAGACAATAGTATGGTAGGTTTGACTCCCATATCCCATGTGTACCATGACCATCCTTGTAGTCCTCTCTTAATTGACAGAAGGTCTGCAAGAAGTCCCTGCTACCTTCAAACTCTCCAATAAGACAGTCCTTGTCAACAAACGCCAAGGCCTCCAGCTCTTTATTTGGCGGATTTAATGGAGCTACACTGAGGGAAGAGGATGCAGAAGCAGCCATTGTAAAACTCGATTTGAAATGAGGTGATGGCAATGGTTTGCAAAGTCTTTTTAAGAGCTTAAACAATAGGTCCAATACAGACCAAGTCTGAAGTGTTTTTCTCAGTGAAAATGCAAGCTGGTTTCTTCAGTTTGTTGTAACCTCACAGGGATGTAGACTGATAAGGGTAAGTTGCAGTGGGAATGTGGTTTCCTTTGGTAAAAACTGCAGCTGGCCTGTACTCGGCAAAAGGGAACAATGCCGAGCACCTCAAGGACAATTTTATGGTTTCAGTCCGTGGAACGACTGCTTCAATGTTGAATTATAGTTTCTGGGATAGTGCAGGTTGCTTTGGCTCACTTTAGGTAACAGACAGAGTTGAATTTAGGATTTTTACCAGTTTTTAATGGTGAATTTATAGAGAAATGGAATGCATGGGCAAAAGTGGGGAAAACTGGTAAAATACCTAGAAAAACTAGCTTGGAAGCCTGCGGGCCAGGCTGTGGAGGCTTAATGCAGTCGAATTGTTGACTTGTAGCGGTCGGAATGTTGAATTTGATGGCTGGGAACAGGTTTCGCGGCAAGCTGGTTCGCAACGGCTACGTCGTTTGTGAGCGAAAATGACCGCAAACGGCTCATTGGGTGGCTTATAACGTTAAATTTGGAAAAAACATGCAATTGGCGCTTTTCCGCCGATGACGTCAGCATGACGTCATGGCGGGGCCCGGGTACGGAGGTGACGTGGCTGCCGAGGTGTAAGCCAGGGTGGCAGGACACGGTGGCGGGTGGATAAGGTGGCAGGGGTACGTGGAGGATTAAATGGCGCGGAGGCGGAGGAGGGCGCTACGTCATGCTGACGTAGTGATGACATAAGGGGGGGCGGTAAAGGAACGGTGGTAAGCGGGTTCCCCGCACCACCTTTGGGCAAAGGCGGTATCGGGGAGGGGGGCTCCGAACAATCTCAGCGCTCGACACGCGTCCAGGGTACGGCGCCAATACCACTTTCCCCGGACGCTAAAGGTCGGCATGTCCGGGCCCAAGAATACCCGCCCACCGTTGGATCATGGGTAGCGGGAGATCAACGGCTGGCGGGCCCTCCGACAGATCGTGCAGGTTTGGGGGGGGCCCGCTGGCCTATTAAAATATTCAAATTTAATATTTTGGGCGGAGAACCTTGGGGTAATGGGTTTTTGCATGTGTTTTGGGGCTTTTCGGGTTTTTCAAGGGTTTTATGAGAAAACAGGGGTTTATAGGAGTGCGTTTAGCAAGGGAAAAAGGGGTTTTTTGTGTTTTTGAGCAGAGGGAAGGTGGGGGCTTAAGGGAAGGGTTATTGCTCATAACCAGAGGTTAGAGCAACTCCAAGACCGGGTTGACCACAGTCCCAGGTGGACTCAAGTCTCCCTTTAGACAAACATATTTAGCTATAATGCTAAAAGGAGGATATTTATAGAATGCTTGGGAGTTTATACACCGTGGTGTTAATAATACTAGGGAAAGGGGTAATGTACGGGAATTACATATTTAGAATTAGGGGTTAATATGAATGAAAGAGTGAATGAGGGGGAAAACACTAAGTTGGTTTGAAACTTACTTAGTTTAGGGAGTAGATCAAAATGAAAATATTTTTACACAGGAAATGTGGCTTTTAAAGTCATAAGAACCACCATAACACTTCAAACTCTTCCATGAATCTCAACTGCTAAAGGGATGTTAGTAATGAAATGGGAAAAGGGGAAGAAGGGAGGTTAGACATGCTTCTTTACTTTGCTGTAACTGATGTAGAAGAGGGGCCTCAGTATCCACTGGTTTGCCTTTGTGAACAAGTTATCAAACACTTAATTGAAAGGAATGCCCCTTCTGCAACCCCATCTACCTACCCATCTACTTTGCCTAGCATTTTTTGTTTCTTCTTGGAGGGTGCACTTGAACTTGCAACCCTTATGTGCCTTTTCTTTTCATTTGGCTTTTCTTTTAATCATCTGTCTAATTCTACCCTTATTTCTTCCAAGGCCCCAGGTTAAGCAGTTGGGAACCTTAATTCTCTACCTAAACTACTTGTCTGCCAAGATTAAACAGTTTGGACAGACCTCTTTCTCTATTCTAGCACAGAAAATTGAAACGTGGCATGATCCAGATTAGGCTGTTGGACCATCCATCAAAATTTAGTAGCCAAGAAACTATGCAGACACCTAGTTTTTCTTTTGGAAATATGGGATCTTTGTATCAGCAAAGCAGAGCATATTTGGCATTTCGAGTTTGCCAATCATGAAATATGAAACCTATTGGTATAGGTATCCAACAGTGGCTCCACATGGGGATGGTTTTTCATTTGAAAGACCAAGAACAGCAGGTCAGATTGCCTTCGCCCTTGACTGTTTTTACCAAAACTTGAAGTATGCTGCTTTGACATACCAAAATTGTGCTTTTCCTCCTTGGTAGATCTCTGAAACTATGTGCCCTTTGCTGACAGTCAGTAAAACTTGAAAAACTGTATTTTTACAATCTAAACAGAAAATAATAATATATACATCTGCATATATACAAGGGAAAACCAGGCTGCCCTCATGGGTAATAGTCAAAATAGTGCTTCAGCATCCTGCCATTCACAGGACCTTCATCCAAGTCGGTTTCATTAAGACTTTTCAGGAAATAAGTGTTGTTACCTTGCACTGCTTGGACAGCAAATGGTCCTCTCCATAAAGAATCAAATTTTCCATGTTTTCCTTTATCTTCTCTTCTTGCATCCCACTTGAGGACTTTGTCTCCAATGCTGAAATCTTCTGCCTTGGTTCTTCGATCAAAGGCCTTCTTTAGCTTTTCTTGTAACACTTGAACTCTGCTGAAAACTTGGTCTCTGGTTTGCTGCAAACATATGATTTGATTGATTCTTCTTTGCATATCATTTGGTTCAGCTTGGCTTTCTTGAAGAAGCTTCATAACAGGCACTCCTAGTGATGAGGGAAATTTGGCTTCTAGTCCATAAACCAACTCATATGGGCTGGTCCCAATTGATCTTTTAGTTGTTAGTCTATCTGCCCATAAGGCATTGACTAGCTTCTTATGCCAATTCTTCTTATTTTCTTCCAGCACTTTCTTTATGATGTTCACTAGGCTTTTGTTTGATGATTCAGCTAGGCCATTTCCTTGGGGATAATAAGCAGTAGAGTGGCCCAATGTAATGTGAAATTTATGGCAGAAATTCACCATCTTTTTAGATCTGAAAGCAGCAGCATTGTCTGTGATTATTTTATCAGGGCAGCCAAATCTAGCCAATATGTTGTTCTCCAAGAACTGAATGATTATTGAATCATTTGCTTGTCTACATGGGGCAGCTTCAATCCACTTAGTGAAGTAGTCTGTAGCTGTTAAAATCCATCTGTGCTGTCCTGAAGATGAGGGATGAATTTCCCCAATGAAATCCAAGCCCCATTGTTGAAAAGGTCTCTCTGTTGCAATGGGCCTCAAGGGAAGTGGCAACAACTGTCTCTTTCCCTCAAACACTTGACATTTATGACATGAGGTGGTGAATTTCTTGACATCAGAGAACATGGTGGGCCAGTAGTAACCAGCCCTCAGTATTTTATCCACAGTGGACTTCCAGTACAAGTGTCCACCACAGTCACCTGCATGGAATTCTTTTATGATATTGTTAGTTTCATTTTCAATCAAACAGTGCAGCAATATTCCTTCATGGTTTTTCCAAAGCAAATTGCCATCCATTACACAAAAACTTGAGGTTTTCATTTTTAAGAACCTACACTTGGTTCTGGACAACCCTGGGGGAGCACACAGGTTTTGTAACACATAACAGATATCAGAATACCAGGGGGATTGTTCAAAGGCTACATTGATCTTTGGAGTCGCCAGCTCCGGTTCACTGTCCAGCTGATTGATGTCTAGGGCTTGGAAGTTTGCTTCTGTCATTAACTTGGCCAAGCCTTGCCCTTTTATCAGTTTTGTAGGTTTTATTTCAATATCAAATTCTAGGATGTTGGCAATCCACTTTCCTCTTCTGCCCTCTAGGTTTTCTTGAGTGAGTATGTCTTTTACAATGGGGCTTGGCACATATGCCACCACATGGGAATAAAGGATGTAAATCCTAAAGTCCTTAATGGCTTTGACCAGAGCATAAGCTTGCTTTTCCATGATTTGATATTTTAAAGGTGCATCTCTAAGAGCCCTGCTAAAGAAAGCAATTGGCTTCTCATTTCCTTGGTCATCTTTCTGTAACAAAACAGCAGCAATAGTATGCTGGGAGGCAAAAGAGAAAATGATAAATTCTCTGTCAAATTGAGGATTGGTCAAGACTGGGGTTTGGGTAAGGGCCAACTTTATACCTTCAAATGCTTGTTTGGCTTCAACAGTCCACTTCACTTTTGAGTCCTTTTTCAGCATGTTATTTAGCAATCTAATCAATTCTGCCAAGTTTGGGATAAACCTTCTCAAGAAGTTGATCTTTCCCAAAAATCCTTGCAATTCTTTGATATTTCTTGGGTGGGGCATTTGTAGGATAGCATGTATCCTATCTGGGTCAATTCTAATGCCATCTTTCGAAATGATGTGGCCCAACAGCTTGCCTTCCTCTAAACCAAACAGGGATTTCTTGGGATTCAAGGAAATTCCATATTTTCTGCATTTTAGGAAGATCTGTCTCAAATGTTTTATATGTTCTTGGTCTGATTTTGAGAAAGGTGTAAGGTCATCTAGGTAAATGACTAAAAAGTCATGAATCTCTTTGGAAAAAGCAATATCCATTGCTCTTTGAAAAGTTGCCCCTGCATTTTTCAATCCAAAAGGCATCTTTACATATTTGAAAGTTCCCCATGGGGTAGTGAATGCTGTTTTATCTTGATCATCAGGGTGCACCAGGATTTGATTGAAGCCTGAAAATCCATCCAGTAATGAGATCCTTGAGGCCCCTACCACTCTTTGGAGAATGTGATCCATCTTGGGTAAGGGATAGTTGTCTTTGAGGGATACTTGGTTCAGATTCCTTAAGTCCACACACAGCCTAATTTCACCAGTCTTCTTTCTTGTAGGGACTAAGTTGGAGATCCATTCAGAGAATCTAATTGGTGCTATGATGCCTGCCTTGAACATTTTCTGTACTTCTTGTTCCATTGCTGGGAGAAGCATAGGATTGATTCTCCTCAGTTTTTGTTTAAAGGGCTTTTGATCAGGTTTAAGAGGGATTGTATGCTGGATAACAGAGGTGTCATAGGACTTTAAGTCCTCATAACTCCATGCAAAGACATCCTGGAACTCTTTAAAGAGGTCAATGTATTTAGGCTTTTGGTCAGGAGGTAAAGAAGCAGACAATTTAATTATTTTGGGTTTGTCAATTGTACCTATGTTGCATTCTTCAATGGCTGCATTTAAGGGCTGCATTTTTGGTTTTCTGGGAATATCATTTGAGTCAAAGATGTCTTCTAGCGGAGTTAGGCCTGTTGGTAGAAAATTGTCTTTCAGCTCTATGATTTCAGTTTCAGCATTGGCCACTTCCTCACAATTGGTTGATTGAATTTGTTGAATGTTTTCCTCGCTGAAAATAGTTGGATTTAACATTTGTTTTACTGTTCTAGGTGATATTGGGTGAGTAATCTGTTGAAACTGTATTTGTGATGGACTTGCTCCATCAAGTATTTGTGATTGACTTGCTCCATCAGTGTCAATATTTAATCCTGCAAATTCTTGTTGCAGAGTTAAAAAATGGTTTATTTGCTTGTCATCCTCGAATACTTGCCAATCATTAACATTGTTTGGAATGGAGGGTCTGTGTTTTACCTCAGCTGTAAAACAATGATGAGACTCAAAAGGCAGCTTGCAGGTACTTGCAAAGGTGGCTAAACTATGAGCATGTAGATTGTGGGTTCTAGGAATTTTAGTGATTTGGAATTCAGAAAAAAAGTTTAGTACCTCAGCAACAGCAGACCTATAAGTCCTTAGTCTTTTGTCATTGGTGACAAAATTTCCCTTCACTTGTTGGATAACTAAATTGGAATCACCCATGATTGAAACCCTGGCAGCTTGTAAGAACTTTACTAACTTGAGGCCTAGTAAAAGAGCTTCATATTCTGCCATGTTATTAGTACATCTGAAGTTCAATCTATAGGCTCTACCCTCTGCATGACTATTTTCTTTATTGTGTACCCAAACTCCAGCTCCTACCCCTAACTTGTTGACTGAGCCATCAAATTCAAGGAACCATAGAATATCCTGTTGGGAAGGAGATTTAATGATCTATTCATGGGCTGGCAATGTGAGTAGAAGTTGTGGTTTTTGATCTAGCTTGTTTTCTAGGACAGTTTCATCATTTGATTGGGTATGCTTGATATTTAGAACAGCAGCAGTATGTAGTGTTTGATTGACTGTTGTTTCATGGGTGGTAATTCTTTGATTTGAGTCTTCCTCCTGTATGAGTATCTTGGTTTCAACCTCACCTTTTGAGGGAGTTGTGTTGTTATTGAAGAGGATGTATGAGTCTATGTCTAAATGGACAGCATATATGGGAAAGTTTTGAGGCTTTTCTTCACTGCTGACCATATATTTCATGAGTGTTTCTCTGTACAGTCTTTTTGGTTGCCCAAAAACAGAGATGGTGGCATATGACATGTCTAATTGTAGGGAACCTTGGAGTTTAGCTCCCCAAGATCTTGATAACAGCATCCCATACTTAGGTGGAATATCATCAACTACCACATCCATTAGGATTGTTTTGTTTGGGTACTGAACCAGAGACACACATAAGTCTTTTATGAGACATAAACACTTGACTTGGCTGGAGTCAAAGGAAAACAGGTCCTTGTATGGTCTGGTTATGTCTAGATTCAATCTCTCCATGACTACTTTTGGCATGAGATTGTGAGAGGCACCTGAGTCAAACATTGCATTATGTAATGTTTTATCATGAATGTGCAAGCTGACATAAAAAGGTAATACCCCTGTGACTACCGTTTTTCCATCCACTTCTGGGCCAAACAGGAGTTCTGGGGTGTCATCCAGCACATTGACATCATCTTTGTTGCTAGTGAGTTGAAGGGACTTTTTGATCTGTAGTTTATAGATGTCATGCTTGGCTAGTTCTGAGAGAGGAATTGCTATCTTTAGTTTGCCCATTTCAGTTTCTAAGTCAAAGGGTTTTTCAGATTGGGTCTTGGGGTTATGGATAACAGTCCTTTCCTTGTTCATTAAATCTTCTTCTTGATTTTTATCTTGACTTTGGGACTTGCCTCTTTTACTCATCTCTTGGGGAGTAACCTTTAAATTAGGTTGAGAAGGTGAAGTAGCCACAGGCTGCTGTTTTAAAGACAGTGGTTCAGTGATCTCTTCAATAATCAATTCTTCTGCAAGTGAATTTGTTTTGTCATTAGGCTCTATGACTATGACTCTTTCAGGCTGTTGATTATCCTTTATCTTTTCAGGCTGGATTACATTCACAGTTCTGCTCCTCGGTTTGTATTGTTTATGGACCTCATAAACAGCAGTATCATAGCCTTGTTTGAAGTCAAAGGATTCACCTGATTTAGTTTGGAACAATTTGATTTCATCATCCTCATGATCTTCTTGTGTTAAGAAAACTTGACTTTCACCATCTAGACCCATTAAATTAATCTCAGGATCTTCATTGGGCTCTGTAGATGTGGAAGTTTCTGCATAATTTTCTTGGAAAGGGGGTCTTATGTCTTGGTCCGTACTGGTCTTGCCAACATTTGGGTTTTGAGTTCTCCTAAAATTTGGATTCCTAGGAGGGTTGTTTTGTGGTGGTTCCCATGATGATTTTCTTTCAACCGATTCCACTCTATCACCCAATCTTTTCATTCCAGTGAGAATTGCATCTAGCTTTTGATCAAAGGCAGAGGGTTCCTCCTTGAAAGCAGTCCTCTTTTCCAACCTTGCCCTGTTTCTTTTGGCAATTAGGTTGGCTTCCACTGTAACAGCAACCCTTTGGGCCTCTGCCAGGGATTGAGGATCTCTTTCCTTCAACTGATAGGCCATGTCAGGGTCAAAACCATCAGGGAATTTGTACAAGGCTAAATCAGGAGGAGGTCTTAAATTTTGTGGAATCGCGTTATATACATTGTTAAATCTTGCACAATACTCCAAAACAGTCTCTTGGGGACCTCTTTTGATAGTGTCATATTCCCCAAGTATGTGCAGAGGATCTTTCTTCTTCTCCCATCTACTACTAAAGGCTTGATACAGTTCATCAGGAGTTGTGATGGAGTTTGCATTCAGGGATCTAAACCAAGTTCTTACATCCCCAGTTAGGCTTTGAACAAACATCCTCATTCTGACACTGTCATCATCTATTTCATAGGTCTCAAAATGGTCTTGCATCCTCTTAGCATGCTGGACAGCTGTTAGAGGGCCATTGGAGTCAAAATATGAGATTTTGGTTTGGTAATCTTGGGGTAGGGCTGCAGCATTAGCTGGTATCTGCAAGGGTGCATATCTGTTAGCCATATTTACAGGGTTTAGAGGATTAACAGGGGCAGCTGGGATAATAGGAACAGTGGGTACCACAGGGGTGACAAGTAAGGGTGAACCTAGAGTGTTGGTCAAGGGGATATGTGCAGTGGATGAAGATGTGAGAGGAGGACTTTGAGATGTGGATGGTGAACTAGGGGAATTAGGGGTGGACTGGAAAAGGACCTTGCATGGGGTAGAGATGAGGCTGGGATGATCTGAATCTGAGGTTAAATCCGCAGGCTGCTCGTGCCTTTGCTGCCTCCTAATGTTTCTAGGGATGGTATTTGGATTATCAACAATGATGGGTGGATTAGGGTCAGGATTTGCCCTAGTATGCCGTGGATTTTTCTTGGGAGCCAGCTTCTAACTGTTTTTGGATTTTATAGGAAGTTTATACTTGCAAGGACTGGATAAAGATTTTGGAAAGGCTATATATATTTCAAAGCTGAGATGAAGATGCACTGAAAGAGCTCTTCCCTAAAACTGTCAAAGTGACACAGAAACAGTTTTGAAGGCCTCCTGACTTGTTTCAGGCTTGATTTCAGGCTTTGAGGGATGTATAGAAATTGGAAAATCCTAAGAAGTCCCCAGTGGAGTCGCCAATTATGTTATCACCCAGGTTGTTCCCTTTGACTCCCAAGGGAATACGGCCGGGGTAACCACTAACCAATCTTTGGGCTATAGTTCCTAGCCAAACTGTAGTCAGAGAGGGCTCTCTCTTTATAGTTTGTCTCTGTTCTGATAGTATTTTAGGCTAGTTGTGATGTTCAGATTTGTTTTTTGTATTTGGTTGGAGAATGTTTCAATCAAAACGTGTATGGAGTTATGTATCATTGGGCAATGGAGTCAGTGGTCCTTTAGTTTGGTGCGCTGAGTTGGTGAAGTAATGAAATTACAGAGCTGGGTAACTGTCTGAGAAACGATGCTATGAATTAATGATTAAGTGTGATATGTTCAGTATATGAAAGGCACTTAAGGATCTTTCATTAAACTGAAATGAAGAAAAGATGATGTTACCTAGAAGAAATGAAGGATTTCTACATAACATTCACAATATAGATTTAAACAAAACATGAGCATTTAAGAATTCATGTCCCTTTAACTCTGAAGAAAACATTTACAGCAATATAAGATTGAGCACAGGGTGAGAAGGAACATATCCTGCACTATTCTTTTTCTTTACTGCTAGATTTGATGAAAATATAAGTATGTAACAACATAGGAGAACAAAACAGAGGTTTAAGAAAACATATCATTCCACCAGACAACACAAGAATTCTGCAACAGCACTTAGATCCTCAGCAAAACACCATAGTTCCAGGAAATCACTGAGCTGAGCTTGCTCTTTGTATTAAACTATTCTAAAAATATACAGTACACATGCCTCAGAGTGAAAATTCTCAACCCCTTATGCATTACTAAGGGGAGTATATATAGAAAGTTTACATAAGAAAATATCTGAACTGAAGAGTACATGCTTCATTAATATTCTGCCAACTGCTGGAGTGTAGTAGTTGAAAAAGTTAATGCTGCAATAACTTCTTGTCCTCTAGCTGTCAAAATTTGGTCAGAGCCTGTTGACCCGGTGGCAGTTGGAGTCGGCTGAGGATACGCTGTCAAAATTTGCGTATTTCTTTATCTTTTGGCTGGCCGCTGGAGTCTATATGCTGAGTCATCACTCAGCTGCTTTCAATGCTGACTTTATCATGCTGTTTGTCTTTAAAGTGACTTTGAGCTGGAAGTGACCAAACAGCTGGAGTTACCGTGGCAAAATCTGAAGCATAAACTGCCACCAATCCTCCTTAGGCATTTGATGTCTGCGTATCTTTATCAATGTTTCCTCGGCCTCTGTATGTCTGTAAAGATTGGGAGGGGTTTCAAACAGGTGATTTACCTCATTCTCAATGAAGAACATGCCTTCAAGTTTTTCATATAAACTCTGTCCTGTAGGAGGCCCTGCTGGTTCAGATGAACTGCCAGATGCAATAATCTGATTTTCAATAGTGGTTGCCATTCTGTTGGCCATTTGATCTAGGGAGATCAGCTTACCTGCACCACTTAGCAAGCTGGGCAGGCCTTTTGCTTGCAGCACTCCCATTTTAGCTTTGTATTCCTCCACATCTGCTTGCATCTCAAAGAACTTCCTCTCTACTGTTTGTATATAGTTTCTTAGAGTTAGTGCCTTCTTGGCAGAGAGGACAGCCTCTGTTCTGTTGGGAATGCCTATGGCTGCCAATTCTTCCCTTTCCTGTCTATTCAGGAAGTCTATCATCCTGTTTTCCTGCTCTGTTTTATTTCCTAGCACTGTCTTGGCCTTCTGAATTTCTGCTTGAGCTTGTCCCATTAAATCCATCTGCTCATGCATTATTTTTATTGACCTCCACTGCTGTTTGATGGATTGGCCAATTTTGGCCCATAGGATTCTCTTTATGTCAGCCATAGCAGTCTCTAGATTTAGCTCCTTTTCTAAGGCCTTTATCTTTTCTTTTTGGGCCTTTATTTCTCTGCCCTGTTCTGCTACAGTCATTTTGGACCTGTTATACTTGGAATCCAGCTCTGCCAGTTTTTCTTTGGCCTTCTTTATTTCGTCTGCCTGGAGCTCCATTGCTTTGACGGCCTTGGTCAATTCTTCTATACTTGGACTGGCATCTGGAGCTGCTGCTGTTCCTGCTGCTTCTGTTGTGGGGGCCACTGTTGCCCCTGAAGTTGTTGCTGTTGTTGAAGTAGTTGGAGGAGCTTGGGAAGTGGAATCTGCCTGTTTATCTTGTAATATTCCTTCCAGCTCTTTCTCCAATTCCCTGATCCTTTGGTCTTGCTGCATTAGGAGGTCTAGTTGGTCCTCAGCCCGTTTTTGCTTTTGAAGTTCTGCTGTTTGAGGGTGCTCTGTGGGCTGCAGCTTCAGCCTCTTCTTCAATGCATTCAAGTCATCATCTTTCTTCTTCATGAGGGCCTTCACACCCGTTGGATCACTAGGATCATGTCCTAGATCAATGATGATCTCCTCCAGGGACTTTATTCTATTGTCTTTGGCCTGAGAGGACAATCTCTCAAAATCCAACTGGGTGTTGGTGTTTTTTAGGGACTCTTTCAGCTCATGGGCCATGGTGGCCTTCTCTACCAGGGTGGCATAGACCATTTCTCCAGCTTGCTTGTGGAGTTCAATCTGGTCCATGGGGTGTATGTCTCTGGCCAGGACCTCCACCCTTGTCTTTATAAAATCTGCAGGTGTCTTAGGCTGCGGCCCTTTTGGCTTGAAGTGGCTGAGGAGCAATTTCTCCTGCTGAATGTCATACACCGACATTAATCTCTCTTGCTGGGCTGGTGTTGCATCTATGAATTGCTTGTAGACCTCAGCCCTTAGCAGCTCATTCTGAGCTTTTATTTGTTTGAAAGAAGCCTTAGTGCTTTTGGGCTTCTTGGTCTGCTGAGAAGAGGAGGACACCTCCAGGCCGAGTTGTAAAGTTTGCTCCTGCTGGAAGGAGCTTGTACCTGTGTGCTGACTGCCCTCCTTGTCTTTTCTTGCACTGTCCAAGACATTTTCAGTAATGTCTTCTACCTCTGGGGAGTCTGCTCTTTGCCTTTTGGCCTCTGGCTGGTGGGAGGATCCACTGAAAGGAGTGGACTCTTCTCTGTCTCTTTTTGTTCCCCTTTCCTCATGTGCTGGGGTCTGTAAGATTGGGGCAGTGACTGGCTCAGTTTGTGGAGGTGGAATTTGCAGTGTTGGAGCTGCTGGTAGCTCAGTCTGTGGAGGGACAGTTTTCCCTTGCTGCTGTTCTTGTTGCTGCCCTGTTTGCTGCTCTGCTTCATGGGCAGGCTTTTCTTTTATTACCTCCTCTTCTGTACCCATTATCCCTTTGCCTTTATCTAACAATGGTGCTGCTGTGGAAGATGCCTTTAATACTGGTGCAGTCTTTGAGGTTGAGGTCCCTTCTCCTATTGAATAAGGCGGTCTGAAAGGTACCTGCTGCACATAGTCTAGGTCAATAGTTTTTTCAAGCTCCTTCACATTCTTTAGCATTGTCTCTTCCTCAGTTAGATTTTCAACTAGGGTATCCATCTGCCATTCTTGCAGGTTGGCATATTTTTCAATGTGTGGGTACTGACAATGCTTGATGCCTAAAAGCCTATACTTGGTTCTCCTAGCAGTGATGAAACCTTCAGGGTCATAAGGGACCCACCGAAAACTATAGGACAGCTTGTATTTGTCCTTAAGGATTAGGTCTGCATCTTCCCACCCTTCTTTCTTGTTCATGATGAAGGGGCCCAACTGGTGTTTGAACTTGAGGTGGGCCTTCTTTTTGGCGCTGTGGAAATGGGTGAGGTCGGACTGAATCAACTGCCTGTAATACTCCAAGGCAAACAGCCTCATAGGTACATATTTTGGGAGCCTGTATGGACAGAGCTCACAGCCATAGATCCTAATGACAGTATGATTCTCATATAGGTACCAGTCACCTATTTTATATTTTTTAGAAAGCTGCAGAGCTTTCTTTATTTCATTTGATATTCTGGGAGGAGGGGACCTCATCAGCAAGCAAGAGACTGGGTACACAAACTGATCAACAAATTCACAGTAGGTATAGGGTGAATTTGTCACTTTGTGATAGACAGAGGTCCAGAAGATGACAGATCTTCTTTCCCCTTTGTGATCCAGCTTTTTGATGTAGCATGGGAAGGCTTCAGAATGATAGTACATGAGCAGGTGGTAAATATAGGCCGAATATTTGAAGACCCCCTGCCTGTCCACTTTGCTCAGCTGATCATGAATCTTATTAGCAATGAACTTAGCAAAGTTATACTTCTTGGCAGGGGGTTGGTGTGGGCTGTAGGCAGATAGCAACACCAGCATCGTTTTGTCCACATGCTCACTGTTTTTGTATCCCAGCACATAGGCAATCATGTCCAGTAGAAGCCTACCCACATCATTGAAATGGACATCCAGGTAGGGAGGTGGTCCTGTAGGCTGGCACTCAGGTCTCATGAAATTCCTGGTGACCTTTCGTAACTCCTCACTGGTCATCTTGTCACCAGTCTCCAGCAAATAGTTCATGGAAAATGGGATTAGTAGCTCTGTCTGCTCAAAATGTAACATTTTGTTGATGGACTCATCATTGATGTAGAAAAGGATCCTCCCAGATGGAGTGCTAATGGCTCTGTGCTGCACGTAATAATTTTCAGCACACAGGTGAATGATTTCAGGGGAGACATTTATAGCTGGGAGACAATAGTATGGTAGGTTTGACTCCCATATCCCATCTGTACCATGACCATCCTTGTAGTCCTCTCTTAATTGACAGAAGGTCTGCAAGAAGTCCCTGCTACCTTCAAACCGTCCAATAAGACAATCCTTGTCAACAAACGCCAAGGCCTCCACCTCTTTATTTGGCGGTTTTAATGGAGCTACACTGAGGGAAGAGGATGCAGAAGCAGCCATTGTAAAACTCGATTTGAAATGAGGTGATGGCAATGGTTTGCAAAGTCTTTTTAAGAGCTTAAACAATAGGTCCAATACATTCCAAGTCTGAAGTGTTTTTCTCAGTGAAAATGCAAGCTGGTTTCTTCAGTTTGCTGTAACCTCACAGGGATGTAGACTGATAAGGGTAAGTTGCAGTGGGAATGTGGTTTCCTTTGGTAAAATCTGCAGCTGGCCTGTACTCGGCAAAAGGGAACAATGCCGAGCACCTCAAGGACAATTTTATGGTTTCAATCCGTGGAACGACTGCTTCAATGTTGAATTATAGTTCTGGGATAGTGCAGGTTGCTTTGGCTCACTTTAGGTAACAGACAGAGTTGAATTTAGGATTTTTACCAGTTTTTAATGGTGAATTTATAGAGAAATGGAATGCATGGGCAAAAGTGGGGAAAACTGGTAAAATACCTGGAAAAACTAGCTTGGAAGCCTGCGGGCCAGGCTGTGGAGGCTTAATGCAGTCGAATTGTTGACTTGTAGCGGTCGGAATGTTGAATTTGATGGCTGGGAACAGATTTCGCGGCAAGCTGGTTCGCAACGGCTACGTTGTTTGTGAGCGAAAATGACCGCAAACGGCTCATTGGGTGGCTTATAACGTTAAATTTGGAAAAAACACGCAATTGGCGCTTTTCCGCCGATGACGTCAGCATGACGTCATGGCGGGGCCCGGGTACGGAGGTGACGTGGCTGCCGAGGTGTAAGCCAGGGTGGCAGGACACGGTGGCGGGTGGATAAGGTGGCAGGGGTACGTGGAGGATTAAATGGTGCGGAGGCGGGGGAGGGCGCTACGTCATGCTGCCGTAGTGATGACATAAGGGGGGGCGGTAAAGGAACGGTGGTAAGCAGGTTCCCCGCACCACCTTTGGGCAAAGGCGGTATCGGGGAGGGGGGCTCCAAACAATCTCAGCTCTCGACACGCGTCCAGGGTACGGCGCCAATACCACTTTCCCCGGACGCTAAAGGTCGGCATGTCCGGGCCCAAGAATACCCGCCCACCGTTGGATCATGGGTAGCGGGAGATCAACGGCTGGCGGGCCCTCCGACAGATCGTGCAGGTTTGGGGGGGGCCCGCTGGCCTATTAAAATATTCAAATTTAATATTTTGGGCGGAGAACCTTGGGGTAATGGGTTTTTGCATGTGTTTTGGGGCTTTTCGGGTTTTTCAAGGGTTTTATGAGAAAACAGGGGTTTATAGGAGTGGGTTTAGCAAGGGAAAAAGGGGTTTTTTGTGTTTTTGAGCAGAGGGAAGGTGGGGGCTTAGGGGAAGGGTTATTGCTCATAACCAGAGGTTAGAGCAACTCCAAGACCGGGTTGACCACAGTCCCAGGTGGACTCAAGTCTCCCTTTAGACAAACATATTTAGCTATAATGCTAAAAGGAGGATATTTATAGAATGCTTTGGAGTTTATACACCGTGGTGTTAATAATACTAGGGAAAGGGGTAATGTACGGGAATTACATATTTAGAATTAGGGGTTAATATGAATGAAAGAGTGAATGAGGGGGAAAACACTAAGTTGGTTTGAAACTTACTTAGTTTAGGGAGTAGATCAAAATGAAAATATTTTTACACAGGAAATGTGGCTTTTAAAGTCATAAGAACCACCATAACACTTCAAACTCTTCCATGAATCTCAACTGCTAAAGGGATGTTAGTAATGAAATGGGAAAAGGGGAAGAAGGGAGGTTAGACATGCTTCTTTACTTTGCTGTAACTGATGTAGAAGAGGGGCCTCAGTATCCACTGGTTTGCCTTTGTGAACAAGTTATCAAACACTTAATTGAAAGGAATGCCCCTTCTGCAACCCCATCTACCTACCCATCTACTTTGCCTAGCATTTTTTGTTTCTTCTTGGAGGGTGCACTTGAACTTGCAACCCTTATGTGCCTTTTCTTTTCATTTGGCTTTTCTTTTAATCATCTGTCTAATGCTACCCTTATTTCTTCCAAGGCCCCAGGTTAAGCAGTTGGGAACCTTAATTCTCTACCTAAACTACTTGTCTGCCAAGATTAAACAGTTTGGACAGACCTCTTTCTCTATTCTAGCACAGAAAATTGAAACGTGGCATGATCCAGATTAGGCTGTTGGACCATCCATCAAAATTTAGTAGCCAAGAAACTATGCAGACACCTAGTTTTTCTTTTGGAAATATGGGATCTTTGTATCAGCAAAGCAGAGCATATTTGGCATTTCGAGTTTGCCAATCATGAAATATGAAACCTATTGGTATAGGTATCCAACACCACCATCTATCTAATACTTCAGGTTTCCTCTACTTGATTAGTTGGATGTATCCCTCCTTAGGTGTATATATCCCGCTGTCCGCCTGGTGCCAAATAAGCTCATCCGATCCCTCAATTATTCGAATATGGGACTCCATCAGGGCCGCACAGTATTCGCGCCAAGCAGTGTGCCATCTCTGCGGGAGGTTGAGGTGTATGGCAGTCTTCCAGGCCTGATGGAAGATGTCAGATTGCTCTTGATCCGCTATCTGTGCTATTACCCTGATGCCATGGGCTGAAAGAAATTCCACCAGAGCTTGTGGAAGTAGGTGTCTCCCCCCACTACCACTCCAGGGGTCTATTCCAATACGGGCTCTGCTTCCATTTCTAATTCTCCATACTAAATTATTCCTGATCAGCGGGAGAGAGTGTAAAAGAGCTTTCCATATAGATGATATGCCAGTTTTGTTCCACTCTGGAAGCCTAGCCCAATCCATAATGTTAAGGGGCCAAATGTACTTATGATAGGTTATGTTTGTCCATAAGCTATGAGAGGTTAGCAGAGCCCAGCCCATTTTGGCTGCCAGAGCCCTGGCAAAGGAGGGGAGATCCTTTAGTCCCCAGCCACCCCATTTCTTGGGCAGGGCAATCTTGTTCCATCCGATCCATGCAAATGTACGCTTATCTTTGTTTCCTGCCCATAAGTATCTGGAGCAGAGATGCTGAAATTTTGAAAGGATGTTCCGAGGTATCCATGCGAGAGCCATCCAGAAGACTGGCGTGGCTTCCAGAATAGATTTGATCAGTGTTAGTCTACCTGCTCTGGAAAGATATCTGTAGCACCAACATGTTATCCTTTTTTCCACTTTGGTGATCAGCCAGACCCAGTCCGCAATCTTCTGGGAGGTGGGTTTTAGCCAGAAACCAAGGTATTTTAACCCCCTGTCCAGGGGCTGAGTGGAGAAGGGGAAAGCTTGGCTAGCAGAGAAGGATTCATTGACAGAGGTGCCCACCAATGTAATAGAAGACTTTGCCCGGTTGATCTCCATCCCTGTGGCATGAGCAAATAGCTTTAGGATCCTATTGAAAGTCGAGGTGTCTTGAATGCTGCCATCGAGGAGGATGAGGACATCATCAACGAACAACAGATGAGTAAGAAAGCATTCCTCTGATATTTTAAGGCCCCTGATAGTGCCTTCCCTTTTAGCAGAGATAATCAGGCGGCTTAAAGCTTCCATAACCAGGAGGAAAAGGAGAGGTGATAGAGGGCAGCCTTGTCGAAGCCCTCTCTCAGAGTGGAAGAAATGAGAGGCTGCTCCATTAATCAGGATGCTGTAGGTGGGGGATGTAATGCATGCCATGATCCAATTGATGAGGGAGTGAGGAAAGCCCAGATGGATGAGAATCATCTTGATATAGAGCCAGCTAACCCGGTCAAAAGCCTTAGATAGGTCGATCTTAAGGAGAATGCTTTTAAGGCGCTTGGTCCATATGGAATGAATGGCTTCCTGGGCAGATCCAATGGCTTTGTGGATTTGTCTGTCTTCCAAGAATGCAAATTACTGGGGAACAATATGCTTGGACAGTATGGGCCTGATCCGGTTGGCGATGATTTTTGATATGATTTTGTAGAGGACATTGCACAGGGAGATGGGTCTGAAGTCGTCAAAAGATGAAGGGGAGTCCGATTTGGGGATGAGAGCAATAAAGGTGGAGTTTATAGCATGATAGATCTGTCCCGAGGTTCTACTCTCCTCGACCACCTTCAGGATATCTCCTCCTAAGATATCAAAGAATGCAATGTAGAACTCTATGGTCCATCCGTCAGGTCCCGGGCTCTTTTCCTTCTGAACCCACTTGATAGTACTTTCTAGTTCTTCCATGGAGACAGGATCAGTAAGAACGTCAGTATCTTCATTGTTTACAAACCTGGGAAAGTGAGAGGCCACATTGATAATTTTAGCTAGATTGGTGCCAGCAGGACTCTTGTAGATCCCTCTGAAATGAGCTGTACCAAGCTGCGAGAGTTTGTTAAAGGTGTCTGCCACTCCTCCTTCCGGGGTTGGAAGGTTCCAAATGGTGTTTGCCACTTTCCTTCCTTTTGCGAAGTTATGAAAGAATCTTGAGTTTTCATCCCCTGCTTTTAGCCACAGAGCCCTGCTCCTCAACCTAAGCGATTCCTCCCTGAGCTTGAGAATATTTTGCTTTTGCTTCTCCAATTCCACAAGTCGAAGCTTGTTTTCCTCGGAGATAAACCCCAGGCTTCTCTCATCCAGGAGGGATTTAAGATCTTCTTCCACCATAATGAGCTGCTCCTCCTCCCTTGCCTTTTTTGCCTTAGCCCACTCAATCACGATGTGTTTGAGCTCAGTCAGATTTTTGACAAATCCCCTTGCCATCGATGATTCTCTGTCAATGGGATGAGCATGCCAGTAGTCCGAGACTAATTTGGAGAAGCTTAAGTCCAGAAGCCATAGGTGATTGAACTTAAAAGGAGCTTTTGGATTTGGGAGGGGACCCTTGATCTCCATTAAGATTGGAGAGTGGTCAGAAATGCCCCCAGATCCCACCCATTGTTTGTAGTAGTGTAGTTGGTGGATCAACGGGCCTTTCATATAAAATCGGTCAAGTCTGCGAGCCAGGGCCGCTGTCCCAACCCTCCTGTTTCTCCATGTTGGGAGGGGGTTCTGCATGGGAATGTCAATAAGATCATGTTGCTCCAGAATGCTTCTCATAAAGGCTGAGATGGAGTCTACTTGCACCTGGGATCCCCATGACTCACGAAACCCTAAGGAGAAATTCAGATCACCCCCCAGAATGATGCGATCCAGTGACATCAGGCTCCTGCTGAGAAGCTTTCTCCAAAAGCTTTCCCTCTGATGGCTTGGACCGTATGTATTGATGATGCGGAGGGAGAGACCCAGGTCCAAAGAGAAGATGTCAGCCCCCATAAATCCAAGTCCCCCCCAGGAAGAGTCCAGTCTGATGGATTTTGGATTGTATCCAATCGCCAGTCCACCCGATCTACCATTGGCATCCATAGCAATGTATTTCCATCTGGGCGAAATAATACTCAGAGAGTGGGAGATGGACTCAGCAGGACCTAGGGTTTCTTGAAGGAGAATGACATCCGGGGATTCGACCTCAAAAAGTCGTTTGAGGGCTAGTTTTTTGGGGGGACTAGCCAAACCCCTGCAGTTAAACGAGAGGCACTTCATGGAGGACCCCTCTTCGGGGGGTTTGTTGCTCTAAGGACCCCATCAATGGTGGATTGTCGGCCTGATGCGACTTCAGCTCCCGCTCGTCTAATAGCCTTGTTTAGATCAGATTTCCTCCCCCTTGTGGAGGAGGCGCCCGCACCCAATGGAACAATGCCCAGCCCAATCAGTGGTTCGGTAGGATCCAATTGAGAGGTTCGGGGGTGGAGAGAATATGGGTGGGGGGGGATTTTTCTTACAGAGGTCTCAGCGGGGGGTGACGAAGGCGGAGACGAAAAGAGAGGCAAGGAGGGGGGAGCAATGGAAGGAATCAAGGGGGGCGGGGGAATGATGCCGTGTGCCATGGAACATGATAATGAAGAAACATATTCAGATGATTGTGCATTTGAGTTAGAGGGAGAGATAGAATTTGTACCCGAGGCTTGTGCGGCTGCTGCAACTGCCCGAGCCCGAGTCATCGGAGGCGATGGCGCGTCCTTTCTGATCATCTCTGGGCACTCCTGGGCTCCTTGGGATACAGTGAATCCATGCGACGGTTGTGAAATGAGTGGAGAGGTCCCTCTGGATGCAATGGGGGAGATTTTCAGTGAGCTGTCCGGGCGCTTGATCAATGGGCAATCCTTGTAGAGATGACCCACTTGATGGCACCGGTTGCATCGAAAGGGTACTCCTTCGTAATCCAGAATCTGTATATGCCTGTGCCTTCCCCATTGAAGAGTAATTCTTTCCTCCAATCCTTCTCTGGTATCCAGATGCACCAGAATTCGGGCCACTGTTTTCTTCCGAGAGTCGATGTAGGATCGATCATGATCCAAGTATGTTCCTAATGCATTGCCGATCTTGATGAAAGATTCTTCGCTCCAGTATTGTAAAGGAAGCCCCGGTAATCGTACCCATAAAGGCCCTGCTGCTATTTGCTCGCGCTCGGGATCGAATAACGGGCTCCATCTCTTTAGTAGCACAGGTGCTGTTTCTATATGCCAGAATCTTTCGAGTACTGCGTTCGTGTGCTCTTCATTTGCAAAATGGAGGGAGAACCACCCTCGTGGGAGAACCTGTACCTCCGGCACCTGTGTGAGAAGGACTCCCCAGATTTCTTTCACACAGCGCGTCAGTCTGTCCACCGTGAATGAACATCCCCGCACATGCCCTACCAACACTGTGCGCGCCAGAGCCATCATTTCCTCAAAGCCCGGAGAGTTGTCGTAGAAGACAGTGATGTCTTTCGAAGTTGCCCTAACACACTTCGATTTCTGCTTCTTGGTGCGGGGAGCCGAGGGATGTTCAGTGAGCGGGTTTGTGTCCCCGGACGATGGGGGCCCAGAGGGTTTTAGGTTGATGACCGGAGTACCGAAGGCTCCTGAGGGTTTTTCCCCATTTTCCGGGAGCGGCTTAGTCACATTTACCCTCGGAGCCTCTTGATCAGGCTGGGGATCAGGCGGCGGGGATGGGAACTAGTCCAATGCTAATCAATCAGGCGATTGAGAGGCAAGGAGAAATGCTGTGCCGGGTGAGAGAGGCGGTGCCTCCAATCCTTCTCTGGTATCCAGATGCACCAGAATTCGGGCCACTGTTTTCTTCCGAGAGTCGATGTAGGATCGATCATGATCCAAGTATGTTCCTAATGCATTGCCGATCTTGATGAAAGATTCTTCGCTCCAGTATTGTAAAGGAAGCCCCGGTAAACGTACCCATAAAGGCCCTGCTGCTATTTGCTCGCGCTCGGGATCGAATAACGGGCTCCATCTCTTTAGTAGCACAGGTGTTGTTTCTATATGCCAGAATCTTTCGAGTACTGCGTTCGTGTGCTCTTCATTTGCAAAATGGAGGGAGAACCACCCTCGTGGGAGAACCTGTACCTCCGGCACCTGTGTGAGAAGGACTCCCCAGATTTCTTTCACCCAGCGCATCAGTCTGTCCACCGTGTATGAACGCCCCCGCACATGCCCTACCAACACTGTGCGCGCCAGAGCCATCGTTTCCTCAAATCCCGGAGAGTTGTCGTAGAAGACAGTGATGTCTTTCGAAGTTGCCCTAACACACTTCGATTTCTGCTTCTTGGTGCGGGGAGCCGAGGGATGTTCAGCGAGCGGGTTTGTGTCCCCGGACGATGGGGGCCCAGAGGGTTTTAGGTTGATGACCGGAGTACCGAAGGCTCCTGAGGGTTTTGCCCCATTATCCGGGAGCGGCTTAGTCACATTTACCCTTGGGGCCTCTTGATCAGGCTGGGGATCAGGCGGTGGGGATGGGAACTAGTCCAATGCTAATCAATCAGGCGATTGAGAGGCAAGGAGAAATGTTGTGCCGGGTGAGAGAGGCGGTGCCTCCAGGCCTATAGACGATGATGAGGGATCCGGCAAGGAAACCACCGGCAAGTAATCCTGAGCGCCTGGGGCTTCGGAAGGCGGTGGAGCGAAACCTGGGGAAGCAGAATTAGGGTTAAGAAAAATGAACTGACCTTCCAACGGATCCTCGGAATAATCCACGAGGTCTGTTTCCCGTTGACTCTCCATGCCGGATAGTGACTGCAGCTTCCCGTCGATGGCGTCGATTTGTCAACCGCTCGAAACCCTATCTCCCGAAATCTGCTCCCGCCTGTGGTCCTGCAGCTGCGGTCTGCAGCTATCCTAGCCCTTCGCGGTTTATCTTACCGAACGCCGTAAGAGCCATCGTATTCTCTTCCTCATGAATAACTTATTCACCATGTCTGTAGATTTGTTTCTTGAATAGATCTCAATTTTCTGTGTGTTTGATGTGTAGATTTGTTCATTGTGGGTGTGAGCAATATTGGATCTCAGGTTGTCAAGAGAATACTTGGTGTTGTCTATTCCATGGCTTATAAAAACTTGTCAATAGTCACGTCTATAACTGTGGCCCAGCCAGCAAAACGTCTTAGAGCAACAATGTGATGAGTGGATATGCAGTCAATTGTAAAGTGCAAAAGCTATAGAGTGGTGCCAACAGGATTGGATCCTGAGCTTGGCCGAGAATGAAGAAATTATTCATCTTCCAATATTGCGGAGGCAGTATTTCTGATCTGTCAGGAGATATAATGTTTTTGAAATATTTGGCAAAAGCATCATCGATACTCAACGAGGTGTTTTAGAAGTGCCCTTGATAGAGTTCTTATCAGCTTTGGAGAGATTGGATGTGGTCATCGGTTGAACGACCTGTCTCATATTTATTTATGTGTTTTTATATTTGTTATGTCCCTATACTACTAGTGTAACCCCTTATTGTTATTAGTACAGCCCCCTTATTATATTTTTGTGCCCATGTAGTCCCCATATTGTTATTATTGTGCTCCATAGAAGCCCACTATTGTTATTATTGTGCCCTTACATTATTATTGTTATGTCGTCTCTGATTATGTTATGACCCCTTAGACTCCTATATATAGATAGGAGGTCTTGTCATTTGAATCATCCAAGAATTATTCATTTGTGTAATGTAAAGGAGGTTTCCCCATCAAAGAGGCTTATTTCTAAGGCATTGATCTATCTTTTCAATATTTTTGTGAGCTGGTTTCAGAACATTTGGTATCAGAACTTTGGATTCTAGGGTTTCACTGCTCCAAACAAGTCATTGTGACATTTTTGTTATAACTTTTTTTCTGCGACATTTTAGAAGCAAAAAAAAAAACCCATTTGAGACAAAATCACGCTACCTCGGGTCCAAATTTCAGATCTTGTATCACTATATTTGCGGAGATATGATCTGAGGAAATTAGGGTTTTTGCAAGCTCCATAATTTCATCTAAAACAGGGCATGATGTAATTTTCACTATAACATTTTCTCTATGAAGTTTCAGAAGCTAAAAAAAAACCCATTTGAGAAGAAATCGATCTGAACCTCGGGTCTGAATTTCATATCTTGGCTCGCTATATTTTCGGATATATGATCTAAGGAAGTTAGGGCTTTTGCAAACTCCCGCATTACATTCCAAATAGGTGACCTGGGGAAAATCGTCTTAACTTTTGTTATGAACATCACATTGAAATTGCGTAAAAATTTTCAGAAATAGGATGGCCTGTAGTTTTTTGTAGATCAGTGTCAGGTAATAAGGTTGAAACAGTGACACATGGTACTTCGTACAAGTTCGCTATACTGAACTAATCTATAGTTAGGTCAACATGGGAGATTTTTCATAAATCTTCCTTGGAGAATCTAATTTTGATCAGACTTGCGGGGTTAGAAAGAGGACTCCGAGGGCTATTGCATGACACAATTTTAGAGCTTAGAGATCTAAAATTACTGACTTACAGTTGTTTCAAGATCAAGCTCCTAAAATCAAGAAAAGGCAATATGAGGAAGTTTGATGGCAAGGATCTGGTAAATTGGATACTACAGATGGAGCAATATTTTGATATACATGAGGTTCAACTGTTACAAAAGGTACATATTGCATCTTTATATCTAGAACCAAATCAATTTTTATTGTATAAAGGGCTTTGTTCTCGTAAAGCACTTGTCACTTGGTCAATTTTCATAGAAGAAATGATAGCACATTATGAGGATACAAAGAGTAACACCTTCTTTAGCCAATTGATAAATCTCGAACAAAAGGGTTCAATGGCAGAGCACATTAAGGACTTTCAAAAATTGAATATAAGGGTAAATTATATTCAAAAGAATCGAAGGATTGATGTCTTCATAGGGACTTTAAAGGATAGCATTCAACATAAGGTTCGTTTATGGGAACCTGATTCATTGGAGAAGGCATTCAGGTTGGCAAGAAAAATTGAAAGCAAAATTATGGAATCAAGGAATCCCACCACTTACGACTATAATTATGGAAGTGTTTTCTCTCCTAACCTTCCATAACCAACAAGGTTTACATGACAACAATTGGAAGAAAAGAGAGAACAAGGGCTTTGTTATAATTGTGATAGCAAATACACTAAAGGTCATAAGTGTGCTGAGAAGAAATTATTTTACATAGATTATGAAGAGGATAAAGAAAAGGATCAAGAAACATCAAAAGAAGAGGATATACACCAGGAACCAACCCCAGAGAAAGAATAAATGAATTTGACCATATCTTGTAAAGCATTGGTAAGAATTACCACTCCTCAAACTCGCAAGATAGAAGGACATATCAAGAAAAAAAGGTTCAAGAAGTGAAAGATCACATCGAAAAAGAAGAAATGAATCCGACCATATCTTGTAATGCATTGGCCAGAATTACCACTCCTCAAACTATCAAGATAGAAGGACATATCAAGAAGAAAAATGTCCAAGAAGTGAAAGATCACATCGAGCATCAAGAAATGAATCCGACCATATCTTGTAATGCATTGGAAGAAATTACCACTCCTCAAACTCTCAATATAAAAGGAAATATCAAGAAGAAAAAGATTCAAGCAGTGAAATATCACATCGAGCATCAAGAAAAAGTTTTCCAACTTTTAAAGGATAACGCCACTTTGGTGCAGAATCGAATGAAAAAACAAGAAGATCAACATTGCAGTGAAAGAAGTTTTGATGTAGGCAATTGGGTATTTTTACAGCTACATCTCAAGCGAGCTATTTATGAAAAGGAAATGTTGGCAATACTACATGCACTTAAGAACTGGCGACCTTATCTAATAGGAAGACACTTCAAGGTGAAAATGGATCATGATAGGCTTAAATACTTTTTAGAACAAAGAGTATATTTAGAAGAACAGAAAAAATGGGTCACAAATATGTTGCGTTAATACTTTGAAATCATCTACAAAAAAGCGAAGAAAAATGTTGTTGCAGATGTACTCTCAAGAAAGGATGAGGATGTGGAAGCATTGTTTTGTGCTATTTCTATTATCCAACTAGATTGGATAAACGAAGCAAGGGATGAATGGAAGAAGGACGAAAAAGTGTGGCCACTCATTCAAAAGTTGCAGAAGATCCCAGTTCAAACAATATTTCCAAAACTTGACGAGGAAGGAAAATTCATATTGGAACCTGGAATAGTCATAGAAACAAGAACCCAACAGCTACGAAATCGATCAATTTTAGAGTATCTCATCAAGTCAAAGAACTTACCCACTGAGGATTCCACATGGGAGGACAATAATTTTATATAGAAGAATTAAGGACTGATACTACAATCTTAATATAAGTTTGTGGCTTCTTTGGTGTGTTAAAATAAATAACTGAATAATTGTGTGAATTTCTTTTTCATTGGTTGTAAAATTTTATTGGTGAAAAGGAGTTGTTGGTAAAAATCAAATGAAGAACCAATTATTGAATAGAACATATTTTCAAATTGGTGTTTCTTGATGCATACAGTGACACAAGAACATATCACTAATTTGACTATGTATAATTTGTTATAATCTAGTGGCGTCATGTGGAGCCAAGAACATTAGCTTACAGGTTAATTTGATTATGTGTTTAAGAGGTCATCTTGTATAGGTATTTCAATAGGATGGTTCAGTATTGAGACTAGCTCATCATGCTTTAGGAGGTCAAGAAGCACCAATTCTACAAAGTAAATCAAAGATGGTCTGAAGCAGTTATGTTTTAAATGGAGGTCAAGTGACAACTTGAAGATGTGGTGGTGAAGAAAGAGTGGTGTTTGCGAGATTCCATAGTGGATGTGAGTGCTGATGCATACTAGTCAGACATATATCATATTATTGTTGTAATGTGTGTTTTTAATGTTTTCCATGTAAGCATTAAGGGAGGGTGTTGGAAGTAATGCTTCCATGTCATGTGTAGTTGTCACTGTGAGTCCCTAGGTGTGAGTCTAGAAGGTGTTTATTCCTATGTACGAATCATATTCATGATCTAAATGTGTCAAGGTCAGTGTATTATGTCCTATATATTGTAATTATTGTGAACAATAATAAAACAGAGTGTGAGTGTGATTTGAGTTGTGTAATTTATCTGTGATCTCTCTCAAATTTTTCTATCAATGCATTGCTTACAAATTGATATCATAACTCTGGTCAAAATTTGGATTCCATGTGATGAATTTCCCTTAGGCTATTGACATTAAATGAAATGTTAAGCGATTAATTCACTAGAAAATTTCATGTTTTTTCCATTTACTTATCAGTCTCATGCTGGAATGTTGACCTATTTTCTTTCAACATTTCAATCTAAACAAAGTACTCCCTAATGGGGGTGACATTAAGGTTTCAAAGGGATGTCAATAAGCATGATTAACATACATGAAATGTCAGTGGAAAAAATGAAGGTGCACATGGAGATGAGAGCCAACGTCACCACCTGTATGGACATCATCCACATGTGGCATTCACACCGCCTTAAGGCTCAAACACATCCAACATCGTCAAATAACTTTAAATGTGGGAAAGTGGTGGGAGAGGGACCTTTGTGAGACATTCGTTCTATTTGAAGTTTCGGGCCATCATAGTTGATCATGGATTCATCTCAGGGAAGAGTGCACATGAATTGGGTTTTTAAAGTGGGTGTTAACATGTGTGCCATGATGTACACTTGCCTTTCTTTGGTTTCTTCTCACACAAGCCTTCTTTCGTGCCCATTTGATCTTCAATTATTGGTTTTCCTTTATAAACATAGGGACTTCGTTCTAGGGTGGATGGTTTTCAATATTGTTAGTAGGATTACATACAATTTCCTACTCTCCCTTGGCTCCTGGTTACCAACATCGAAGCTTATAAATTTCTTTGAAATACCTTCTATGTATTTCTAACCCCTCTAATTTAGTTTTTCTTGTCAATTCACTGGCTTTTGTTTATCGTTTTGGCTTGGCAGTCTATTTGGTTATTGTAGGTGATGGGCCGCTAAATTAGACATAAATTTCAGCACATTAAACCTCTATTGATATATTTTTAACTTTAATATGTGCATTAGGAAGGTTTAGAGATAATTGCATATTTGTGCCTAATATTATTTATTTTTGCAAAATATTATGAGAATATTGGGCAGATTATGAAGATTTGAAGCAGGAGATAATCTAGGGACTTTCTCTCTACTACAGGAGGATCAAGATTGAATAAGAAATGAATAGAATATCATGAAATTATTTACAAATTCTAGAGCTCTAGTGTTTGAGAAAATCTATGAATGTGTTCCCTATCATTTAATGAAGATTCCTAGTGTTGGGAACCAGATCCACTATTTGAGGGATTTTGGAAGGGAAAGCTTCTTCTTTTCAAGGAGAATGTTTCTTCATCACTTTGTATAAGTACCAATTCGAATTGGCCTCTATGGGCATTGTATTTCTTAGTCTTCTTGTAGAGAAAACTTGTTCTTTAGCAACTTCACTTTCATTTCTAGCAGGGATGTACTTGAGTTGATTCAAGTAATGAAGTCTGGTGCCATTTTTAGCTTCTAAAGCTTGGTTTCCTTAATAGCACTCTACGTTTCCTTGAGATTGTCCATTCCAGGAGCCTCGGAGCTCTCTTGTATAATTTCTTTATGTCATTTGAATGTCTTTTTCACTTGCATCTTTTATTTCTGCATTTACTATTCATGCTTCTTTTGTTGTAGGTTACATTGGTTAAATTATTGAAGTGCTTTGTTTTGCATGTTATTTATAGAGTAACAAGAATGATGCATCCTTAGAACAACTTTGGAAATTCATATTCATGATTCAACTACTTGGTTTGGTTTACTAGTTCACAAATCTAGAATGTTTGAAGTCCCTTGTAGCAAAATAGTAGTAATTTTATGCTATTTTTTAGAACATGTTAATGAGATTCATTTGAGTTTATTCCACTTGTATTGGGTCATAAAAACATTTAATTTAATAGCAAAATTTACCCCATATAATTTTCACTTGATTAGGTTAGGCATTTGGTAGATGAACTAGCTCACTAGGTCTTCAATATCCAGTTTTTAGAGTAGTAATTTTATGCTATTTTTAGCACGTGTTAACAAGGGTATTTTGGAATGATTCCACTTGGACAGGAGACTTAGGACATCATAATTAATAATAATAATAAATCCCATCCGAGTATTATTTGATTTACTTTGGCATTCATCAAGGTATCTCCTCTTGTAGCAAAATAGAGTCTCCTATAGCACCTCCTGTAGCACTCTTGTAGACCTCTTGTAGCACGTGTAAACTTGACCAGATTTGCTCCAAAAGCTTGGTTTTTGTCTCTTAGTCTTGAATCATGACCCCTAGGCTCTGAATCCATGATTGAGGAAGACCAAAGACCACTCTAGACCCAACTTTCCTTCACTGCAAGTACAAATCTACAATCAGAATTAGAAGACATATTTCCACATTTGAATAACAATAAATGTTTTCTTATGAAATGTACATGGATTTTGTTACTAAAGCTAATTTTCCTTGAAAACAATGATAAAAGGGGTGATTCATTAATGAAAAATAGATTATACTTTATTCTTGAATTCATGCTTCCTTAAGGTTTGGTTACAAGCATTATTATTGAAAAGATCAAATTTCCTTTTTCAAAACAACATTCCACATTCTTCAGTTAGAGTATTAATTTACATTCTACAAGTAGACTAATGTTTCCATTTATGCAATTAGGTTAGTTTTTGATTTCATGATATTCACTTTATTGCCTCAGATCAACAAAAGATGGACACATTTCATGCTACATATACAGTGCCGACACCTCTTAAGTTTGTACAAACCTCAGGTTGATAATTTAAGTTGGTAGCCTTGAGAGTTGGAACATTCTTGTTGCAATATTCGGGCTCATCAGCAGGTGCCCATGTTCTTTCTTCTATTTCTCCATAACACAACGATGGGTCCCTCCTTCAAGCTGGTCGTTGTGTTACCCCCTACGTCCTCCCAAATTGTTGATATTGTGGGTATATCAGTTAGTTATCTAGTATTGGTATGTGGTGTCTAGTATTCAGGCACATTTTCAATATGGTTTTGATAGTATCATAGGTCAGACCTTCACAAATCTGAGTTTCATTGTTCCAACCCATCATTCTCTTATGCAAATCCAATTTGAAAAGGAATTATACATAGTAAGTCAATTGGGGTTGCTCACCCTGTCTATGGTTAACATACCTACCGATCAAACGAGAAAATTATTGATTACCTATTTTTTTGAGGTAGAAATAAAATCATGCAATTTTGAAAAGTGGTTATTTAGAATACACCTTTTTTTAGCATATTTTTCACACTTTAACTATCAAACATAAACATTCTTTTGTTAAATGATAGTGATTTTTGTGTTGATATTGAAAAGTGTTGATGGAGCATCAACCCATATTTTTTAGAGGGATTATTTTTGACACTTTAAATTTTTGTTATATATCAAGTATGAACATTTTTTAAATTGTTAGTGATTTGCATGCTAATTTTGAAAATCGTTGTTGCAACATCAGCCCTTTTTTTTTAGAGGGCTCATTTCTTACACTTAAATTTTCGAATGTATCAAGTGTGGATATTTATTTTTAAATGTTGGTGATTTTCAGGTTAGTAATTAAAAAAAAAAAACATGACAAAATAAATCAAATATAAAAAAGTATGTTAAAAAGACAAAAAAAAAAAAACAAAATTAACTTGTAAAAACTAAAATTTAAAAAGAAAAATAAATATAAATATTTCAAAAAACACATAATTTATGAACAAAAAAAAAAACCGAAAAAAATAGATGCATCAAAAACCATTTTTTTTAAGTTATTAAAAAATTAAAACTTAACAAAAACCACACATTTAAAATTTTTATAAATAAATTAATTAAAATTAAAAATTAAAAAAAAACCATAAAAAATAATAAAACAAAATTTAAATGAAAAGAAAACTTAAAAAAATATAAACCAAAAAACAAATTAAATATTTTTGCCCCGAGCGACTTAGGTCGATTCCTGGTATCGACCTAGGTCGCCCATGGCACAATTTTTGTGCCTTGGATGGCCTAGGTTGATTCCAGGAATCGACCTTCCGTTGAGGGCCACGTGGCCTCAGGCTTGGGTAGGGTGGCGCCACCCCGCCCAGGCCCGAGGCCCCATGGCCATGGTCGAGCTCAGCCTTGGCTGCCAAGGGCCTTGGGGCCTCAGCTTTGGGCGAGGCAGCACTGCATAGCACTATTCTGCCTAAGACCAAGGCCTTTAGCGGCCATTGGTTGAGCTTGGCCTTGGCCACCCAAGGCCGCGGGCCCTCCGGCATGGGTGGGACCACGCTGCACAGCACCACTCCACCCAAGTCTGAGGCCCCACAGCACCACTCTGATCGAAATTTTATGTCAATTTTATATAAAATATAAAGTAACTAAAAGTGAAATTTCTAATTCCATTATAATTTTTTTATTTTTTAATACAAGGGAGATGTGTAATTCCTTCATTACTAAATATGAAATTGATATGTGGCATGTTAGGTCCCTATACTACTAGTGTAATCCGTTATTGTTATTAGTGCAACCCCCTTATTGTATTATTATGCCCATATAGTCCCCATGTGTTATTATTGTGCCCCATAGAAGCCCACTATTGTTATTGTTGTACCCCATAGAAGCCCACTATTGTTATTATTGTGCCCCTACAATATTATTGTTATGTAGGCTGTGATGGTATTGGGACCCCTTAGATTCCTATATACAGAAAAGAGTTCTTGTCATTTGTATAATCCGAGAATTGTTCATTTATGTAATGTAAAGGAGGTTTCCCCCTTGAAGAGGCTGATTTTTAAGTCGTTGATCTATCTCTTCTATCTTTTTGTGAGTTGGGTTCATAACATTTGGTATTAGAGCTTTGGATTCTAGGGTTTCGCTGCTCCAAACCAGTCATCGTGGCATTTTCGCTATAAAGTTTTTCAGAAGCTAAAAAAAACCTATTTGAGCCAAATGCTTTTTGAACCTCGAGTCCTAATTTCAGATCTTATCTCGCTATATTTTCAGAGGTATGAACTGAGGAAGTTAGGTTTTTTGCAAGCTCCAAAATTCCATCTCAAATAGGTCATCGTGGAATTTTCGCTATAATTTTTTTTCTACGAAGGTTCAGACTCTGAAATTAACATCCATTTGAGCAGAAATCATGTTGAAGCTCTGGCCCACATTTCAGATCTTGTTTCACTATATTGTGGAAGATATTCTCCAAGACATTTAGGGTTTCTGTAGGCTCTTGAATTACATCCCAAACAAGTGACCTTGGGAAAAGCATCATAACTTTCTCTCTGAGCATCAGATTGAAATTTCGTAAGAAGTTGCAGAAAGAGGATGGACTGTAATTCTTTGTGTATTTTTTTCAGGTCTGAAGGTCTAAATAGTGACACGTGGAACTTCATACAAGTTTGCTCTACTGAAAATGTATATAATCAAGTCATATTGGGAGAGTGGGCATAACTCTTTCTTGGGGAATCCAATTTCGATCAGACTCATAGCACTGGAAAGAGAACATAGAGGGCTACTGTAGGTTGAAATTTTAGACTTTAGAGATCTGAAATTTCAGAGATACAACAAATTAAAGATTGAGTTGCTAAAATCAAGAAAAAGAATGACTCGAATCAAGAAAATAGAAACACCTAGTAAGTGAAATTGGATGGATGATTTCAAGAATGTGATTGAAGCTAAGATAAATATATTTATATGTGCCATGGAAGATAATATCTATGGTAGGGAAGCAGATTTGAAGAAAGGCATGGAATATTTAACGAAATAAATGGAAGTTTTGAAGGAAGGTGGGATAAGGTTGCTACAAGAAAGGCCTCCTAATGACAAAAAGAAACACCATATTCCGAAGATCAATATGAGGAAGTTTGATGGTAAGGATCCCATAACATGGATACTACAGATGGAGAAATATTTTGATCTACATGATGTGCAACTGTTACAAATGGTACGTATTGCATCTTTATATTTAGAACTGAATCAATTTTTATGGTATAAAGGGCTTTGTTCTCATAAACCACATGTCACCTGGTCAATTTTCACGGATGAAATGATAGCACATCATGAGGTTACAAAGAGAAACACATTCTTTAGCCAATTGATAAATCTCAAACAAAAGGGTTCAATGGTAGAGCACAGTGAGGACTTCCAAAAATTGAAAATAAGGGTAAATTATATTCCAAAGAAGAAGAGGATTGATGTCTTCATAGTGACTTTAAAGGATAACATCCAACATAAGCTTCACCTTTGGGAACCTGATTCATTGGAGAAGGAATTCAAGTTGGCAAGAGAAATGGAAAGAAAAATTATGGAAACAAGGAAGCCTACCACTCACAACTGTAAAGATGGAAGTGTTTATGCACCTAGCCTTCCACAACCTACAAGGTTGACACCACAACAATTGGAAGAAAAAAGAGAAAAAGGGCTTTGTTACAGTTGTGATAGAAAATACACTAAAGGTCATAAGTGTGCTGAGAAGAAATTACTTTACATAGATTGTGAAGAGGAGGAAGAAAAACAACAAGAAACCTCAAAAGAAGAGGATATACACCAGGAACAAACCCTAAATAAACAATAAATGAATCCGACCATATCTTGTAATGCATTGGTCGAACTTATCACTCCTCAAACTATCAAGATAGAAGGACATATCAAGAAGAAAAAGGTAATAGTGTTGATTGATTGATCTAGATTTAAAAAGGAACATAAAAAATTACAGAGATAACCATAAACATAGAGATGTAGCGGAAATAATACTTCATTTTATTAATTTAAAATACGAAAATTTTCTTACAAACAGAAATGGAAATAAACCAGCTAGGGCGATGGTAGCTTCTCTTTGAGAAGAGATGTGGCGGCTACATGCCTCTGAACTGTGTTACAATGAGGCTCGAAGGTCTATTTATTGTTGAGAAACAATGGAAAACCCTTAACATCCCAAAACCTAACCCTAGAAGATGAAATGCCAAATTGTGGGCCCTGTTTTGGGTAAGTTGGTACATCAACTTCACGAGGTCGTAACTTTGGCACCCGATCTTTGTTTGATGCATAAAGTAGCTCGTTAGAGAGATATATCCAAGCACTACAACTTTTGGAAGAGAAACATTGGTCCATGGTCTCATGTTGCTCCCATATTTCCCAAAAAATGTCGTTTAGGGCCTCAAAACGGCTTCGGAAATTCAGGACCCAAGAAACTGCTAAAAATAGTAAATTTTGCTACAATTACAGAAAGTGAAAAACTGAAAGAGATAGTTGTGGGGGTCCAAGTGGGATAGGTGGGTGGCCACCAAAATCCACCTGGATCATTCCTCCCTCCTTACGAAGCAATGTTCCCCATTGTGTTGAGTTCCTCCATCTGCTGAACATGGTCCCTAGTGAGCTGTTCTACAATCTCTGATGTGTCCAGTACTGGTGGGAAGCATGGTAGAGGGCGGTACACATTGAACACTTGGTGTAGGTGAAGGAATGGAGGAATGATGTGCTCCAAATAATTATTTCCCGTAGCCTTGGTAATGGTGTAAGGACCATGTCAGCGTGGTCGGAGCTTTTGATGGGCTCTTGTAAGGTGTTCTTTCTGCAGATGCAACCAGACATTGTTGTCCACCTGAAGCTTGTGTGGTACCCCTGTGGGTGAGGGGAAGTTGTTCCTATCTTCTGTCATGACCGTATCCTTTGCTGCTACTGCTGCGTGGAGGAACCCTTCGTGAGGGTCATGGGAGCGAACCAGACAAAAAATAAATTTCCTAGTCTGTGAGATGAGCTTGCTGCCTTTCTTAGGAGAAATCAAAGAGGTCGCGGTAGTTGGGGCTACTTTCGGTATCCTGTATAATGAATTACACAAAGAAATAATGACAACACGAGGCCTTGACTCATACACGGCATGACGCTTCCGCAAGTATGGTTGGCCTAATAATACATCACAAACATCCAGAGGTGTAACATCACACAATACCTCGTCTGTGAAGGGTTTGATGTTGTAAGGAAGGTGGCACTGCAGGCAAACTTAGAGATCTTGTCCTTGGTGAAGCCACCCAATACTATACGACTGCGAGTGTGGTGTAGTCAGTAAGCCCAACTGCTTCACAACCTCTGCTAAAATGAGGTTCTTTTGGCTACCACTTTCGACAATGAATTGTAGCGGCGAACCCTTCACCCACATCTATGAGAGGAAAATATGCTCCCCTTCCTTTGGATCTTCAAGCTCATTCTTCTAGATCTTGGTAGTGGCAACAGTGGCGTTGGGCTCCGCATCAATGATCTGCTTCCCTTTGCCATTCCCCTTGTCAGGTTCTGACTTAGGGTCAGAACATGTATCCGATTCTAAAGCCTTCAACTCGGCCACTAGCGACTGCTTGGTCCGACACTCACTTGTATTGTGAGTGGGGCTCTTATGGAACTCGCACCACTTTCCTGTGTCCTTCTTTGACTTTGTGGTGTTGTTCTTTCCTTGTGGCTTCGATGAGTTGTCTTGGGTCACCCTGCCTTGTCTTTGTCCTTTGGTCTTCGAATTCACAAATCCAAAGTCTTGCTTCTTCTGTTTGAACTTTTGCTCTATTTTGACAGTGTATCGGTATGTCGTGCTAAGCGAGGAGATGTTTAGGAACTCCATCTCTCCCTAGATGTATCTGTGTAGGTAGCCACGGTATTTGAGTACCAGATGCATCTCAGAATCCTTGATACCCAATTGTATGTGAAGGATATGAAAAATGTTTGTGAACTCTGGCACATCTTGGTCCCTTCCCTTGTAGGAATATACAGGGTAAGTTCCTCAGACAGAACACCAAAGGACACCGCTCACAAACAGATCACAGATCAATACACCAGTATTTTGATGTGGTTAAAACCCTCAAAGAGGGAAACAGTCCACGGCCAGAGCCAACGCGGCCACTTCAGGCAATTTATTAATAAAAGAATGAAAATTTACATATGCTTCTCTCATAAACGGATTACCCTACAAATGACCCTCCATGCGCTTTAAATAGAAATCATGGACCAATTGGGTGTTAAGCCACGGATCAAGTGTCGATAATACCGAGGAGAGAATGAACCGTCGGATCACTACATATCGTGACCGTCGGATTGTAAATTACAAAACGTACAAGGTAAAGAAACACACTTTACCTAACTCTATACTAGACCAAGTTGTACTTAACTATTTCCTATGTGTCGGAATATCCTAACATCCCCCCTTAAGAACAACTTGGGATAGGATTGAAGGATTTACAAATATGACACAATAGGAGAAGGAAGGAGGCACTAGAGCCTATCCCCCCTTAGTGAAAACTTCCTGAACTCCAACCATAAATCAAAATTTAGTGAACTTTGCCTCTGTGAGAGCCTTTGTAAAGATGTTTGCAACTTGATCATCTGTTGAAGAATATTGCACTTCAAGAACATGGTCATGAATGAGCTTTCTGATGAAGTGCATGTGTAGTTCAATGTGTTTGCTACGCTGATGTTGGACTGGATCTTTGCATAGCTGAATGGCACTTTGATTATCACACCAAAGTGTAGTCGGATGCTGCTGCTGAAAGCCAAACTCTGACAGGATCTGACAAAGCCACAAGGCTTCCTTACTAGCTTCTACGGCACCACGATATTCTGCTTTTGCTGAAGAAAGAGAAATGGCACCTTGTTTCTTTCAAGCCCATGTAATAGGTCCTGAACCAAGAGTGAACACATAACCTGCAGTAGACTTCCGATCATCAGGGTCACCAGCCCAATCGGAATCAGTGAAACCAACCAATAGAGGAGATGCTTCGGCACTGTAATGAATCCCAAACTGAACTGTACCTCGAACATAACGAAGTATTTTTTTAGTTGATTTCCAATGACTTTCACGTGGGTTTTGCATAAACCGAGCAACAAGGCCAACAACAAAGGAAAGGTCAGGACGAGTATGGGTTAGATACAAAATTTTTCCTACAAGTTGACGAAGGTAGCATCAACTTCAGGAGAAGTACAAGTGACTGAAAGTTTGACTCCAGACTGAAAGGGAGAAGGGATTGGCTTACAGTCTTTCATGTGAAAGTGGCGTAGAATATCACAGACATACTTGCACTGAGAAAGGGAAATACCTTCCTTGGACTGCAAGACTTGAAGACCGAGAAAATAATGTAAGTGTCCTAAGTCTGTCATTTGAAACTTCCTTTTAAGGCTAGACTTCACATGGTTTATAAGGTTGGGATCACTACCAGTTAGGATAAGATCATCAACATAAAGAACAAGAATGATAAGAGACTTGCCCACTTTCTTGGTGTAGACAGTATTGTCAGAATGACACCTAGAGAAGCCAGATTCTAGAAGAAAGATATCCATTTTGGCATACCAAGCTCGAGGAGCTTGCTTGAGACCATAAAGGGATTTCTTAAGCTGACATACAAGGCTGGAGTCTGTTTGTATAAAGCCAATAGGTTTTTCCATATAGATCTCTTCATGCAAGTCCCCATGCAAGAAGGCGGATTTAACATCCATCTGATGGACTTCCCATTTGAAAGAGGCAGCAAGGGAAAGAACAAGGCGGATAGAGTTCATTTTGGCAACAGGGGAGAAGGTTTCAGTATAGTCAATGCCTTCAACTTGTGAAAAACCCTTAGCAACAAGACGAGCTTTATGTTTATCAACTTTCCCATCTGGTCCATACTTGGTTCTATAAACCCATTTGCATCTAACAAGTTTTTGTCCCTTTGGTAGAGGAACAAGATCCCATGTATCATTTTCCAATAATGAATGATATTCTTCATTCATAGCTGCTTCCCAATCTGGATGGCCTGAAGCTTCTGCAAAGGTGTCAGGATCATAATTCACTTAAGCTTGAGCCAGTAAAGAAGAGGCTCTCTCGAACTGAGAACGTGTACGTCACTGATCTGTAGGATCACAGGCAAGACCACCTGCTGCATCCCGAGTAGCACGGACCCATTTTGGAAGCTGAGGAGCTGAAGGAGGATCCTGAGAAGGTGGGGGAGGATTTTCATCCTCGCTTTCATCATCTGAAGAAGAAATATTTTCAAAAGTAGAAGAGATAGGGAGAGCTGGCACATCCGCCGAACTAGGCTCGCAGGCCGATATATTTTCATCAAAATTTACATCTCTTCTAATGATAACATTTTTGGACTTAAGTGGAATAAGTCTATATCCTTTGACATCTTCAGAATATCCAACAAAAATACATTTTTCACTCTTTGGTTCTAAAGCTTTATGTTTCTCATCTGGAATATGGGTCCATGCTTCACTTCCAAAAACATGAAAGTGACTTACATCTAGTTTGATTGAGCTCCATGCTTCTTCTGGAGTGATATTCTTTAAAACCTTAGTAGGAGTGAGATTTATTATGTAATTTTCACAGTTAATTGCTTCTACCCAATAATTAAGACTAAGTCCTTTAGATTGAAGCATACAATTAGCCATTTCCTTTAAGGTACGATTCTTCCTTTCAGCTACACCATTTTGTTGTGGATTATATGGAACATTATGTTGCATTTGAATTCCATTCTCAGTGCAAAAGTTGATGAATGTTATTTTAACATATTCTCCGCCATTATCAGATCTTAGCTTAAGAATTTGATGTCCAGATTGTTTTTCAACAAAGGCCTTAAAGGCCAAGAACATGTTAAATACTTCACTCTTGAGTTTTAAGAAGTATGCCCAAGTGCGTCTGGAGAAATCATCAATGAAAGTTAAGAAATACTTGTAGCCAGAGAATGAAGCAACTGGAAGTGGACCACATAAATCACTATGCACGAGCTGCAAAGGGGCTGAGGCGTGCCAAGAGGCACGTTTTTCAAAACTGTCCCAATGATGTTTTCCGAGTACACATCCGGAACAAACACCATCACTACAAGATACCATTGGAAGACCTGTCACCATATTTTCTTTACATAGATTCTGAAGAGAGCGATAGTTTAAGTGACCAAATCGCTCATGCCAAAGTTTGCTCACTTCATCATTATGAGCAACAAATATTGAGGGAAGATTTGATGACCCAAAGTTGTGAAACTTATACAACCTTGTAGAATCATCAGCAATGCCAGTAGCTAAAATCTGTCTAGGATCTCTTAGGTCCTTAATTACAACATCGTGAGGTGAAAATTCAACGATTTTACCTTCACCTGAATGGGTTATCTGATATACAGATAGAAGGTTGCAGGATAAGGTTGGAACACATAATACATCATTAAACTGACCATTGTCTAGATGAACAGTTCCAGTCCCTACAACACTAAGAGATCTATCATCACCAACATATATATTTTTGGTGTTACAATAATTTAAAGAAGAAAACGTGGCTTTGTTTTTGGCCATGTGATAAGAAGCTCCAGAATCAATGAGCAACTCATGAGAATGAGAAGAAGAAGATACATTTAGTGCATATCCAGACCGAGATGCTTGACAACCACATGCAGAAAGTTCCATTCCTGAAGATGAAGTTGAAGTTGAAGATTGCTCCAAATGGATGTTATGCTTCTTCATTGCTGCTTCCAAGGCTTCCATCTTCTTAAAGCATTTGGATTCTAAGTGGCCATCTCGATTACAAAAGTTGCAATGTCTATCAGTCTTCTTCCCTTTGGTTTTATTTGTCTTATCATTTTGTTGAAATGATTTTTCATTTTGAGGCTGAAATTGCTTAGGACCCTTGTTTGGTTTAGGACCATTCTTTTTAGGATACAACTTCTTAGGATTCTTTGGATTTGGTTGCTGCTAGGCGGCTAATGCTTTCTTAGAAGAGTTTCCAAGATGAAGAAGACCAAGGTGTAAGAGTTTTTCTTGTTCTCTTATTAAAGAATCACAAAAGGAATCAAAGGAAGGGGACTTGTAGGTTTGTCCTTGACAAATGAAGGCTTCTCTCGTAGAATGGAAGGTGGAAACAAACGCAGAATAGGTTGGTCCCAACTTAGTAAGAATGGAGTAGATAAGGCTACTATCTTCTTTCTTAACCTTAACACCTTCCAAGAGAAGTATAAGGGTCTTGAACTTGGACAAAAAATCTTCAATGCAAGAAAAATTATTGGGGTCCAATGTAAGCAATTCATTTTCAAGTTGATGGGCTTTAAGTTCATTTTTAATTCCAAAGACTTTAGTAATTTGTTGCAGTGCTTCATCAGGAGTATCAAGTTCTGGAATATGGAATCTAAGATCTGGAGAAATAGACATCCCTATCAACCCACGTGCTTGGTCTTGCCTATTTTCCCATTTAGCTGCCTTATCTTCATCTTTCGGTTTGGTCTCTTGGCCTGTGGCTATTCTGTAAAGACCTTTACTTCTAAGTAAATCCACAATACAGGACCACCATTGGAAGTAGTTAGTGCTATCAAGAATGACTTGGCATGGACTTTCGATTTTTAACAGAAACTGAAGCTGTAGATGCTGAAACTAAGTGTACCAATGGAAAGATCTCGAAAAATTAGGTCGTTTCAAAAAAAAGGTTCGGAAAATGGCTTCCAGATGAAGAAGTTATGGCTTTTTGAAAAATAATTGATGAAGTCACCGACGAAGCGGGAATGTGTGGAAATGAAAAAATCCGCCTCCAAAAAATGGAGACTTGAACCCAAGACCTCTACTCTCATAAATTAGCTTTGGACCAAGTGAGCTATACAAAAAGTTTGAGAGAGAGAGAGTGATGCGGGAGCATCAAGACCATGAAAAGGGGGGTGTGATAATTTTTAGTATTTTGTTATTTTAATAAAGCAGATTATGTAAATATTCTTTTTCTAAAAGAATATGAGGGAAATAGGATAGAATTTCTATGTTTTTCAGTTAAAATTAGGATAAGAGGGAGAATAAAACTCATGCTTTAAATCATTATGGGAAAAAGGGAAAAGCTGGCTTTTGTAAAAGATAAGGATAAAATGCCTATTTTGATCATAAAACAAAAGGCAGAAAATCTAGGAAAGAGCGCCTTGATCATACTTTTAAGGGAGAAAAACTATGCGCTCCAGATCATTGAATTCAGTTCTCTGTAATGTATATACTGATAACACTGTGGAATAAAAGGGATGTGTGTTGAAATGATTCAGTTTTGCCCTCATGCGCCTCCATGCGGTAATAATTGAGTTTGTTTCCTTTAGTGATGATTTTACAGTTTAAATTATGGTTGCGCATGTGTCTCTGGTTCTCCAAGAGTTCACCCAATTCATATCTCTGTTTTAGAACTGAAATATATGCCGCAAGCTTATGTTATTGAGACTATACCGGCGCCGAGATTGTGGAACTGTCTGTAAGAGATTTGATATCATGTTTATTTGGAGCTGTAGTTTATGATGTTAGTCTTTGCGTTAAAGATGAGGTTTGGAGCACATGCAAAACAGAATTGCTTGGATTCGATTGCGCCTATACTTCTGTCTATACCAAGAGCTCTGTCGAGTTATATTTGATGGCTGTAGCGGATTAAAGGCCTCTGACCGTAAGCCTTAATATCTTAGTTACCATCTATACCGGCGTAGGAGGCTGTGGGAACCCGTGGTCGAGTACTCTGTGGCGAAGGGAGTGAAGCGTGATAAACAGGCCGAGTCCCAATTTGGAACCGAAACGACATAAGCTAGAGTCTATATAATTGAAGTGCGAATATATATGATGCAGTGCATACATGTAACCGTCGGTCGTAATGTAATAACCGTGCCCATGGCCAATGCTAGCGCCTAACCGTCGCCGGTGGAAAAGAAGGTAAGGAAATTGCGTGAGTCATATGTATGTTGCAGGAGCGAGTATAATGTGAAGATATATATAGTCATCGGCTATTGTTTCAGAGTTCTGCCCGTGGTAAAATCCAACTTATAGTTATCACCGGTGAAAGAGGATGCTGTGGGTATATATAAGGCAGCATATATATCTTTCTTATGTTGCGTAAGACCGCCAATGGAGAAATTCTTTTAAGAATTTCTTAGAAGAGCACCGGTTGTTAATAGAGCATAATAGTATGATTTTAAAAGGAAATGAATTACCAGTTTAATGACAGATGCACTCAACTCAGAAGAAAGGGAAGTTGACCGAGATATTGAAGAGCTTGCTAGTAGAATAGAGAGGTTGTCTCTAAAGCCTGCTTCCCCACCATCATTAGTGGTATCAGAGCCATCAACTGGCGTTGAACTGAATCTCAGGAGAAGAAGAAGGATGGCTTTCAGAGTTGGAAGAGGACGAGGACGAGGACGTGGTGGAAGAGGACGACCTGCTACAAATGCTGAACTAATGGCAACCATAGAAGAGCTGCGAATTAAAGTGGAGGCATTAACTTCAGATAGGAATATAGATGATGGAGATGTCAGTGAGCCCGAAATTGAAGCTGCTGAAGAAGAGGAAACTGTAGAGGTTACTCCTGAGATGAAGTTCTTTCAGTCAGTGTTGAAGTCCACAGCCAGGCCATGGAACCAGTTAGTACCGATATACCAAGGAGGATTGAATCCAGAAGAGCTGATCGACTGGATCAACAGCATGGAGAAATTCTTTGATTACGAAGAAACAGAAGATGAGAAGAAAGTCAAGTTTGCCGTCACCAAGTTAAAAGGCCATGCAGCACTCTGGTGGGATGGCGTGCAGGCGGAAAGGAAGAGACTTGGTAAGCAGCCAATCAAGAACTGGAGCCGAATGGTAGCAAAGTTAAGAGGTAAGTTCTTGCCCAGTAATTATCAGCAAACATTGTTTAGGCAAATGCAAAATCTTAGACAGAGAGCTTTAACAGTGAAAGAGTATACAGAAGAGTTTTATAAAATAAGCATAAGAGCTGGTGAAGCCCAAGACACAGATGAGAAGGTGGCTAGATACGTGAATGGCCTTAGAATGGACATTCAGGATGAGATAAGTTTGTTGTCTCCTAAAACAGTAGAGGTAGCTTATCAGCTGGCGTTGAAAGATGAGGAAAAACTCATAAGGAAGCAGTCTGCCAGAGGGAAAGAGACTTTCAGAGGAAAAGGAAGTCAAGGTGGTGGAGGAGGATCTACAACACCTAAAGAAGGAGCTAGCAGTAGCTCAACCCCGCATGCACTCGAAGAAGGTGATGCAAGAGGCAGAGGAAGTTTTTCCAGAGGAAAAGGAGGCAGAGGAGGAGGCAGAGAGATAAGATGTTACAGATGTAACAAGTTGGGACACAGAGCTTTTGAGTGCCCAGAGAATGCAGACATAAAGCAGAGGAATGCAATTGTTGCTCCAGCTGAAGAAGAAGCACCAGCGGCAGCGGTAACAGAAGAAGAAGATGCACCAGAAAGAGGAGAATCTCTGGTGGTTAATAAAGTTTTACTTAAGCCAATGAAGGAGGTGGTTGCTGAACCGCCACAAAGGAAAGCTTTATTCAGGACAGTGTGCAAAGTCCAAGGGAAATGTTGCCAGATGGTCATTGATAGTGGCAGCACTGATAATTTGGTCTCTACAGATGTAGTGGAGAAATTGAAGCTGAAGACAACGAAGCATCCAACACCATATAAGGTGTCATGGTTACAAAAGGGACATCAACTGTTGGTAAGTGAACAGTGTGAGGTAGAATTTCAAGTGGGCAAGTACAAAGACAAAATTGTTTGTGATGTGATGCCTATGGACGTGTGTCACATATTGCTTGGAAGGCCTTGGCAATATGACAGAGGAGCCATGCATGATGGGAAGAGAAACACCTACAAGTTTGGGAAGGATGGTATCAATCATACATTGTTGCCTCTGCAAGAAGAAGATGAGCCGGGACAGAAGACTAATTCAAGAACTCTGTTACTTGGAAAAAAGGAATACCTGGAGCAGACAATAAGTACACCGTTGAGTCATGAAGAGGAGATCATTGATGAGTTTTTGAGTTATTGGGTAAAGCCAGACCAGCTGGATAATGTAGCTGATACTTTTGATGTGCCTACAGGAGCTGAGGAGGATATGCAATCTCGTGAAGCTGCTACAGCACAAGAAGAAGTTCTTATGGATGCAGAAGAAGTAGATCAGTCTGTAGCATGGATAAGTGAACCAACAGTTGAGACTGTTGAACTCAGTGATTTTCAAACTGACAGTGTGTGTGTGAATGCAGGGACTGTAAGTGATGATGAAATGCTGCAACAATGCTATAGAGAAATTGCATTGATAGAGCACTGGTTGGAAAATCCAAGATATGACAGAGAGATTGCAAGTGAAAAAGTTCAGTACAAGGGACAAGAGCAAGAAGGCATCATGGATAGTGGCATGAATTTTGCTAAGAGTTCGGATCAGCATGCTGATATGCTGGCAGAAGAGAAGGACAAAGCAGAGCAACCACTTGAATTATGGCCAAAAGGAGATAAGGCCCAGGAGCCTTATGTTTTTAATTTTAACATGTGCTTTGTGAATGCAGGTATTGTTGCCGGTCCTGAGAAACATTTGACTCAGTTGAACAGTCAAATGAAAGGAAAAGAAGTTCTCTGTTCCAGAAGACAAGAGGGGGTGGATGATCGGGTGGCAGTCAGAACAGAGACCAGCATAGGAGTAAGAAATCAACAACTGGGAGATTTATTGGACCAAGAGATTGAAAGCATCAGAAAGTTGATGATTACAGTATCCTGGAAGAGGCCAACACCAGCAAAACAAAGGAGAAGCAGCAAAAGCAAGACAGCAGAAGATTGCGAAAGTGCAGCTAGCGGAGCAAGGCAGCATAAGATATGGGAACCTGGAGAAAGACAGCAAGCAATAGCACATGATGACTTGCAGCACAAGATATGGGATCCAGGCATCCACAGATCCAAACACATGATCAGGAGATCATGATTAATTTTAAGGTTGGGTGTCTGATGCGGGAGCATCAAGACCATGAAAAGGGGGGTGTGATAATTTTTAGTATTTTGTTATTTTAATAAAGCAGATTATGTAAATATTCTTTTTCTAAAAGAATATGAGGGAAATAGGATAGAATTTCTATGTTTTTCAGTTAAAATTAGGATAAGAGGGAGAATAAAACTCATGCTTTAAATCATTATGGGAAAAAGGGAAAAGCTGGCTTTTGTAAAAGATAAGGATAAAATGCCTATTTTGATCATAAAACAAAAGGCAGAAAATCTAGGAAAGAGCGCCTTGATCATACTTTTAAGGGAGAAAAACTATGCGCTCCAGATCATTGAATTCAGTTTTCTGTAATGTATATACTGATAACACTGTGGAATAAAAGGGATGTGTGTTGAAATGATTCAGTTTTGCCCTCATGCGCCTCCATGCGATAATAATTGAGTTCGTTTCCTTTAATGATGATTTTACAGTTTAAATTATGGTTGCGCATGTGTCTCTAGTTCTCCAAGAGTTCACCCAATTCCTATCTCTGTTTTAGAACTGAAATTTATGCCGCAAGCTTATGTTATTGAGACTATACCGGCGCCGAGATTGTGGAACTGTCTGTAAGAGATTTGATATCATGTTTATTTGGAGCTGTAGTTTACGATGTTAGTCTTTGCGTTAAAGATGAGGTTTGGAGCACATGCAAAACAGAATTGCCTGGATTCGATTGCGCCTATACTTATGTCTATACCAAGAGCTCTGCCGAGTTATATTTGATGGCTGTAGCGAATTAAAGGCCTCTGACCATAAGCCTTAATATCTGAGTTACCATCTATACCGGCGTAGGAGGCTGTGGGAACCCGTGGTCGAGTACTCTGTGGCGAAGGGAGTGAAGCGTGATAAACAGGTCGAGTCCCAATTTGGAACCGAAACGACATAAGCTAGAGTCTATATAATTGAAGTGCGAATATATATGGTGCAGTGCATACATGTAACCGTCGGTCGTAATGTAATAACCGTGCCCATGACCAATGCTAGCGCCTAACCGTCGCCGGTGGAAAAGAAGGTAAGGAAATTGCGTGAGTATATATAACAAGTCATATGTATGTTGCAGGAGTGAGTATAATGTGAAGATATATATAGTCATCGGCTATTGTTTTAGAGTTCTGCCCGTGGTAAAATCCAACTTATAGTTATCACCGGTGAAAGAGGATGTTGTGGGTATATATAAGGCAGCATATATATCTTTCTTATGTTGCGTAAGGCCGCCAATGGAGAAATTCTTTTAAGAATTTCTTATAAGAGCACCAGTTGTTAATAGAGCATAATAGTATGATTTTAAAAGGAAATGAATTACCAGTTTAATGACAGATGCACTCAACTCAGAAGACAGGGAAGTTGACCGAGATATTGAAGAGCTTGCTAGTAGAATAGAGAGGTTGTTTCTAAGGCCTGCTTCCCCACCATCAGAGAGAGAGAGAGCGGGGGGGGGGTTGGATGTTAGGGTCCCACCCTAACCCCCTTATTTATGTAATGGGATCACATCATAGTCAAGAGTCAATAAAGCCCATATTAATAATTGTAAGTGGTTAATCTGCAATTAATGACGGAACCACAGCTAGTTGCAAATGGGCCATAGTATTAGATAGATGGTATTAATAAAACCCACGGTATTGGTCTGTGGTATTGCATGTATGAGTCATATATGAAGGATAGAGACTCCCTGCGAGGAGCATCGTGTCTTATTTTATAATCGAGCTCTGCTCTATTGGAGGTTGCCCCCTCGAAGAGGCAAGTGAACATTCTCTCTGAATAATAAAATCATTGCTATTCTGTGTTCTGGGTATCTTTTCTTCGCATATTCTGTATTTGGGTATCATTTTGCAAGTTAAGAGAATAACAAGTGGTATCAGAGCACTTTCCAGGGCCGGTGGGATCTCCATTTCTTAGCAAAAAAAATTTTGGCTAGAGACATGTTCCGGCGTCTTTAAACCACGGGATCTGTCGTTGAGTGCATAAACCTGCAAATTTGGGGAGGCATGCACGCAGGAAAAACAAGAGGTGGTCACATCTGTTGGACTCCCTTGTAACCCCTGTGGGTACCCCTTCAAGTAGTAGTGCATTAGACAGAACCGCGCACGGACTGTCTTCCACGTACCCTCTGGGTATATCGGAAGCCCCCTAGGCTCCCTTGAAACCTCGCCATAGATAAACCGTCGGCTGTCTTGCGGCTATAGTACACCGAGAACAGCACTCGGAGAGATTACTCGCCCGTACGATAGGGTAGTCGAGTTGTACGGCTAAGGGTACGGTCGATCCTCCTTAGTTAGAGCCCTGAAACATTGGGCCGAGTACTACTGCCAGACCCTTATGTATATTGCGATCTGTAGCACCTGACACTCCTCAAGACCATAGTTCCCTTTTCTATCGGGGGATCACACATCATCTCTTCCAGATCTGCTTGTGCAAAGGGGTGCAGCAGCAGCAGACATCAGTCCCGTAGTCTCCAGTTCGCAGATCAGCCATTCCGATCTATTAGATCCATCAGATCTGTAGAAGCAGTCTGTTTCGCCGCCCAGAGCTATCAGATCCACCATTCAGATCTCTCAGATCCACCAGATCGGAGTCGTTGTGAAGGGTTCCTATACCGGGGTATAATTTTCGCAGGACTTTTGGCCGCATTGACATTTTGAGGATTTGGCGACTGCAGTATTGATAAGGAAGGAGTAAAACTCCGTTAGGAGTTTTCAGAAAAAATAAAAATAAAAATAAAAATAAAAAATAAAAATAAAAAAATAAAAAATAAAAAAAATAAAAAAGAAAGATAAAAAGTCTGAGATCTTTCGAGGCGCTTATTGGTGATCTAGCCCATCAGAATCAGGACGACGAGCTGAGCACGGTGGTACCATTCACTTCTTAGTGGAATTTTTTTTTTAGGCGGTCCCAATTTTAAAAAAATCAGGTTGGTGTATGGTATAAACTAGAGCTCAAGCAATGGCCAATGAAAGGATGGACAAACTTGAAGAATCAGTGCAAACCCTCCACATTCAGCTTAGCGGACTATGTAGCATGGTCGAGAAAATAATCCCGAAGGGCAAGGAGCAAGCCCACGAGTAGGAGTATAATGGCAATGGACACAATGAGGGTGAGTCTAGCCACTCTCCTCACGTCTGGCACACCCACCAACAACCAGTCAGCGACCTCCCAAGTTGGATATGCATAAATTTGACAGTTCTCACCCGTCGGCATGGATAGCACAAATGGAGTAGTATTTCAAACTGAATCACATCTTAGATGATGAGACTCAGCTTATGTTGGGGAGCATGTACTTGGACAATGAAAGGTGGCAATGGTGGGAATGGCATCAACGTTGCACTGGACCTTTTAGGACTTGGACCAAATTCACCAAAGCGCTTCAAGACCGCTTTGACCAGGAACCATCTTTTTTGGGTCGTCTTACTAAGCTCTGACAGACTGGTATAGTGGATGAATATATTACAGCTTTTGAAGCCTTAGCCTTCCACACTTGGGGTCTCTCAGATGTGTTCTACACGGAATGTTTTATCAGCGGTCTTAAAGAAGCCATCAAAGCTCAAGTCCTACTACACCACCCTCCCACATGGACAGAGGCTTGCAAGGTAGCTTGTAACATGGAACGTGCATTAGCAGCCCAAATTTCTCCGCTAAAGGCCTCCCCCCACAGGCTCACAACACGACTCAAACACTTAAGGTCCAAAAGGTGTCCCCTGTGGAAATGGCCGACAGAAGAAAGCAAGGACTATGTTACTACTGTGATGAAAAATACTCCCCAGGTCATAAATGCAAGGAGCCCAAACTTTTTCAAATTGATGCCACTGACTACAGCTCAACAGAGGAAGATCCACCACTTGAGGAACATGAGCCGCTAGAAGAAGACAACCAAAAGGACAATGTCTCTGACGAACCAGTTATTTCGTTGCATGCTTTGGCAAGGATTTCTTCCCCTCAAACTCTCAAAATCAGAGGTTTTATTAAACATCGCCCAGTAGTAGTCTTGATTGATAGTGGAAGTACACATAATTTTATCCATCAAAAAGTCGCAGAAGTAGTGCATTGTTTTGTATGAGCAGTTTCTAACTTCCAAGTTCAAATTGCGGATGGAGGCACAATGAAATGTGAAGGCTGCTGTGAAAATGTCAAACTTCAAATGGGGGATTATCAGTTGAAAACCCACATGTTTGCCATACACATGGCGGGTTGCGACATTGTCCTCAGCGTTGAATGGCTTCACACTCTTGGGCCAATCACAATGGATTTCCAGGAGTTATATATGAGTTTTAAGCAGAACAACTACACACATACCCTCCGTGGACTCCAAGCGGGAGCCACCTCTATCATCAGCTCGCATAGGATGGAAAAATTGTTAAAAAAGGGCAATCATGGAGTTGTAGCTCAATTTAATGCCATCCAGGCAGTCGAAACCAAGCCTCTGCCAATTCATCCTGAGATGCAACAGATTTTAAATAACCATCTGCCGGTCTTTGACAAGCCTCATGAGCTTCCACCCTCGCGAGGGGAACATGATCATAGCATCACCTTGGTTCCAGGGGCCCAACCCCCAAATGTGCGCCCATACAGATATCCGTTCACCCAAAATAATTAAATAGAAAAAATCATCAAGGAACTTTTGGAAGCAGGTGTCATTCGTCCCAGCATTAGTCCTTATTCATCCCCAGTGGTCATGGTGCTCAAGAAAGATGGGGAGTGGCGGATGTGTCCCAACTTCAGGGCCCTCAATAAGTTGACAGTCAAAGATAAATTTCCCATCCCGGTGGTTGATGATTTGCTGGATGAACTCAATGGGGCTCAATTCTTCACTAAGTTGGATCTTCGCTCAGGCTACCACCAAATTCGCATGAAGGAAGTCGACATTCCCAAGACTGCTTTCAGAACTCATGAAGGCCATTATGAATTCCTGGTCATGCCATTTGGTCTTTGTAATGCCCCCTCTACTTTTCAGAGCCTTATGAACCACATTCTCAAACCATATCTCAGGAAATTTGTCCTTGTCTTCTTCGATGACATCCTCATCTATAGTTGCACTTGGGCCGCACATATTCAGCATGTAGATCTACTCTTGCAACTTCTCCGCAAGCATAAATTATTTGTCAAGATGTCCAAGTGTTCGTTTGGCATGGCAGAAGTAGAGTATTTGGGCCACATTGTGGGACGTGATGGTGTCAAGGTGGACCCCAAAAAGATCCAGGCAATGCAGGAATGGCCTCAACCTAAGACCTTGAATAGCTTGAGGGTATTTTTGGGTCTCACAGGCTATTATCGTAAATTTGTCCGCAACTATGGTCGCATAGCGAAGCCCCTCACCCAACTCCTAAAGAAAAATTCATTCTTCTGGAATGAGGAAGCACAACAGGCCTTTACAGCTCTAAAAAATGCAATGTGTTCCACTCCAGTCTTAGCACTACCTGACTTCACCAAATCTTTTGTCATTGAATGTGATGTTTCGGGTATAGGTATCCGGGCGGTCTTAATGCAGGAAGGGCGACCGTTGGCCTTCACAAGCCAACAACTAAGTGGGATAAATCTGGGCCAATCTACCTACGAGAAGGAAATGATGGCCATCTTACATGCAGTCGAGACCTGGCAACCTTACTTATTGGGGCGACGTTTCCAAATCCGCACAGATCATCACAGCCTTAAATATTTTTTGGAGCAATGCCTATCCTCCCCACAACAAAATAAATGGCTCGCCAAAATGCTGGGATATGATTATGAGATCATTTACAAGAAAGGGAAAGACAATAGTGTAGCAGATGCATTATCTTGCCAATTTGAGGAGGAAAGTACTCTGCTAGCAATTTCCCTCCCCATTCCAGAATGGATTGAAGAGGCTCGCAGGGAATGGTTTTCACACCCCGGGCTCTCCCAACTCATTTCTCAATTGCAGGTAGATCCAAATTCCACCAAGGGCTACTCGTGGCAGGATGATATTCTTCGCTACAAGGACCGAGTCGTAATATCACCAACATCCACCCTCAAAAGTCGCATTTTGGCAGAATTGCACTCATCTCCCATTGCAAGACATTCGGGCTTTCAGAAGATGTATGCTCACACCAGAAGATCATTTTTTTGGACAGGCATGAAAAAGGACATCCTTACTTTCGTAGCAGAATGCAATGTCTGTCAACGCCACAAAGGGGAAACCGTCAACACACCAAGCACATTACAATTATTGCCCATTCTGGCATCAATTTGGACGGAGATTTCTATGGATTTCATTACAAGTCTTCCAAAGTCAGGGAACAAGTCAGTCATCATGGTGGTTGTGGACAGACTGTCGAAATATGCTCATTTCTACGCCCTACCCCACCCGTTTACACCAACTTTGGTCGCTCAATATTTCATGGATCAGATCTTCAAATTGCATGGCATGCCCACTTCTATTGTGTCCGACCGCGACCCGATCTTCACCAGTAATTTTTGGCAGGAACTCTTCAGGATACAAGGCACTCAACTAAAACTCAGTACTTCCTATCATCCGCAAACAAATGGTCAAACCGAAGCCGTCAACAAATGTCTAGAAACCTACCTTAGGTGTTTCACTTCAGAAAAGCAACACCTTTGGGTACAGTGGTTACCTCTGGCTGAATGGTGGTATAACACCAACTATCATGCCACCACCAAAATGACTCCTTATGAAGCAGTATATGGTCAACTCCTGCCTTCACCTACTTCGTATCTCAAGGGGTGCTCAAAAGTACAAGCAGTGGATCAACTCCTACAACACTGTGAAACCATGCTCGCCCATCTTCGAGAGAATCTTCATCAAGCTCAGAACCGCATGAAGCAACAAGTAGACCAGCATTGCTCCGAGCGCCAATTTCAAGAAGGGGATCAGGTCTTTTTACGGCTACAACCATATAAGCAAACACCACTCAAAGACAAGGGGTGTCTGAAACTATCTCCCAAATTCTACGGACCATATCAAGTACTTCAGCGCATTGGAGAAGTGGCTTACAAGTTGGCCTTGCCACCTACTGCAAAAATCCATCCAGTTTTCCATGTCTCATGCCACAAGAAAGTGATTGGGAACAACTGCAGAATTCAGACTAGTCTACCTGAATTGGATGAAGAAGGGTCCATTTGGCTTCAACCTGAACAGGTCCTAGACACACGAGACAAGCAACTGCACGGCCGCATGATTAAGGAAGTCCTCGTCAAATAGAAAGACACCTCTCCGGAAGATGCAACTTGGGAACCAGCCACTATTCTTCAGCAGTTTCCGCAGCTTCAGCCTTGAGGACAAGGCTAGTCTTAAGGGGGAGAGCATGTTAGGGTCCCACCCTAACCCCCTTATTTATGTAATGGGATCACGTCATAGTCAAGAGCCAATAAAGCCCATATTAAGAATTGTAAGTGGTTAATCCGCAATTAATGACGGAACCACAACTAGTTGCAAATAGGCCGTAGTATTAGATAGATGGTATTAATAAAACCCACGGTATTGGTCTGTGGTATTGCATGTATGAGTCATATATAAAGGATATAGACTCCCTGCGAGGAGCATCGTGTCTTATTTTGTAATCAAGCTCTGCTCTATTGGAGGTTGCCCCCTCGAAGAGGCAAGTGAACATTCTCTCTGAATAATAAAATCATTGCTATTTTGTGTTCTGGGTATCTTTTCTTCGCATATTCTGTATTTGGGTATCATTTTGCAGGTTAAGAGCATAACATTGGAGAAGGCTCGTTTTCCCTACAAAACAAAAAACACAAAACCCAACACGGACATACAAAAAAACGAACCTTGTAGCTCAAAGTTAGCTTTAGCCGAAAACTAAATATTTTCAAAAATGAACCTTGCGGCTCAAAGTTAGCTTTGGCCGGAAACTAAATATTTTCCTCAATGTTTCTGATTTTCCGAGATCACACTAAGGCACAGCGGAAAAGAGCATACGCATGAGAAAAATCCTTCCTTTCTATTTCTGATTTGCCCAGATCGCACAGAGTCACAGGGAAAAGAGCATACGTAGAAATGAAAGGTATAGATCCGGTAATAGAAAAGGCTAAATAAACCGAAACCGAAATAAACAAAGAGAAAATAACTGTAAACTGCAAATAAACATTGTATACCTCCAGATCTTAAAAATGACGTAGCTAGGGCTACCAGAAAGCTTTTCGCGTGAAACGAAAGGGGTTCCACACCGGAACAGATGCTCCCAACACAATAGAGAAGTCCTCTCGGCCCGAAAGTGGTCAGAAACAGTAGATCTAGGAAACGGAAGTTGGATGCAGTTCTACCAGCTTCAGATTTGGATCACCAATGGAAGCGGCCCTCAAATAGCTCTGATACCATGTAGGAATATACACGGTAAGTTCCTCAGATAGAACACCAAAGGACACCGCTCACAAACAGATCACAGATCAATACACCAGTATTTTGACGTGGTTAAAACCCTCAAAGAGGGAAATAGTCCACGGCCTGAGCCAACGCGGCCACTTCAGGCAATTTATTAATAAAAGAATGAAAATTTACATATGATTCTCTCATAGATGGATTACCCTACAAATGACCCTCCATGCGCTTTAAATAGAAATCATGGACCAATCGGGTTTTAAGCCATGGATCAAGTGTCGATAATACCGAGGAGAGAATGAACCGTCGAATCACTACATATCGTGACCGTCGGATTGTAAATTACAAAATGTACAAGGTAAAGAAACAAACTTTACCTAACTCTATACCTAACTCTATACTAGATCAAGTTGTACTTAACTATTTCCTATGTGTCGGAATATCCTAACATCCCTGTCACAGTGTGGTCCACTTTATGTATTTGTCCTCGTAGCTTTTGACAGGGTAGTACTACTCCTTTATGGCATCTCGAAAGGAATCCCAAGTGGGTGCGGCTGAAAATAGTGAACCCGTACTTTCATCCTTCTACTCACAGTAGGTTTCCCACCAATCCTTGATGTGGGGGCCTACTTTGAGAAGAGCGAAAATAATCTTTTCCCAACTAGAAAAATCATGAATAGAAAAATACCCTTCTAGCAGATTTAACCATTTATCTACGGCATCTGCGTCAATTCGTCCCTTGAATATGGGTATTTCAAAATTAACTTGTATCTTAAATGGTGTGGTCTTTCTAGAGTAGCTATTGGAAGCCGATGCGTCACCTCTAGGTAGCCGCTGAAGGATTTGGGCAAAATTATCCATCATCGTATTCCTTTGTCGCTCGAGGGCTTCTTCGAGCAAGATTTTGATAGGATCTCCTGCCCCTCGTCTTTCTTCTCATTCACCATGGGAGGCCATCGGGATTTGTAGGGCTGGTCTTGCAAAGGTTCGACCAGTTCAAGCCCTAACTCTTTATATCCCAACCTCATTGGGGACATGTAAAGAAAAACATAGAAAAAGCAAACCGCTGTGATACCACTGATCCGAATTTAAACAAGAATGCAAAAAATTACAGAGATAACCATAAACATAGAGATGCAACAAAAATAATACTTCATTTCATTAATTTAAAATACTGAAATATGGTTACAAACAGAAATGGAAATAAACCAGCTAGGGCGATGGTAGCCTATCTCTAAGAAGATATGTGGCAGCTACATGCCTTCGAACTGTGTTACAATGAGGCTCGAAGGCCTATTTATTATTGAGAAACAATGGAAAACCCTTAACATCCCAAAACCTAACCCTAGAAGATGAACAACGAGGTGTAATTACATAATTATGTTCGCTAGAGGTTCCCACATCGAAATCATCTATTTCTCTAGATCTACAAAGAGTTTTGGACAATCATTCCAAGGTATTTGAGACTTCCAAAGGCCACCCACCTATTTGTGATCATGATCATGCTATTCATTTTATTCCAGGAAGTGTTCCCCCAAACATCAAACCTTACAGATATCCATATGCCTAAAAGAGTGAAATTGAATGTATGGCTGCATAAATGCTAGAGGTTGGTATAATTCAACCTAGTCAAAGTTCTTTCTCTGCTCCAGTGATATTGGTACATAATAAGGATGGATCATGGCGCATGTGTCTGAATTATAGGTAGCTCAACAAGCTTACTATTAAAGATAAATTTCCCATTCTTGTCATTTATGAATTATTGGATGAATTACATTGATCAATTTACTTCACCAAGTTGGATCTTCATTTAGGATATCATAAAATAAGAAAGAAAACTAAAGACATTCCAAAAAAAACATTTAGAACTGAGACGATGAATCTATTCATTTGCCTTTTCCCCTTAATATTGTAATTATTAGGGTAAAAGACATAAATAGAGTTCGATTCCCGACTCTGTGTGGTGGAGTGGAAGGACCCCCCCTTGTTAGAGGTTATGTCCGTGGGCAGAATGGCCGCCACGATACTATATGCCGCAAAAATTTGCGAGCAGATATCTGGGTCGCCTATCTCATGAGGGTCATTATGAATTTTTGGTCATGCCTTTTGACCTTACCATTGCACTTTCTACATTTCAAGGTTTGATGAATTCCATTTTCAAACCCGTCCTTAGAAAAATTGAGTGAGTATTTTTTGATGATATAAATTAATCCACAACAAGTCTTGGAAGGACCATGTTCAACATGTTGACACGGTGCTCAAACTATTGGAGGAGAAACAATTATATGCAAAAATCTCTGAATTTTTCTTTGGAGTACAAGAGATGGAATATTTGGGTCATATTGTATCTCACTGTTGTAGGGAAAAGTATCCGACTCGGATGACCCTATCCCACTCTAAGGGTGATAGTACCTCAGCAACAACTGTAAAGAAAACTACTTAAGGTTTACTTCTTTATGAAAGCAAGAGAGAATGAAGGAATGCACTAACCGTTGCCTTGCGCTTAATATTTGCTCCAATATCTTCTCTTTGCTGCTTGCTCCTAGCTCTTTGTTCTTTTGCTGGCCCAGCTACAATGAGATCCTGCAAAATAACAAAGAAGGAAACTACAAGAAGCATGCATTCATAACTGATTCAAGGATTAGCATAAATCAAATATACAATTATCACAATACATCATTGAAACAAGTGCATATAGAAGAACCTCAATAGCTTTTATTAATGGAAGAAGTAAAGTTCTGAGAAGGTTACAACCATTGAAGGCCCCAATCCAGCAACACCTCCCAGCAGAAAGAATTTCTCCTCTTCACCTCCTTCAAGCAATCACCCAATAGTTCTATAGTGACACCAACAGCATATCATTACTTTGCACAAAATTCCAGCCTCCTGAGCTCATAGGAGAGAGCTCAATATATAGATGAGTTGAGAAAGGATGAGTCAGCTTGCAACTGATGTGTAGCTGCCTTGTGTCCTCTCTCTCTTCAGTTGATCTTCAGTTCTTGAGTCCACTTGGAGAACCTTGCTTCCACTTGGAGAAACAGAGCCTCTGACTCATCACAAGGCGAAATCCCTGATCCAAGTGTCATTTTTGGAAGATTCCAGAGCAATGACTCAGTGTGCCACTTGTCCCATCTCGCTCAGCGCAGGTGGCCTTTGTTCTACCTGCTTTGCAATGCAGGTACACCATGGAGGAGTTGAGTTTCAGCGCAGAAGCCTAGTGGAGCACCTGCTTTGATTTCAGGATTGCTTGTTTTTTAGTGTTTTCAGGTGGAGAACTGATCTGAGAGCTGTTGGTTTGCTGACCTTGTTCCTCTAGGGGTAGGAACATCATGTTTAGGGACTTTGGATCCCTTGGATTATTGACAATTCATGCCTGATGCCGCCAGGCACAAAATTGTCTATAACAGATGCCCCCTAAAGTATGAGGTCGTTTATCGGGTGAAATGCTTTATTAGGAGGATCCGAAGTTCATTCAATCTGCTGAGAAGTGTCCTGTAATAAGATACAATACAATACATTATTTTTCATTATTTTTCATTCTTTTTCATGATCTAGCTGAGGCAGGCATTCCCATGCTCAGCTTTAGAAATTCATTTTGGTACATAGCACAGACGATCGTTTGATGATAGACTGATAATTCTCTGCCGAAATTATCATCCTTTGAGAAGGATGATCATCTGCTGCAATGATGTACATATCGAATGTCTTTATATCCTGAATATATATCGCAGCCCGGATGGATGAAACTAGATCCGGGGTCTTCAATCTCTTCCGATCTTCACTCGATGTACAAGTCGATCCATGTGAGAATTTCTTGAAGTCGAGCATGGAAAGACATCGCTTGATTACCGGTCAATGATGTAAATCGTTAACAAGCGCGAGAGGAATCACCGATAAGGATGATGACCCTCAAGGTACGGCAGTACAATTCACATGGTGGGAATAAAGGACTTGGCGTCGACCACCATGCAAAATCTTCTGGTCGAAGGTCATTGATGTATACCTGTCGCCGGAAGTGAGAAACTTGCCATTGAGGCATGCAAGCTTCAAAGTACTGAAGGGGTTGTTCCTAGATCGACTCCTTGGATAATGAGCTGATGTCGACAAGGAGCGATCCGTCAAAGGAGGGCCTTAATGAATCCCACATCAGTGACACGGAACGGAGCTAGTGATTGTGATGAGGTGAAAACAAACTGTGATGTATGATTCAGGGTGGCGGTCATGAAATGGATGAAGGACAATGTATGGCAGTGGATGGGACACGGTTCACTCTTTGCAGAACAACATCTCTTGAACATATAACGACACTGATGTGATGGATCGGTAGCATTACCCCAAATGTGGATGGTGTGGCGAGGACCATGGTGATGAGACCGGTGAATGAAACAACCCAACCCGATGTGATACGGAGGACAAAGTGTCATGTTCAAGAGCGACTTGCTACCATTAAAGCTGTGAGGTTCTCCCAATTTTTCCCCAGTCATTGCTGACCAGTACCTCTTTATTTTTGTCAAGCTTGAGGAGGATAACATATGCTTGTTCTATAACCTGCCCTTCGGGTAAGCCCATCGCTATGTTTTAACGAGCTTAGCGATAGGGAAACTCGTTCTCGTCTAAAGACAAGTTTGTCGCTATTTTAATGAATTTAACGAGTCTAACGACAAGGATAACTCGGTCCTTTTCATTTTTAGAGAGTCTGAAAAGGTACATAAAGTCAACTCCAGAATTCCTTTTTCGTCATCTAATCCCTTAAGTCCGAAAAAGTATAAAACAATACAGAAGGGATGAATTTTCGATTGCTTTAACAAGCCGAACAAAACAAGCGCTCGATCTTTTTGTGCAATAATCCCTCAGGTCCAAAAAGATTAAAATCTAGAGGAGGGATAGCTCTTCCGGTCGTTTTAACGAGCTGGAAGGCCAAAACTCGGCAAACTTTTCATATTTTACGAGTCAGGAGAAAAGAGCTCAAAGAAGACTCGTCTTTTGAGGAACGAGTGATAAACAGGGATAGCAGCAGATTCCAGGTACAGGTTGGAATATTCCAATCACGGCAGTGTCACAAGGATGGCTAAGTGAAATCACTCTTCGCAGCTGTTCCTCAAAATGGGTAAACAAACATATGGAGATGAACGATTGGCCAAATGAACGGATGGAGGTGAGACTGCAAGAACACGACCAAGGGCTTTAATATGGCTGTCAAAGGTTACATTTACCAAGGTTATTTACCGGTTCATTTTTTCTGGGTGAGCTTGAACTCTAGGGGAAGATTGCTCACAACTTATGTTTATTTTTTAACGAGCATGAACTATGTGCTAAAACTGCTCGGATCTTGCGTTTATTTTTTAACGAGCATGAACTGTGTGCTAAAACTGCTCGATTATACCAGTCTTAATACAAGGAACGCCTCAGGTGAGGTAGTCATATTTAAGGAGCTATACCTCACTAGTTACTCCAATTTGGCATATTTTTTCTTTTGCCCCACATCCTTTCTTTATGCAAGCTGGAAACGGCTAATCCGACGAGTTTAACGGGTTAGACCTACAGGTTTAAAGGGAGGACCTAAAAATTTAAAAAATAAATAGTCGTCCCGTGCTTGCACTCCAAAAGGTTCGCATGCCCCCAGGTATAAAATATAATTTCAAGGCTACCCCACCTCTGTCCCACCTCTGTTTTTCTACTTGTCGTCTTGCTATATTTTTAACGATACTTGTCTTCTCGTTATTTTTCGGTGCCGACGGTACTTGTCTTCCCATCAGTTCACTTTTTTATTTTTGCAAGATCGCAACAGATAAAACATTGGCGTTACGGAGGGAGGTTTGCCTCTTACTTATTATCTGAAAAATGGTTTTGTTCGCTGCCGCAAACTAAACTCTTTTTTCCGGCGATGTCTATTACTAGGTTACTAAAGATGGTGACCACTTGTTGCAGCAATTTCATCTCTTTCTTTGGAGGCTGCCCCTACTTATCCTTCAAAACATATGTTTTAATGGGTGAGGCTTGCCTTCAAAGATGGTGGCTACTTGCCGCCACAAATGGATCTCCTCCCTCGACATCCTACTTACCTAGACAAGGGGAGCGAGAAGCTGATTATCTCACTCACATAACTTTGACAAAAGAACTTTATCCTAGAACAACCCTCTCTTCCATGCCGGACGGGGTACGGACTAGTCATATTCTTTTGCGGAAATTAACTTTATACCCAAGGTTTTCTCTGCCCAAGGCAGGCTAGGGTGCATGCCCCCTGGGTCCCAGTTCTTTCTTCCGAATCACTCGCATTCATCGGGAAGTAGAACCGGGGGTGGAGGCATTCCTTGAGTGAATAAACCGTTAAGGGATGGTATTTGACTATTTGCGATGCGTGATCCTGGAAATGAAAGTTGGTCTACGAGCTTGACCATTCTTCCTTCGTGCGGAAAACACATAACTCTGAAGAGTGAGGACACTATCGCCTCCATGCAATATATATAGTCTCGTCCAAGGAGTAAGTTATACACCAAGGGTCCCTAGACGACCATGACGTTCATATGAACTGTCTTCCCCTTCAATGTAACGGGAACATTGGGGAGAATCCCTAACGGGCGACTGGTTCCTTTATCAAAACCTGATAGATTTCTCATCTCAGGTAAAAGTGCCGGGGAACCCAGTGCTTTCCAAGCAATAGAGGAAAGGATACTCACAGATGCCCCTTCATCAATGATGGTTCCAGCCATCACCATTCTCTAGATTTGGACAATGATTCTAAATGGGATACTGGCTGGTAACCGGGGTCTGCCTAGTTGATTCCAATCAAAGGACACAACCAGGTTGCTTGGTGGTGGGACCGAATACACGGCCGGATACGACCCTGACGATGTTCCTTCCTGCGATAAAGGAATGGGCGCGTTGCCCTGATGCTCATCAGAGTCTGTGTTGATGAAAAGAATCTGGATGGTGTCATCCTTGTTCTCTTCAGTGAGGGTGTCATTTGAAGATGAATCTTCAACGACGGTGTCATTTGAGGATGAAACCTCTGAAGGAAGAACCGGGTCAACTGTCGTTTCGACCTTTAGACTTTCGTCTGGTCTGGATTCAGTAGGTTCATTCTCAATGACCGGCACTTCAGCTGACCACTTGATCGGGCCAGCTAGATTTTCAACTATCGAGGGACTTGGCACGAGTTTTTGGTATCCAGGAGGAAGTTGTAACGGTGAAACCGGACGATCTTCCAAAAATCTCTTCGCCTCATCTAAGAATGGACAACGGTGGATGGCGTGATCGCCTTCACACAGTCTGCAGGGTGATCTTGGTCTCCCTCTTTGTCCTTCACTCTCGCTAGTTGACATAATGCAATCAACATGTCTATCAGAGGTTGATGCTACCGGATTGTGCAACCTGGGGGACCAGTCCCTTAGTATCCGGGGAATACAAGGACAATCACGATGGAAGTGGGTCCCTTCGCAAATGACACATGGCGATTTAGGCCCGGTCGGTGTAGTGTGTGGATTTTTGTCAGATGTCTTTTGCTTGCCCCCAGTCGCCTTCGCCTTAGGCTCCTTCTGCTTCTTTTCTTTCTTCTTCTTCTCCTTCTTCTCCATGGGAGGCTGACTTTTGCCGGCTCTACCTTGCGAAGATGAAGGATCAGAGGAAGAATTGTAAGAAGTGGAAGGCTGGTGGGTAGCTCTAGACCGGTCTGACTGTTGATTCGACTGCTCAGGATTAGTGGTGATCTGAACTACATTAGTTGAAAAGAGCCATACAGGTAGGCCAATCGTCAATCCTGGAAGTGACAATGTGGCCATATGAGGTGCACCAACATCTCCCTAAGAGGAGAAGGGATTGGGACTTCCACCAAGGTGACTTCCTTGGTTGGTGGGCTCCATACTTTTCAACTGAAAGATGAACGTGGGAATAACAGGTGATTATGTTCCGATTAAAATAAATTTTATTAACGACGCTTTAGACACAACTTTGCTTTTTCATGTTTTAAGAGTCGAGAAAAAGCTAAAGATGACTCTAGTCTCCTTCGATGTTTTAATGAGCCCGAAGTGACAAATGCTCGGATGGACTTTTTCAGTTATAGAGTTTGAAAAAGGCCAAAAGAAACTACTCTGGAGTTCTAGGCAGAGGGTGTGCCAAACTTTTCGCGAAACCACAGAATACGTTTTACGGTACGGGTGGTCGATCTTCGTGAATGTTGTGTTCACTGCATCGCGATCAGTAGGGCGGCCGACACGGCTTCCTATGGATAAAGGCTTTGTTCCTATAGGGGTCTCCCAATATATACGTGACGGTACGTGGGAGCACAAGTCCGTATTAGTGCCACCGACTCTCAGGAGGAATCACCCACCTTCGTAGAGATCGACAGTCACTATGTTTAACGACGTCAGAACACGTCTCTACCTAGACCTCTATGTGTTTGCGTTATGTTACAAAGCGTTGTTATGTAAATTGAATTTATTTTAATGTTGATCTTGTTTAGCAGTTTGCCTTTAAGGATCACCACGAGATGTATGTAATAAATTCCTGAATGCAGTCTAAGATGAGAAGCAAACTTTTCAATCTTTCAACTTTGAAAATCTTAACTACTGAGGGAAAAGAAAGGAAAATCTTTTCACACAGATCATAGAGCACACACTAATGCAATTTTTCCTAAATCAGCATGCAAACAGTCAAATGCAAAATGCACAATGCATGTATTTTCTTTTCCCTTTCTTAATGTTGATGTATTACAAAAAGAAAGTTGTTATATAACTTTGATTTCAATTTCAAGCGAAAGTAAACAAGCTAGTCCAAAATCAAAAGACACCTTAAGATTTACTTGTTTAAACACTGGAAATACATGAAATCAAACCATAATGACGAAAGTAAAAAGACTAATCAGCTATGGACAGCAAACAAGCTAACTCTTTAGACCAGCAAAATGCCAAAGCAAGACTAGTTCACTTTCGTTATGGGAAATTGTAAATGATGTAAGAAATACAAAAGAACAAGTACAATTTCGTTATATAACAGAGGCAGAATGATGGCAAGTAAGGTTGGCTTCAGAACAGGTACAAGACTGGTAACTGGCTGCAAAATCTATAGTGAAAACAGGCAAGAAAAAGGGAGGAAACCCCAAATGCACAAGGCAAAATTGGGCCAACGCAGGTGCTGCACAGCCAGTCTGGCTCTCAGCGCAGGTAGCCTGTGTACTACCTGCTTTGGAAAACGAAAGTTGCGTTTTCTCAGTTTCCGGGTCATAATTTTCTCAAAAATTCACAGTTTTTGCTCAAATCAGAAGCTATCAGTCAAGTACACACTAAGGGATGACAAGGAAGATGAAAATCTATCACTAAGAGCTTACAAGGATCCTTGTAGATCAGCTCTTCAAATCATGAACATGCTCAGAAATGAGCTAGAGTAGTTGCCGTCTACTTCGCTTTTGATATAGTCAAAAGCTTTTCGATTTGGTACTCTTTTGTTCAGGAAATGAATAGCAAAATACTACAAACAATCAAACAGATACGATCCCCAGCGGAGTCGCCAGTTTGTTGTAGGGAAAAGTATCCGACTCGGATGACCCTATCCCACTCTAAGGGTGATAGTACCTCAGCAACAACTGTAAAGAAAACTACTTAAGGTTTACTTCTTTATGAAAGCAAGAGAGAATGAAGGAATGCACTAACCGTTGCCTTGCGCTTAATATTTGCTCCAATCTCTTCTCTTTGCTGCTTGCTCCTAGCTCTTTGTTCTTTTGCTGGCCCAGCTACAATGAGATCCTGCAAAATAACAAAGAAGGAAACTACAAGAAGCATGCATTCATAACTGATTCAAGGATTAGCATAAATCAAATATACAATTATCACAATACATCATTGAAACAAGTGCATATAGAAGAACCTCAATAGCTTTTATTAATGGAAGAAGTAAAGTTCTGAGAAGGTTACAACCATTGAAGGCCCCAATCCAGCAACACCTCCCAGCAGAAAGAATTTCTCCTCTTCACCTCCTTCAAGCAATCACCCAATAGTTCTATAGTGACACCAACAGCATATCATTACTTTGCACAAAATTCCAGCCTCCTGAGCTCATAGGAGAGAGCTCAATATATAGATGAGTTGAGAAAGGATGAGTCAGCTTGCAACTGATGTGTAGCTGCCTTGTGTCCTCTCTCTCTTCAGTTGATCTTCAGTTCTTGAGTCCACTTGGAGAACCTTGTTTCCACTTGGAGAAACAGAGCCTCTGACTCATCACAAGGCGAAATCCCTGATCCAAGTGTCATTTTTGGAAGATTCCAGAGCAATGACTCAGTGTGCCACTTGTCCCATCTCGCTCAGCGCAGGTGGCCTTTGTTCTACCTGCTTTGCAACGCAGGTACACCATGGAGGAGTTGAGTTTCAGCGCAGAAGCCTAGTGGAGCACCTGCTTTGATTTCAGGATTGCTTGTTTTTGAGTGTTTTCAGGTGGAGAACTGATCTAAGAGCTGTTGGTTTGCTGACCTTGTTCATCTAGGGGTAGGAACATCATGTTTAGGGACTTTGGATCCCTTGGATTATTGACAATTCATGCCTAATGCCGCCAGGCACAAAATTGTCTATAACACTCATGAAGGTGTTAAGGTAGACCCTAGAAAAATTAAAGCCATTAAGGAATGGAAAATTCCCACATCCATAAAGCACCTAAGAGGATTTTTCAGGTTGACAGTGTATTATCACAAGTTTGTTAAGAATTATGGGAGAATATCAACGCATATAACAACATTATTAAAGAAAGATGCATTTTCTTGGACTCCAAAAGCAAAGAAGGCCTTTGAACATCTTAAAGAGGCAATGTGCCAAGCACCGGTATTAGCTACGCCAGACTTCACACAAGCCTTTATTGTGGAATGTGATGTTGCAGGAAATGGAATTGGTGTTGTTTTAATGCAAGAAGACAAACCCATTTCTTTCGAAAGTCATCCAATCAAAGGAAAATATTTACAAAAAACTATTTATGAGAAGGAGATGTTGGCAATACTGCATGCACTTAAGAAATTGCAACCTACCTAATGGGAAGACACTTCAAGGTAAAAACGGATCATGATAGTCTTAAATACTTTTTAGAACAAAGACTATCTTCAGAAGAGCAACAGAAATGGCTCACAAAGATGTTGGGTTATGACTTTGAAATCATATGCAAAAAAGGGAAACAAAATGTTGTTGCAGATGCACTCTCAAGAAAGGATGAGGATGTGGAAGCATAGTATCGTGCCATTTCTATTATCCAACCATATTGGATAAATGAAGCAAGGGATAAGTGGAAGAACAATGAAGAAGTGTGGGCACTCATTCAATAGGTGAGAAGATCTCAGTTCAAACAATATTGCCAAAACTGGACGAGGAAGGAAAAATCATATTGGAACATGTAGCAGTCACAGAAACAAGAAATTGAGAGCTACGAAATCGATCAATTGCAGAGTATCTCATCAAGTGGAATAATTTACTCATTGAATATTCCACATGGGAGGATGAGAATTTTATATAAAAGCATCCAAAACTACTTAAGCGTTGAGGACAACACTTTTTGAAGGAGAGAGGCATGTTAGGTCCGTATACTACTAGTGTAACTCCTTATTATTATTAGTGCAACCCCCTTATTGTATTATTGTGCCCATATAGTCCCCATGTTGTTATTATTGTGCTCCATAGAAGCCCACTATTGTTAATGTTGTGCCCCATAGAAAACCACTATTGTTATTGTTGTGCCCCTACAATATTATTGTTATGTAGGCTCTGAATGTATTGGGACCCCTTAGACTCCTATATATAGAAAGGAGGTCTTGTCATTTGTATCATCCAAGAATTGTTCATTTCTGTAATGTAAAGGCGGCTTCCCCCATGAAGAGGTTGATTTTTAAGTCGTTGATCTATCTTTTCTATCTTTTTTTGAGTTGGGTTCATAACATGGCATTTAAAAATAATATTCATATTATAGTCTCAATGAAGGAGTTGCATAATTCATTCATTTTATTTTTCTTAGTCAACATGTGATATTTAAATATATATATATATATATATATATATATATATATATGACACACACATTTGAACCTTGAATCTCATGGTTTACATAATATTTCATAGTACCCGACTCACAAAAAGATATTTTACTATCATCCTTAAAATATTTCAATGTCCCTATTAATTAACATATTTTAAAAAATTCTTATATTTTCAATTTCCAACGTGAGAGAGAAGTGAGATTTAAAAAATATTAATAATTAAAAAGTTTCAATATGTATGTAAAGATTGAAGGAGTTTCTATCCCATTAATATGTGCTTTCTACTTTTTAATATGAAGGGGATTAAAATTACAATTATAACATTTTATTATTATTGTTAAAAATGGAGTTGTATAATTCAATTTATTCTCAACATGGATTTGACATATGGTATGTGTGTGTGTTAATTTCATATTTATCAAGCATCAAGAGAGATATCAAATCTCTAGAAGTGCAAACTTTCAAAGTTTACACTCTAAAACAAATTGCAACTAAAGATATTTAATTCCTATTAATACTTGATAAATCCAATGTTAACATGAAACTATATTAATAATTTAAATAACTTTTATTTTTATCTATATTTTTAATAAGTATAAAATTATGATAAATATAAATATGATTATTTTAACCATTATTATGATGGTTTAATTATTTATGTATGGCATATAAAATATAACAAAAGGAGGGATCATAAGTGTAGGGTTGTTTCCCATCCCGAATAAATGAAAGTTTATTCCTAAATCTAGGGCATTGAATAACAACCATCAATGTGATTAAAGTATTGAATGCCCTGAGTTTACGATGATGGAAGATCTAACATTAATCATTATATCATTTCTTTTCAATCTCAATTCACAAGATTATCAATTTGACTCACTCTTAACCTTTGGAATCAATTTCATGCTTCCATATCCTAAGACAACAAAATACAGAGCCAGTGATCTAATCAGGTTGTATAATAAAACATGATATTCATTAGAATTAATCACTAAACATATTCTCATCCCATACCATAATCATCCCACAACCTCGCCCCATTGCATAAACATGATATGAAACCAGGTTGTATAATAAAACATGATATTCATTACAATTAATCACTGAACATATTCTCATCCCATACCATAATCATCCCACAACCTCCCCCATTGGATAAACATGATATGACACACGAATCAACAAAGGGCTATTAATTACAACCCAAAATGGAATTCATCAATACGATCTCTCGGCCACCTTGGCATGCTCACAACTAGGTCACTCGTATTAATGATTTCCTTGTGGCCCACAAAATCAAGTGCCATTTCAAGTGTTGGAGGTCATATTTCCCTAATTCATTGTGTCGAATGGGATATTTGGATGGAATACGCTTGAGCTCCCACTTCGATGCCTCCTCCCTTAGTGAATGTTAGACTGAATAGATAGGACCTACTATAAAAAGAAAGTTGTCATTGACATACTCATCCAATAAACCTCACACATGACCTCACACATGTCCACCTTAGAGTTAAAACTCATACGAATATAGTTCCTCTTCGAACAAAAGTTCACTTTGTGCCCAACTTTTCCTACACTCGGGAATATGCTTGTCACTTTCAAGTATTAAACATGGTGGAAAGCATGGAATCGTGTGTTCAATAACCCATAATTAAATTCAACTCAATAGCCACTTATGGAGATAATGTATGACTTAACAAAGAATGGGTTACCACGGGATAAATTTTTCATCCTACAACTTTTAAATGTACTTCAAAATCCATTTTTTACCAAGAGCTTAGGGGACTTATATTTCTTGTAATTTTAAAATTCTATAATATTAATATAATTAATTATGATTTACTCTATTTTAGCTCGATAAGAAGTCAATCTATATATACATTCATTATAAGTTTTATAATTTCTCTCATATATACTTTCAACTTTCATATATAATATATAAAAACTAAATATAAATAAACAACATCTAAAATAAAAATTAGGGAAAATTATAATTATTTAGTTTATTATATATATATATATATATATATATATATATATATATATATATTAATCCTTAATTTATAAATTAGGGAAAATTATAATTATTTAGTTTATTATATATATATATATATATATATATATATATTAATCCTGAATTAATAAATTAGAAGTGTGAAGTTTAAAATAATTGATGTAATAATTTTTAAATTAAATAGTAATTTTGATTTTTAATTAACATTATAAATTTTGGAAATGACTATTATATAAAATTTAAAAAAAAATGATTTATGAAATTAATTAATATTATAATAAAAACCATATATATATATATATATATATATATGAGGTCCATATTGAGGTGAAAAAGAAATATATATTTAGTTATTATTTCATATTGATTTATTATTAGAGAAATTCAAACATAGATTTAATGTCGTTAAATTATACTTCAAAAGAATTATTATTTTACTATTCTAGAATATTGAAGTTTTGTGCTTACTAGACATTCTACTCATATACATATACTGAGTACAATGACTATAAGAAGAAGTAATGGATCTTTTGTTATGTATCAAACCAAAAATTAAAAACTAGACATAAATATGTAATGCATCACACTCAAAGCGGGAATCCACCTGAATTGGTGGGAGTGGGTCACTTTCCTCATTCGATGGGGTGAAAGTGATATCTACTAACCACCTAGAAAGAACGGAAAATTTATCTTCCAAATTTTTAACTCTCTCCATGGTATCGATCATGAAGGCCAATATCTCTTGTGTTTCTAAAAATTCGATCAAAACACAACCCATGAGCATTTTCATGTTCCAGTACAAATTGATAGTCTACATGTACCTTATTTATCTCAACCGATTATTCCTTACGTTGGGAACCCAAATCCTAGTTTCCATCTCCATATGTTGGTCGGGGATAAACCTATGATAGTATCAAGCATCATTCTTGGCATCAGAAATGTCACGACATATGTTTGCATCATCAAAACCATTGTACTTATCATTGAGGGACGAGCATCCACCTAGGACCCTTAGCCTCTTTTGCTACCCTACTTTCCTAATAGAACATATTGATGCACTACCTCGACAAATGATTAAGGTTCCACCCAAGAGAATTGTAAGAAGAACCAAGTAGGTAACAAAATTTTTAGATAAAACTCCCTAGCCCTAGAAAGGAGAAAACAAGTGAAGTAACACCCAAAAGACCAACCAGACCACCTATGAGACTAAAATTTTATGAGGAATTCTTTCAACTTACATGAAAAAACATGAACAAGGGAAAATAAACCATTGCTATGAAAAGGGAAAGAAACCCTCCCAAACACAATCAAATTTTAAAGAGGAGTGTGAAAAAGCCAAGATGGGTGACAGACCCAAAAAAGGTCATAAAATATAATATCCCAAGGGTTGAAGATAAACAATTGAGAAGATAAATGACTAAAATTAAGAAAAAAGGACCAAGCCTTAACAGATGAGACACCTTATCTACTTCAAAGAGTCTCACATGTAGAGTGAGGAGAGTTCTTTCGAAGGCTCATGTTAGAGAAAAGAGATACAAATACTGTATTTCTTTGACACCCCAACCTTGTTCCTCTTGAAGAACAGTCTCTAGAAAAGCGCCACAGACTAGAGGCATGTCAACATTTCCATTTGTTAGGAGCCCTAATAACCAAAGAAAACACATAGTGAGCCATTCACCCAACAAACTAACAATTAAACTGCTTCTAAACTAGGAAAGCAACAGATTATGGGAAATGGAGTGTTTAGAAACTAAAAAAACTAGTACTTACCAAAATAACTCACCAAAGAGTCGCTTATGTAAGCTTAGTGTAGTAATGAATAAATGAATATACCTTTTGTTATTATTATTGTCAACCACCCACCCTATCCACATCCATAATTAAAAATTCAACTTGCATGAAATTGGACTCCTAGAATAGCTATCCTATAGGGACAACTCGCAACCCAAATCAAGACTTAAACTAGACCTCAAACATCCTAGCCATCAAACATCCATCAAAACCATGTTGCCACCATATGGGCTCTTGATGTTTCCACCTTGTCTCATTATGGACATTCATTCCAAGGAATTTGGCATGTCCTTACCCCTTTGCACCCCTTTGCTATCGTTGTGGAGAGGAAATTATACTTTTAATTTTCAATAATGATTTAAATTTATTTTATAGTAATTTAAAATAAATATAAAATATAATTAATAATTTAGCATATATATTAATTAATTTAATCAAGCATATGCTATAATTGTCTTTATCTTGGATGTGTGGGGTGAGCAACGGATGGAGCATGAAAAAGCCCTATTCCCCTTTTGCATTTCCTCTCACCCCTAACTTGACTAACCCCATGTGTCATGTCAACTCCACTAAGTAACAACCTATGCAACATTGAAAAACCATACTAGATACACCACTGAATAAGAAAAAAACCAAGTAGAGTATGTCCAACTTGGCCCCTACCCACCTTAGCTTCATAGTAGCCTAAACCAAAATCCATAGATGTGAAATCAAGCAAGTAAGTCCACAATCCAACTATCTTCCCACCAAATACTAGTGCCTAATTAAGCACAATCACGAATAACGATAGAGAACCATGTAACTAAACTAGAGAGGGATATTGTTGAGGGAAGTAGGCTTAATTAGAAAGCCTTCAGTCTACTCCACCATCAACCATAAACTCAAGCATGTACTGAGCACACTCATGCAATCATCCTAAAAAATGATTGAAACCACATCCTTAAAAGGAGCTCACCTAAAACTTTCACCAATATCCCTTACCTTGCCATAATGGTAACATATGAATATCATGTCTCCTTACTCCATCATTCCCTTTCATTGAGCATTCGTCAACCTTGTATCTTGGTACCCACTCTAAGAACCAACCTTAAACATCATTCCCCAAAATCAAGCCATGGGGGAGCTCTTACTCCTCTACATTACTTGTGTTTCAATCACACCATGTGGCCAACTCTTTTGCCTTGGTGATAATGAGGGTGACATGTGATATGTGTGGGATTTCATGTCCTCAGTCGTTAACATCCCATGTAGGTAGAAAAAAAATTATTTTTTAATATATATATATATATATATATATATATATATATATATATATATATATATATATATATATATATATATAGGGAAGCATGTTCAATTAATTATCATATTATTATGATAAAAGAACCAACCTAGATCCATCTTAATTCTATATCTTCCAAGTGTTGAGAATGAACAAATCTATTTTCTCTCTAAAATAGGTTTGTACCTCAGGAGATTTGATCCCTATCTGTGCTTGGTAGATCCACAATTAAGAATTAAATTTGTTGAAATATATTTTATAAATAATTAAATTTAAAAATATATTTTGATTTTAATTTATACTTATTTTTAATAAATAAATTTATTGATGGTGTTAATATAGTAAATATAAATTATTTATTAAAAAAATTGATATATGAGATTTTTTTTGTTTTTTGTTATTATTATTATTATTATTATTATTTCAAAATGAATGTGAAATTACATTGTGAGTTCTAAATGGTTGTTTTAAAATCATTGATAGCATTAAAATTTTTAGAAAGTTGTATGACAAATTGTTTCATCAAAACATTTCAATCAATTATTGTTTCTTCAAAATTGATGTTTTTAAAAATGGAATTCTATTCTATTGATTTCTTGGTCATCCCATATTTTATATTGTCCAAAAGATACAATTGAGAGTTGAAGAGCTTCCTTGGAGAGTTTATCTACTTGTTAATTCAATTCTCGATAGCTATGAATGTAAGATGTCTACTCAAAATGGTCTCTTTCTGAATAAATTTCACTGAGAATGTAATTCAAGCATGAGACATTTATCTCTTTGTTATTATTCACCTAGTCTATCACCACTTTGGAGGTGCCCAAAACATGTAGTTTTTTAATTCCCAAATGCCCCGTTGTATACAAGACGACCCATAAGCTCGTGAATACTCCATTCGTGTTTTTTCTGTACCCTGGTGCATATTAGAGAAAATAATGAAGGTTTTGATTTTAAAAAAGAACACCACCAACCTCAGAGTGTGGAGGACCCCCTTGGTTAGAACCATTAAAAAATCCCAATGGGATTTATTTATTAAGGTCTAGAATCACAATGACCATTGTCTTCTTCATTTTATGCTCTGACCTATATCTTTTGACTAATTTTCCAGTGATGCCACTTGTTATCTGAGGAAGTATAAATTTATTATTAAATATAATATGATTGTGCACCCACAAAATATTTTTCACGAATATGGAAGGGAATTTTGATAAAATTGCATCGAATGATCGGATAAACAATTTCGTGTGCACTCTTCTAATGACCCTTTATTCCAAATTGTTGTCATTAGAGTAAAGGACACATTGAGGATACTTATCCAAACCTTTTCTGCATAGGAACAAGAAATGAAAATATGTAAAATGGACTTTGCATCCACAAAGCATAAGGCAGATTGATTTGGTCCATGCCATCATTTTTTGAGTTAATTATCCTAAGTGAGAAATTTTATATTCAAAGACAACCATAAGGATAATTTTAATTTGAGGAGACAAGAGTGTTTCCATATATAATGGAACCACCAACATTGTGGTTGCTCATGATTTGATTTCATGAATGCCTTGTAACCCAGTTTCACAGTGTATTGCCCAGATTTAGAATTTTTTGACCATATCAATCAATTTGGATCATCATAGGTAAAGACGGATAAGGGATGAATAAAGAATTTTGATATATCAATTCCATTCTGTAGATTCTAGTTCAGGAAGTGCTAAATCAACTGCATCTTTCCAAGCTAGGATCTCAATGGGAATATTGGTTGGTGATTTAGCATCGACCAACAAATGAATTATTGTTGATCTCAATGGAGAAACACAATTTTGTGCAAGGGAGTAATTCACACTGGTTCTATCCCATGGATCCTCCTACACAGATAGACTACCCATTTCCTACTCTCCATGCAATCCAATTTGCAACAAGTGGAAATAATTTGGTGAAGGAGCTCCATATAATGGAAAAAAAGTTACAAGATTTGAGAGGATCCCTATTCGAGTCGAAAATGGTTTCTTTACCAAGATATTTTGACTGCAGGGCTCATCCTGATAGTGAAGTGTTATTTTTGAAACACCAAGACTTTGGGTTGCCAAGGTTTGGTAAAAAATATGGATTTTCTTTAATCCCCACCCTCCCATCAACTTAGGCATAGCTAGCAATGATATGGAGACACAAGTAAAACTTGTGGAATATCCTGTATCTGACCATCAAAATCAAAACCTTAAATTCTTGATTTGATTTAGAATGCCTTTGGTATTGATCATTATTATTTATTGCAATAAATAATATATAAGTCTTCTCTTGGGATGATGGGGTGGTTGTCTCACTGTGATGTTATCCCCTCAACCTGATTTCAAATCTTATGGGGGAACACCATGGCTAGTCATAGTAATGTTGGAAGGATAAGTATCCCGTTGGAGTTTGGGATCCCAACTCTAGTTTTTAGTGGTATCCAAATGTCTCGGTCCTAGGCTGAACAATGAGTTTTTTTATACATGTTTCTTGTGGGGTGTTGCATATAAATGGGGAATTATACTCATTTATAACCACTACCATTATAATATGAGTGTAATTGTCTTACTAGAATATTACTTCACAAATGGAGAAATACTTTATTAATTATATAATTTTAAGTAGAACTGAATCTATTTTTGTTAATTATTATTTGAAAAAAACATATATAATCCATTACAATATATTATGATATAAGAAAAAATATTATATTTAAATTTTTTTCCATAATAAAATTTTTATTAATCAATATTTTTATTTTTATTTAACAATAATTTATTATTACTTTTTGGGGCAGCTTAATTAGTAAGTGATGTGAAAATTAAGTGTTATGTACCAAGAGATTCAATGTTTAAATCCCCTAATTTATCTGTCTACAGAGGAAGCAAACCAAAACACCTAGGGTTATAGTGGTTGTTATGGAATTTGACTCCAAAAGAAACCTAAACACCTAGGGTTATAGTGGTTGTTATTGAATTTGACTCCATATGAAACCTAAACACCTAGGGGTTATAGTGGTAATGGTTATAGCGATTTTGACTATTGAGTCTACAAAGACATACATACTCTACCCCTTTTGTTTTTGAACCTATAACCTTTTAAGAAAGATACATGCACTTAATTATTAAGCTCACTCAATTTATATTAATTTAATAAGTAAATAAATAACATTAATAAAAAATATCATAATTTTTCTAATAATCTATAAATATATCCCATCCCACCCCATCCCATCCCATCCCACCCCATCCCATAATAAGACTGATTTAAATATGAACTAAAACATACCCTCCCTTGAAAGTCCGTATTCTACTTTGAAAGTCCGTATTCTACTTTGAAATATAAGATAACAATTTCTACTTTGAAATATAAGATAACAAAAGATTTTATTGGCTTGAAAATTATGGAAAGTTTCATTTAAGAAACATTAAAAGACTTTATGACTTGTGTAATATAAGATAACAAAAGCTTTTCTTGACTCGTAAGTTAGGGAAAAACTTATAAACCATTAAATGACTTAAGAATATGTGGATTAAGTGGTTAGTATTATATTTTGAAAACGTACGTTGAGGAAAGATTTTGATTAGGTTGAAAATTATTGGAAAAATTAATTAAAAAACATTAAATGAGCAACTAAATGAAAGCTGATCAGATTTAGATGAAAAATAAAAAGTTTAGTATTATATATATATATATATATATATATATATATATATAGATATAATTTAAAATTTTAATCAAAATTATTTTATAAAAAATTAATTACTAAATTCAATAATTTAATAAATAAACATTAAATTTTATATATTTTAACTTAGAATTTAAAATAAATAAAAAATAAATTAAATAAATTATTTTAAATATGAAAATTAATCTATTTTAATCCACTTCTTATACTCATAAGAAAGTGATGTAAATTTTTTTAATTCTTTTAATACAAATTTAATAAAAAATAAAAAAACGTGTTTTAAATTTAAATTCAATTCAATTAACCACCCTGAACTAAACAAATCATTTCAGACAATAAAACTTATAAATCTTAATCTATATTTTTTATACTCGAAAGAATGTTAATACATTTTACAGGTAACATGTTATATAAAAATCGCTTACTTCTAATAATGAAAATGGATATTTTAATCAAATTCAATTAACCAATTTTAACTAATCAAATCATCTCACATATAAAAAACTTAATTTCAACATAAAAACCCTTCATATTTGGTGATTGAGACACACGGAGGGAAATGGCATGACAATTGTTATACCAACCAATTTTAAAATATAAAAACCCTTCATATTTGGAGATTGAGCCACATGGAGGGAAATCACATGACAATTGTTGTACCAACCGTCGCACCCCACTCCCTCTTCATGTTGGTATGAAGGTAATATGGATGACACTAATGTGGATGATAGTAATGCCTTGCATGGGAGTTTAGGTGGTGACCATGTGATAATTGGTAAACAAGGTGGAGAGGAACTAATGTTGCATTTCTTCACTTCAAATGATGACTAGCGTAAAGGAGGGTAAGCAAGGTGGCAGGGAACTAACGTTGCATTTCTTCCCTTCAAATGATGACTAAATCATAAAGGATGTCATTATGCGAAGGGCATGGCAGAACATAGTTTTAGGTGATTGAATTTCTAAGCACTGTGGTATTGGGTTTCTACCTTAGTAATATATTCACTTCAAATAATGATAAAGTATAAAGGATGTCATGGATGCTAACATGTGAAGGACGTTGGAGAACATAGTTTTAGGTGATTGCATTATTAAGTACTCTAGCATTGAGTTGTTATCTGCATTGTTAAGTAATATATTCACTTCAAATAATGATTAAAGTATAAAGGATGTCATGGATGCTAATATGTGAAGGGCTTAAAGTATAAAGGATGTCATGGATGCTAATATGCGAAGGGCTTTGGAGAAAATAGTTTTAAGTGATTGCATTATTAAGTACTCTAGCATTGAGTTGCTATCTGTATTGTTAAGGGGCATGAAGCCCAAACCTTCACCGTGTTGGTTTAACTATATAGGGAAGGCATGCTCTATTTATAAGCCTTTCTTTTTCTGTTTTATTTTAGTTATCCATTTTATAGTGTTTTTTTTTTTTGCCTTATTTTAGTTATCTATTTTATAGTCTTAGCACTCTAGAATTGCTCTTTAGGTGCTTGATGAATCTCTTGTAATGAAATTTCCAAATTTTTGTTGGTCTTTCCAGCCATGTAACTAACTCTTTATGAAGAGGGTATACTAGGCCACCCTTGGCTTTCCTTCATTTTGGTTTTTAGGTCCTTGATGAATCTCTTGTGCATAGCCATGAATTTTCCAAATTGTTGTGGGTCTCTCAAGCCATGTAACTAACTCTTTATGAAGGGAGATTGCTAGGCCACCCGTGTCTTTCCTTCGTTTCCTTCATTCATTGTCTCTAGCCCTATAGGAAAATATATTCTATTTGGCCCAAAATCTATTGTTGATCATTTTGAATGGCTCTAAGTGTTGCGTTGGCACTGAATGTCTCTTTACATGTCCATCTTTCCCTTGCTCTTGCTTGTTTATGCTCACCATGGTGGAAACATTTGATAAGGAAGCCCACCATGGTGAACACATTTGATAAGGATTCCTTGAGGACAAGTAAACATGGCACTAAGTGATAGGGTACACCCAATCCTCCTCCCTCCATGAGAGCCAAACTTCAGTCTCTTGGAACAATGATGAAGAAGGCACCTAAGCATGACATAAAGCTTTTTAGCTTCAACATGAACAACGATGAAGAAGGCACATAAGCATGCCATAAAGCTTTTTAGCTTCAACATGAACAATGATGAAGAAGGCACATAAGCATGACATAAAATTTTTTAGCTTCAACATTCCTCTTGATACTGTACAAAAGGGTGAAGGAGTTAGTGAACATTGCTTGGTATAAATGATTGCAAACTCTAAAGAAATAGATTAAAAATAACTTCAAGACGAGGTTTCAAACTCTAGATTCTCAAGATCAAGGGATACCATGGTTTTTAGGGCAACAGAGTTCTATTCACTTGCCAAAATGCTCATTTCCTTATCAATTAATAATAAGGAAGACGCGTAGGCCAATTTTCTAGACCTACTAAAGTGATTGGAAGCCAAATTGACTATCCTATAAAGGGTGGTCATCAACATTAGTTTCAAGATGACAAAATAGAAACCAAGTGACGAAGAAGAAATCATGGAGATTGTAGGCACAAAAAGCTCGAAAAAAACTCTAACCCAATTCATGTGGAAGAATAACTTGGCATTAAACAAAAGGAAAAGACAAAATGTAAGATACCTCCAACTAGTAAAGTCCTTCCAAACCATATATTCAATAAATTTAATTTATTTATTGTTAAAAAAAAGTTGAAAAATTAATCATTTTATCAAAAGAAAGAAAGAAAAAAAGAAAGAAAGAAGAGAAGAGAAGAAGAAAAAGGTACAAAACTATACCACGAGTAGGGAAAGAGAGTTTCTTATTCATTTCATGTGAATGAAGCTTCATACATAACTTACATTTTAGCTCCTCACTTCTCCCATTATAAGTGGGGTTAAAACCTTCAAATTGATAAATTATGATAAGTTGAAATTGAACGTTTAAATTTTAGACTGTTCAAGAGAAGCAAAATCGTTAAAAGGAGTCTCAAATGGAAGATGGGAACCATTCAAAAATTCAAGTTTGAAAGGTGTTACACTATTGATTATGGAATTGGGTGGGGGCTCGAATACAAGATGAGAACCATGAAAAGATATGAATTTGGAAGTTTTTGAAAAATTCAAGTTTAAAAGGTGTTACATCATTGAAGATTATGAAGTGGGTAGGCATCCCAAATGCATGATGAAGATAATCCAGAGATATGAATTTGGAAGATGTTACTATCATTAAAACCATGAAAATATACGAATTTGGATATGAATATGGAAGGTGTTGCTATCATTAAAACCATGAAAATATATGAATTTGGAATTTGAAAAAATCAAATTTGAAAGGTGTTACATCATTGAAGATTATGAAGTGGGTGGGCGCCCCGAATGCATTATGAAAACCATGAAGAGATATGAATTTGGAAGGTGTTTCCATCGTTAAAAGATAAGATGTTTGGAAAGTTCTCAATTTGAGCAACATTATATTTGTTTGGAAAGTTCTCAGAGCTAGGTAGAAAGACCTTGCATGAATGAGGGGATGCTTAATGGAAAGACCTTGCATGAATGAGGGGAAGCTTAATTGATGTGAAGCTTGGAAGTAGTTGTTAACACTCTTGAAGTTGGGATGGCATTACATCATTGAAGGATATGAAGTGGGTTGGAGGCTCAAATGGAGGTTGAGAACCACTGAAAGATATGAATTTTGGAAGGTGTTACCACCATTGAAGGATACAATATTCGAAATATCCTCAATAGGAGCAACATTCTTATGGGTATGCCAAGTGGAAGGACGTTTGGAAGGTGTCTAACATTCCCGAAAACGTGTCAAAACATGCCACATTGTGTACAAAGTAGAGGGGGTTCAAGCTTCAACATCCCTAATGCCAATCTAAGTGAAGGTTAGAGGGTGTCATCATCCCAATCCATGTGAAGGATTGAGAGCTTCATCATCGCATAGTAATCTTCAGTTAGAGGGCTTCACTATTCCATGGTAAGGCCTATCGAGGGAGAGATTAGTGAGTGCTTTGGCATGGCACGTGTTAAGCTAGGTGGGAGGGGCTAAAGAGTCTCATCTCTTAGTAGTGAGAGTGGAGCTTTATCCTCTCCTAGTTTGCCAATAGAAGTAAAGGCTACGGGTTGTGTGTGTTCAAAGTAGACAGAAAGGATTGCCTAGTAACGCCAGACCAAGTGAATAGTTACCCGGTGATCTGTGCTCAAAGCGATGAGAAAGGATAAAAGATGTACAAATTGGTATTCCTAAAATGGAATGCATATGGATTCAAAACAAGTATATCTTTTAATCAAGGAACACTCCCTATGCTCATAGCTTTCTAACTCAGAATAGGAAGTCCAAAAGATATTCCCCATACCTTGTGTTTAATATTTTTTATAAAATGGGAACTAAAGTCATCAATTATATTCACAGAAATAATATATCCAGTACGCTAAAAGTTTATTTTAAGAGCATTAAATGGAAAACGTATTCCCCAGAATGAAAATTTACAGAAATAATATATCCAGTACGCCAAAAGTTTATTTTAAGAGCATTAAACGTACAACGTATTCCCCACAATGAGGTTGAAGACACCTTCCCCTCAAATGCATTTGTTTGTGTGTAATAAATATTTTATGACTATATAAGAAAACAAACAAGACTTATCTTACACGACTGTATCAATTGAAGAGCTCCAACCTCTGGAAATGAGACTGGAAATTATAAAAGGAAGTTTCGTTTTCTTGTCACAATGCAAGAACTAAATACGCATTAAATGATGTTTGCATTTGTAGGCAAGCAGCTTACCCTGGAAACTGAGTGAGTGTCCAAAATGTTCTTCACATTCAAGGAATCTTTGTACGTATCCGCAGATAGCACGCAAATCAACGTGAAATCCTATAACAAAATTCCCAACTCCAGGTCTTGATATACTTTTACTTTCATCGATACGCTATGCACTAGTGAACGATGATATGTTAGCTTTTTTTTCTTCTTGCATATTATAAAGGAGCATATATATATATAAATAGTGCCTGGAGCAGCTCTTAGGGATATATAGTTCGGCTGGCATTGGACCACTAGACCTGTGGGACCAAACCTCCCAACTTAACTGTTGGACCACAGCCTCAGCACATTCTCAGCACTAATATGTGTTTCTTCTTAAGAGGTTATAGGTTAATATATATTTCTAATAGAGTAAGTATACATCTGTGAAATCTAGCAGTTAAATCTTTGTGTGGAGGGAGGTGGGTCCCTTGACCCACAAAAAAAGAGATGCCATAAACCAATTTGATGTCTAACCAGAGATGTAACCTTAAAATAAATTAGATTGTTATTATATTATTATATATTACCAAAATACCTAGATAACAAAGTTCCATATCTTCAATAATATAAGGCTTGCAATGTGCCCATGGGTGCAATAACTAATATAAGTCATGCAATGTGCCCATGTGGGAGCACTAACTAATATAGATAAATCTTTATGGAAACGAGTGGTTCCTAGAATCCTAAAAGATGTACTGTAAATTCAGTTCAATACTTTGAAAATGAAAGCTCTCCACATTAAAGAAGAAAAATCCCTTTCATTATTGCATAGATAAAGTTACAACTATACAGTTCAGTATAATTAAATATCTATGGTCTCAAAGAATTTAACTGATAAAAATTATGCAGCAGGCCAAAAGGATTTGACTCTCGCTGATGGAAATTTTAAACTGAACAAACAACTATATAATATATGAAGTGCACTTTGCTTTAGCCTACCGAGACTCACCTTGTGAGTTGATCCGCCTTCATACACTGAACATACTTCCGATGGCAACCTAATAGCACATAAGAGAACACATATGGTACATAGGAAGGAGTCCTGTACATTCAAATATTCAACCCGTTGCATAATCCGCAGCATTCACAGTGAGTTTATGCACCAAAGCCATCAGGGCAGACTGTGAACGATCATCCTGTGTTGTTTCTTCTGGGTGGTGGTGGTGATGTCTCTCTTCACTACTCATGCTTTGCTGCTGTTCTTGTTCATGTTCTCTCCTCTCAAAAGCATCAAGAAATTTCTGCTGCTGCATCTCTAGCATTTCTTTTACCAGACTGTCCATTGTGCTGCCCTTTTTAATATTGCCTGAGAATGTCTCTTCAAAGGCATTGGGTTTGGATCCACTTTCAGTGATGATGCCCAATGTATTTGAGGCTTGGACTCCAGCAGGCAGATGCTGTCTTGTTTTGAAGCGTTTCTGTACTTGATCAACAGGATGGTCATCTTGGAAGAAATGGTCATGTACAGTAGTAGTTGCAGCATTGGTTTTTGCCAAGGATGTTTGCCCTGCCTGATCTCCATGGATCATAGCTGCTAGAAGTTCTGAATGATCAGATGGCCTAGTTTGAGCATGTTCATCGTCTTCTCCATTATTATTATCATTGATGTTCTCATGGTCTGGATCAGCTTGATCATCAGAGGAATGAGATTGATCTGTCTTGCTAGACTTGGGATTATCACTATATAGAAGGTTAAGCTGATGAAAGTAAGGACATGTCTTGGCATTTTGGGGGCGTTTTTTAATGTTATCCTTTGTCTTCCTGAAATATTTGTTGATATTCTCCCACTTTTCTTTGCATCTCTTAGCACTTCTCTGGAATCCTAGGCTAGCCATTCCAGAAGAAATTTCTTCCCACAGCGGTCCTTTGAATCCTGCCTCTCGAAATCTGACATCCATTTTACTGCGTAGCCTTATCAAGGACTGTACTTCAGGCTTAGGCCACCTTTTGCAGTTAGGGTCCGGCATAGCTGCATCAGTGGCTAATTTGTCCTGGTCTTGTTGTGTTTCAGTTGGTGGTTCAGTTGGTACCGAGGGTGGTGGGACTGAAGTGGGGAGATTCAGACTTTGTCCTGTGATTTTCTGCAGAAATGCAACAATTGCTGCTTCACGACTCGATGCAAGGGCATGCTCCTGTGCACGAAGTTCAGTTTCTCTGTTTAAACGGGCCATTTCCTGACGCTTCCAGGTTTCTTCTCTTTTCAATCTCTCTTGCTCTCGGCGATCTATTGCTTCTAGGAATTTTCTGTGCAGTTCCTCCTGATGCCCCATTACCTGCTTGACCAAGCTCTCGAAGAACGCTGTTATCGATGCCAAATGCTTCCTCTTTCTCTTCTTCCTGTTAACCTGTTCAAGGGTTTTGGGAGGGCTAGGGTTTTGCAGCGGGGTATTATTACAGTGATCATCCTCTGAGGTGTTATCAGATGACAAGTTTAGTGATGCTGCATTGCTGGTTTTTTCAGGCCCTCCAATGCCTGTAACTTCTTGGCCAGTAGTACGATTGGCAGAACGAGAACCGCCATGGCTGTTGCTATAAAGAGCTTCAAGCTCACTGAAAAACCTATAGCTCTTACCATCCTGCCTTCCGATTCTTCCATCCTTGGTTTTTTTATAATATTTGCTGATATTTTCAAACTTTTCCTTGCATTTCTTCGCGCTTCTGTAATACCCAAGCTCGCCAAGCTTCCTGCACATAGCACAGCAAGCAATATCCATGAGACAAAATTGAGTGAAACAGCTCATCCATCAAAACAAAAAAAAATTGAAAGCAACGCCACGAAGAAAATCATATGATTTTGTATACACACGTGCTACAGTTTTAACCATGCACGTACGGAGGAACTGATTTGCTTATCGATTACCCAAATTCAAAGGTATTCACGTGCTGGCCAGTGGCCACCACGAAGGTTATGATTAAACATAATGTACAAAAGTGAAGCATTGCTCCCGTGAAATATCATATCAGACCGTGGGGGGACTTCATTCCAGGCAGTCCCCCGAAACCCCATATAGATTGCACTTGAGAACCCAACACGTTAGCAGAACATGCCATGACATGGGTTTCAGATGAATCAAATCCAGGTACACCATGATGTTGATACTCAGCTTTTTTGGGGTTTGTTTTTCTTCTGTAGCTTCAGCATTTTGCAGAAGGATTTCATACAGTTTCAAGCTATTTAGCATATTCGATCTAGATTTCGAAGCTTGAGTTTTTTTCCAGATCAGGCAAGTGGATTTGGACTGGTGTCATCGAATAATTCCTACCAATATAAAATAGTTTCCCTAATATGCATGTATTACGGTCAGATCTGAGAGTCTAGGATGCTGAGAGCATGAACCTATATTTTAATGAAGGGAATGATTCAAATTAGTTCAATGTAGGAACTCTCATAGACTGTATGATTCCATCAAAGTCCCAGAATCTACGGTCGCATAGTCTGGTTAGCGCAGATATATCGATCTCTTCTGTGGTGCTATTAGCTTTTGGAACCCTAGGTCATGATTACATCAGAAGGGGGGGAGTTACGATGAGATCCATACCAAGTTGGAGTAAAGACCTGGTCAATGACACATGAAGTGAAGATCCTCACTAAAACATGAAGTGGAGATTTTCACGGTTGGAGATCATATTTTAGAGTAAAGACCTGCTCAATGAAACCTGAAATGAAGATCCTCAATAAAACATGAAGCGAAGATTTTCACAGTTGGAGATCATATTTTAGGTCATGAATATACGAGAAAGGGGAGAGTTACAATGAGATCCTACTCAATAATTCACGAAGTCATGATTTTCACAGTTGAAGATCACATTTTGACAATTTTTGTTTGGATTATAGAACTTCAACTTCAGTGGACGCTCCAACCATTCATCCATCGTCAAGAACACATATAACTTTCGTTCTTTCGAAGATCATACTTACATTTAGAAGATCATATATATTTACATAGCTGGTTAAAGTTATCTTTAAACAATAACACATGAAGCAAAGGATTCACATATTTTGACATTTTTTTATCATACTCACATTTAGAAGATCATACTTATATAGCTGGTTAAGTTTATCTATAAACAATAAAACATTGAAGCAAAGATTTCACATCTTTTGACAATTTTCTTTGGCATTATAGAAAACTTCAACTTCAGTGGAAGCTCCATCCAGCTCCATCCATCAGAGACACATAAAGTTTTCCTTCTTTCGAAAAAAAGATCATACTGAAGATAATACTTACATAGCTGGTTAAGTTTATCTTTAAACAATAAAACATGAAGAAAATTTATCTTTAAACAATAAAACATGAACAAATTGAAGACAAGATTTGCACAGTTAGAGATCATATTTCGACAATTTTTCTTGTAAATTTTGACAATTTTTCTTCGGATTATAGAAAACTTCAACTTCCACTTCCATGGACGCTCCTCCATCATCAGGGAGCGTAAAGCTTTCCTTCTTTGCAAGATCATACTTGCATTTCGAAGATCATACTTTCATAGCTGGTTAAATTTATCTTTAAACAAATAAATAGTTAGAGCTTCAAAAAGACGATGAGTAATAACAGTGTACAGAAATCGAATAGAAACGGCCTTAACCTAGAAGCAAAGGGACTGTAAAAATTGTTTCTCTCATATTAAGGATACTTCAGAACTTTAAAAACGGGCACTGAACAGCCTTAATCTAAACTGTGATGAATCTGTAAAAAAATGCTTCTTTCTCATAGATCCTGCAGGACTACTAAGTTTCAAGATTCTGCAGGTTTACAAGGTCTCTTTATGAAGCAAATAACTAGATCAAAGCCAGATGGAATGCAAGAGACTTAGATAAAAGTACACCAGGAAGAAGATACCTAGCTCAACTACATAAAATGTAGGAGAGTAAGTTATAACAGCATATAGTATGTGATATATGAGTTTTGTCAAAGAAGATATGTAGATCACAGACTGAGAATTAAATTAGTTTGGGATCTAGACTCTTGGGCATGTAGAACATCAGACATGTACAGCACCTGACAAGGAATTTAATTTTGGTTAATTGTGATAAACTCCCATCAATCTGCCATTAAATTATACACAGCTCAGCTCAACTCTGGTGGAAGGGAGAAGTTACTATTCTATTATCGTCCACTTACACAACACAAAGCAGGAGAGAAGAGTGTATAAATACAACGATGTCCTATGCTGCAAGGACAAGCAGTAACAGCAAATTTACTGAATTTCCATGAAAGCATACACAGAACAACAGTGCAGCAGCAGTCAAGGTCTGAGACATTGCAGTGCACGGGGAAGATACAAGAAATACTATTACCGTGAGACGTTTTCCCAGAGCGGCCCTTTGATATTCGAGTCCCTGAAATTGGTGTCCAACCCAGAGCGGATCCTCAGGAGCGCCAGTGTCTCTTCACGAGGCCATCTGTTAAGACCCCCGCCACCTCTTTCACCCTCGTCTCCGCCCCCATCATCGTCTGTAAGGGGCTGCGGGGGTACCTGATCCCGTCCTTGCACATGACCGAGAGCTGTAGTTTCTCTCAGGCTGCTAGCGTAAGCCTTGTCACGGGAACGAAGAGAAGCATCGGAGGATTCTGGTCCCTGCAACCCAAGCTGATGCTGTTGCAGGACCTTCTGATTTTGAAAGCCAACCTGCTGAATAGCCTGACGGGCCTGTAGAGGGTGATTAGTATTATGATTAATTTGTTCCTGTGAAAGAGCTGCAAACAAGCCATGAGGACTAGAGCAGCCTTCAACCACAAATTGTTGGATCCCTGGAACCCCCCCATATTGCCCATGACCAGATTGCATCCTTATATTAACTGAATCCACCCAACCAAAGTCTTTTGCTTCACAAACAAATTCTCAGTTAAAAAACGACTTTCACACAAATCCTGTTACTACTACCACTACTACCCCAATCGCCATTTGCGGGGATTAACAGCGAAAAAGAAAAAAAAACTCTCCTCTCAATTCTCAGGCCATGGATGTATGGATATATTGCATGACGGAGAAAGATAGAAAGCAATTCACCACCGGAAAACAGATGTACCCCAGAAAAGAGTTCGGTTTTTTCAAAAAAACAGGCCACCTCTGCCATAATATTGACATCATCATGGCCTGCCAAAATGGTCTCCTCTTGCAGGAGAAAGAGACAGATGTCCATGGGAAATGGTGTACATGAAACCGGCGCGGGTTCAGGGATTCCGATGACGCCATCTCCAGTATCCTCAGATTTTTTGTTTTTTCTACGTTTTCTTAAAAATCATAATTATTATTCGGTTTTTCGCTTGCCGTGTCAAACCGGGTGACGGGTATACCTATCCCGGCGTCTAAGGTTACCTGAGTGATTATTAGTGAAATAAAGTCGAAAGATAAGGTTATTTAAGTGATTATTAGTCAAATAATGGAGTGGTTGGTATAATGAGATGTTATTTTTTTAATTAATTTTAAATCTTAAATTTATATTTGACTGGTTGTAATTTAATTTTCTTGAAAATTATAATATTTGGTTTTTTGCTTGCCATATAAAACCGGTGACTAGTATATCTAGTTCTTGTATGGTTACCTTAGTGATTAAAGTGAAATGAAGTTAAAGTTTGCAATAAGATGATGATTTATTAGTTGGTATAATGACATGTTATCTCTTTATACTTGGTTTTAAATCTGTGGATATTTTTGTTTTTACTTAGATTTAAATCTATGGATATTTTTAACTTCTTGTAATAAGGCTCAATGAATTCTCTTTAGAAATCTACTTAATAAATTGTAAATTCTAATTTACAAACTATTACATGTACTTCTAATATTATAGTAATAGCTACTGAGTTTGATCTTAGAGCTAGCCCCACATTAACTAATTACCCATTCACATTGATAAAAAATAAATAATAAAATAAATCATAATAAATAAATAATAAAATAAATCCCCTGGCCTGCATCTCGGTATTGACGTCGGCATCATTGGGCACTCGATGACGCTGACACCAACACGATATTTCATTTTCATATTAAATAATTTATAATAATAAATAATGTTTCTTGATATTTGGTCGATACTCATACGGAACGAACAGCTGCCGGCGGTTACCTCGCCGGCTTCTCGCATGGGTAACTCGCGAGCTCCTTGCGCTGTCTGGTCAGTTTGACGACGGAGCACAATGGGGCCTCGGGGGGGCCTCGGTCTCAAGACTATACGTATGGGGTTAAAATAGGCGGAGATTTGACTATATGGTTGGTGCCAACCGGGCTCCCCTGATCCTCCGCTGTCAACTTCCCTGTCGTGATGCAAACACATTGTGGCGATTGAAAGCCCTTGGGGAACATCGCAAGGTTACGACGGTGAAGAATCACATGGTCTGTTGGGGATGTGGTCCAATGGCGAGTAAGTGGAAGTTGAGTATTTCTCAATTGTTGCGGAGTTGATTTTTCAATACTTGTGTGCTTTTTAATCTTTCTTAATTACTTGTTCCATATGTTTAATGACACTGGGCCCACTCTGGTTTAATGAATGAAATCCTCCTATAAACAAAAACAAGAAGTACACAGAGTTATTTTAAGAGGTGGCCCAGTGATAATGTATAAAAGAAAGATTAACATATGTGTGAAAGTTATTATGAATGTAGAAAATAATTGATATGTAAATGTTTAGGGTGATTAAAAAATTAAAATTTATAGTTATCTTGGTTTTTTAAATATTATATTAAGTTTAATTTGTATGATGTGTGGTCTGTGTGGTTTTGGATTGATGATGAATGGGTGTATTGTTAAGGCATTTTTTGCGATAGGTTATTTGTTTTAATTTTTATGGGTGCTTACCTACCAATTTTTTTTATATGATGTGTTGTAGTAAAATTAAATGTGATATTATATCTTTATTATATTATTTTAATATATAATTGAATATATTTAATTTAATTATATTTTAATTTTAATTTTTTGAAATTTAATATTATAGAAGAGTTATTTTTTGTTTTGAATTCTAATTTTTATCTAAGTCAATTTATAATTAGACAAAGTCTATATGGATATTTGTTCCAACATACACACAAAACATGGATCATGATGGAATTGTAATCATTATATTATTTTAATATATAATTGAAGATATTTAATTTAATTATATTTTTTACTTTAACTTTTTTGAAATTTAATATTATAGAAGTAAGAGTTATTTTTTGTTTTGAATTCTAATTTTTATCTAAGTCAATTTATAATTGGACAAAGTCTATATAGATTTTTGTTCCACCATACACAAAACATGGATCATGATGGAATTGTAACCATATATACAATTTTTATTGAATTTTTATAGATTTTTGGTTGGAAAGATGTTGAGTTTTTGTTACAACATTGACTTACTATTACAATTTGAGATCTAACTAAGCTCAGTTCAATTTTCAAGCAATTTTATTTGGGAAAATGTTAATAAGTTTATAAAATTCAACATTTTTTTACAAAATCCTTCCCCAAGTGGAGTAGGAAATTTAGTAGAAATGATAATTTCATCTTAATATAGGAACTTTAACCATTAATGATTATAACCATGTATACAATTTTTATTGAATTTTTATAGATTTTTTTTGGAAAAATATTCATTTTTTGTTATAACATTGATATACTCTTGCAAATTAAGATCTAACTAACCCAAGTTCAGTTTTCAAGCCATTTTATTTGGAAAATATTGATAAATTTATAAAATCCATTTTTATTTTTTAACAAAATTCTTCTCCAAGTGGAGTAGGAAATTTAGTAGAAATGATAATTTCATCTTATTATAAGAACTTTAACCATTAAAATTTGCTTTTATAAATTTTAACTTACTTTAAGATGATGTAAATTATTAAATTTTTGGGAAAATGAATAGATTACATGAAAACCTTTCTTTACATCAAAACGTTTAAAAATTTCTTTACCTAAAAAACAAGTTTAGGAATTTATTTGTTTGTTAGATTATAAGTTAATGGTATATCCAACTTATGGTTTGTTGAATATATTCTTGATATTATAGTAACAATCAAGAAGATTTAATCTTAGGTTTAGCCAAAATTACATCAACATATTATTAACTCACCTTAATTTAAAATACTAATATTTATCTTCAAAAATAATGAACCACTTTTTTTTCATATTTAATTTTATTTATTCAAATTTAACACTACATTAATTTGAATTTTTAACTTTTACAATATTATTATATTTATTTAAAAAAATACAAAATTCAATTATATTTCTATAAAGCACATTTATATTATAAAAAATGAACTCTATTATCATGATAAAAATTAAAAAAATTAAATGCAACCAATACAAAACTCGTGCATAATGTAACCATGTTTATAAAACTTTCTTCAAATTCTAAACCAATAAAAAATCTAACCTAATATATCTTTAAGAATTATTAATTAATAAAAGCTTAAATTTGACTATAAAATAAAAATTTGTTACACAATTTTTTTTTTAATTCAACTCAAATTAATTTAAAATCAATGGTTAGAATACTTTAATTTTAATGTTTACATTTTTAATATATTTATATTGAAATATGAAAAACCTACCTATATTTTAAAATTTTTAATCTTTTAATAAAAAACTATGGACATGTGCGGTACATAAACAGTATTACGCCTGCCACCAACTTTTTGCCGACAATATAAATTCTCGCCGGAAGCCTTATGAGCTTAAGCAAATGTCCACAAATTCAAGTTTTCATTTTGTGTATATCTAACTATATTCCATTGCGAGGTTGGCCAACCGACTAGGCACTTACCACGCTAAACATCATTAACTACTATGGTGATACCAAAGGGCTTCAAGCCTATCAAATTATATACTTTCACTTTGGGTTGTCGTCAGCGGTAATGTGTGATAGAAGAAAAATGGTCATTATATTTATTTTTTAATTCAGTTGTGGTAGTTTGACAGTTATGTGGAGATTTAGTAGGTTGATTATTTCGATTTTAATTTATAAATATGAAAATGATTTATTTTATTTCAATATATTGTTTGTATAGTTAGACTTCCGTTTTAGGAGAGATATAAGGTAACACTGTAATTAAATTTAGGTATCAAAGGTTTTATATATAATTTTGGGAATGTAAAAATAATATGTTTCTTTTTTATATATAATTTTAATAATAATTAAAAGGAATATTAAGTATATAATGCACATTAGCTAATGGTTGAAATTGTCCATTTTTTGTAATGGAGTATTTTGATTAATTTAGAATTTTATTTTCCATCACTGTTAAGCAACAATTTAATAACCTTTTAATATTGACAAAAATGAAAGTAATCTAATTTATAAATTAAGCTATGTTTTATATATACATAATAATGTAACTTCACTATCATAATATTGAAATTGTATCAATAAAAATGAGATTAATGTTGATAAATATGAGAAGTTTTTTCTTAATTTAAGAAAAAAAAAACTACTAAAAAATAATCTTTTTATTTTTTTAGGTTGATATTTTAAGAAAAATTGGAATACTTCAAAACATATAAACAAAATTTGATGTTTGTATAAACATGATAATATATAAATGTTTTCATATTTTTTTTTCTTTTCAAGAATTAGATTGTTCTTATGTTGAAGTTAATTTTAATGTTAGATGGAAAAATTTATTTTTAAATAATGGAATGCTTGAAATAGTGTTTTTATCCATTTTATAGTTATCATAAATGTTATATATAGACAATTTTAATTAAGTAACCTACATAGTGTAAAATAGTTGAAAATAGAGTTCACTATCAAAGTATTACTTTTCTTAATAAGGCTCTCTATATTATCATAGTAAATATTTACATAGTAATTGAAAGTCTTCGGTCTACGTGGGAAACAAGACCAGAGGTTTAACTTTAAAATCTTGAGGTTCTAGAGACCTCTTATAACCATTGCATCTGCTAGACAAAAAAAAAACATAGTGGTGTGCTAAATTGATACATAGGTTGTCCATAAATAAACTAATGAGAATGAAAAATAAAAGGACATGTTTGCATAAGATCTAGTAATCGGAGTTACCCTGCTTGGGGATCTGTCGGTTTGCATCCTCAATTCATGGAAAAGGGATGTTGTTACACTTTCTGAGGAGAATGTTAATTTGGTTATCCATGTTGTCCAAATTCTCTTCTAGCTTGTGGGCATTGTCTTGCTAAGCTTGGTTGTTGTCGACAAGGATGCGCTCGAGCATAATTTTGGTGGGCCAATATACGTTGACAACTTGTATGCATCTCGAATATTTAGAGTGAGCTGAGGTTCTTGATTTGGGTATCCATTCCATATTTTTGGCTTTGACGTGGTGATCAAGTGTACGGAAATGTTCTGGGTGAACTACTGCTTCAATTCTTTTGATTTCTTGTCTAACAAGCTCCGGTATATACTGCTCATACCATGTCATAGATTCTTTGGCTTGAGTTTTAGCTCATAACTATGAACTAGAGGCCATTTGTCTGGTGGTTGGTGAAGAGGAAAAAGGACGACCTTTTCCTCTCCCTCTATGAGGGGCAACAATTCGTACTCTGGTCATGTTGATGTGGGTGTTGGGTGCAAAGAACAAGGAGTGATAAGGGTCGTGAAAGATGTTGATTTTTGTAGAATTGAGAGTATCCCACATGGCTAAAAGGTCTCCAAGTCAGCCTTGAAAAATGAAAATAAAATTTATTTTTGGAGTGACAAGTCAACCCAGCCAATGAAAGGGTTTGTCCCTTAGATTATTTTTCCCTATTCAACAAGTATAAATAGATGACGTGACATCTCCTTTTCTCCACCAAGAAAGAAAAATTCATCTTCTCTTTTCATCTTTCTTATCTCTCTTAGACAACTACATGTGTAGAGGAGGCCGAGTTCAATACCAAGCTGACATTATTTATGTTTGACTAAGTTGATCAGACTGTTGACTGGCCTATTTGATCTCTAATTGACCATAGTCCATACAACATTGAATTATGGTTTGAGCATAGACCATAAGCCATTTATCACAGGGCTGAATTTGACTATAGGCAAATTTTTTTACTAGAGTTGACTTTCTGCTAGTTTGACTAGCATTGACTAGCTGTTGATTTTGACCAAGTTTGACTAGTATTTTGACTTGGATATTGGCATATATCTCTATATAAATTTATTATTTGTAAACCTTTTTAAAGGATAATATCTCCTAAAGAATTTTTGTTGTCAATTCTCCAAAGGTTAGGTTTCCCAAGGTAAAAATATTGTTTCTATTGTGAATGGTTGTCTTTCTATGATCTTTACTACTTCCACTGCATTTACTGCTGAATTTTTTTTAAAGTGTAATTATTCATTGATAGAAGTGGCATAAATACTGTGTGAAAAATCATTAGGAACTAATTATCTGGAAACAAGTTGTATCTATTATGCATCTTATATAAAACTTGACATGGTATCAGAGCTTTGTTGAAAAATCAACCATTGAAGTCAACCTTAGGAACAAGTATTTAGTAGCTTGACTAGTTTTTTGGATCTCTTGTCAAAATGGAACCAAGTCTCAAAGTTGAAGATAGATTGGATGGTGCCACCAATTTCAGATCCACGAAAACTAGGATAATTCTTATCTTGGAAGAAAATGAGAAGTCTAGCACAGTGCCCCTCATCATATCGCATCACATTGTCTCGATGTTGTCACATATCTCCTTGTGATAGGGAATATATTGCACATTAATGACACTCTCACATGTGGGTTATCTATATAACCCCACCGCCCCAATTCATTTTCACCTTGAGTTTTATCACATGAGCTCTCTTCTTCCTTAGCACATCACAAGCTAGTAGTGCTTCCCTACATTCTAGAGGTGTATCGTGCTACCAATTTGCATAACCAATGTGTCATGTGTCAGGCAAGTTCTGTGAATCTGTATTTGCAATAATGTTTTAGTCAGTACGCTTATGTTACCATTCTTTTCATGCATCCGCTGGATTTCCCTGACCTTCCCCATTCCTTATATACATATACAAACTCAAAGATTGACCCCCATATCACTTATCCAATCCTTCTACCTCGATTAGCACATTTTAAATCATTGCCTCGCAAACCCTTTTCTCTCGACTACTGTTAGGTGAAAAAAATCTTGTCTTGTAGAGAAGACACGATCTCCCTAGATTCAATGGCTGCATCTAGTAACAAACAAGCAAAGTAGTAAATCTTTCCCTTAGTTCATTCTTGTTGAATCATAAGAAACAGTCCTGGAATATAAAATCCATAGCTTTCAAACAAAATGCTTGATGAAGATCCTCACTATGGTTTCATTGAAATTTCCAATGCTCAGAACCCAGACCTGCAAACAATATCAACAAAAGATAAAAGGCATATCATAGATAAACGACTCAATATAACCCATACTAGTGATCAAGGAAACTAGTACCTAATATCCTTATTAATGGAAAAATATAATTAAACACATAATACATCACCTCCATTAAATAATACAATGCGAAATAAACATTGTTTTGTATTATAAATGAATTAAAAGGAGAAATATAGTCTTATCCTTGATTTTGCAATCCTCTTTCCAATAGTCTCTAATCCTCCCTTAAGTGACAAGCTTCCAACCTTAATTTGACAACATAAGTTTACATTCCAAATTCTTCCTGTCAGGCGGAAAGAGTTGATAGTGCGGACACAACCAACCTCCCTAGGAGCTTAAGACTCTCTAGTGACAAACAAGACAAACAAGAGCAATCCTTCTCTAAACATGCATTTACCATACAAGAAATCAAGTGTTTAGATCCTACCTGTAGTCCAACGTTGTTGTAGTAGTCCAGCCTCGCCGATCCGGATGAGCTCCTCCTTCACTTCAAAACCTGCATTCACTAACAATCAAACGATTAAATAGCACTTGATAATCTCATAAAATAAAACATATTTAACATATAGACCAAGGAGTACATGAAACAACTCATAAATAACAAGTTATTGAGAAGAATGGACTCATTTGCATTAATAGGAAACAAAAGGAACAATTACAACCTAAGCCTTGGTGTTGTGCAAGTCCCTCCCAGGGTCCATCAAGAGTTCTCCTTTACTTTGACAAAGCTCACCCACTTCCAAATGAAACAAGAAAGGATGGGAATCTCTCCTCACAAGCTTCTAAATGGGAGTCCTAATTCCAGTAGCATCTACCCTTATAAATGTTTAGCTTTCAACCTCCCCTCCTTCTGGCCCAATGCCTGTATTTATAGTGCTCAAGAGGAAGTTAATCAGGTCCACCATCAATGGGATAATCCACTCTTTGGATGGGATAGCTCCTCTCTTGATGGGAAAAGTTCCTCTTTCATAGGGGTACATGAACCATCTGGAGGCGCTCAATACACGTCGAACAACCTTCTAGAATGCTCTAGAAATGACCACAAGTAACTTTTTAAAGATGAAACTCGCGCCTTTTGACCTTTACAAGGGTACGCACCTGCCCCTTTACATACAGAGCGTACAAGTACGCAGTTTTTGTGAACATTAGGTGCGTACACGCAGGTAAGGCTGAGAGAATCTGCGTACCCAGAGATAAACACATTTACAAAGACTTTCTCTCTTTTTGGAGTTTGACATGGAGAGCAGAGGCATAAGACTTGCCCAGGAGGATAGCATGACTGTTGATAGAGCCATACTAACTGTAAATAGCCATGGTGACATTTTTTAGTGTAACAGATTGCCCCCTAAAGTGCGAAGCCTGTAGTAGATTAGGGTTTTGTATTATCTAGGAAGGGTGAAGCGCTTTATCATTTCAAGGATTATCTCGTGGAGAGCCTGGTCAGAACCTGCAATTTTCAACACAAAATACATGTATAAGATTATATCATCGCTGAGGTAGGCATTCCCATACTCAGATCAAAACTTTAACTAACAGACTAACTACTCTGATATAGGAATGATCTTGCAGTACATCATAATCATAGACTTACGTAGACACAGTATGGACACAGCCATCTGTTTATAATTGGTCTACTATATAATGAATACAAAACTCCTCGCAGCCTGGATGGTGGGAACTAGATCCAGGGTCTTCATTTATACTTCCCGAATTGGTACGATTCTAGCCATGCGAATAAATGAGTTGATGTCGAACATGGTAGAAACCACTTGATTACCAGTCGATGATGTAAACTGTTAACAAGTGTGAGAGAGACCACCAGTAATGTCAATGGTTCTAAAAGTACCCAGTACAATCCATGATATGTGAATGAATGAGTTGATGTCGAACATTTCACGGAATCCTTCGATCGAAAGTCAATGATGTAAACTGTCGTCAAAGGCGAGAAACCTGCCATTGATGCATGCAGATTTCAAGGTACTGACGATTTCTAAGTCATCTCTCTAGATAATGTGCTGATGTCGATAGAAAGCGATCCGTTGCAGGCAAGCCCACAACACGAAATCATAGTTCAAGTTGGAGAAAATGTTGCTGTAAGGACTGACTCAGGGATGGTCAAAATGGATGACAAGTATTTTGCAGATGAAAGTTTTTTTTGCAGACCTCTTGAACACATAACGACACAACAGATGGCTTGGTAACGAATGACTCAAAGTTAATCCCCGGAACCCGGCTGAAGACTTTCAATGTGGTTTGATCAACTGTGAGGCAAAGGATTTCCCAACCCAGGTGAATGAAAAGTGTCGTGTTCAAGAGTGGTAATAAGGTTTCTTCTGAGACAAAGGATAACAAATAGGCTCATTCTTCTCTCTTTTCCCCCACCATTTCTGGCAAGTACCTCTTTATTTTTTACAAGCTTGAGGAGGATAACATATGCTTGATTATAAGCTCATCCTTCGGATGAGTCCAACCTAGTTTTGATTCGAACCCTAGGAAGGAGTGGTTCGTTCCTGTTTGTAATTGAACAGGCCCTTTACTGTGAAATTTTAACGAGCCCAGTATAGGAGAAACTTGGCGTTTTTCAATTTTAGAGTCTGAAAAACTTAAGAAGACTCCAGGTTGAACTTTTTCGTAAATTTGTGTCCCCCAAGCCCGAAAAAGTATAAAATAATACCTCGGAGAACCGCTTGATCTTGCGACCAAGGAGTACTTTCATGATTAGTGCCACTGACCTGAAAAGTAAAAAGCGATCAAGGACACGTCGTTTTATTTCCAGTATCGAGTTTGAAACGACAAAAACCCGGCAATCTTTTCCTGTTTTTTACGGTCAGAAAAGGGCTATAAGGGGACCGTCTTCTAATTCCGTTTTAACGAGTGTAAAAGAAACGCTCGGCAATCTTTTCATATTTTTAGGAGTCAGAAAAGGGCTTAAAGATGACTCTGATGTTTTGGTTCGTGAAAAACGACAATTTTCCCTCTAAATCCTTTTGTCCTGCACAAAAACAACACATTACTCATACCTGTTTAAGATAGGCAAAAATGCATTGAAAAACATCTTTCCATGGTGAAAAATAAACAAACTTAGCATTCATTCATCCAAGAAACCTATAAAAAGACTTTTTACCATGTCATTTTTACCATTTTACTGTTGAGGTTGAGAAAAGGGCTTTTGGCAAGAAACTTCCCGTGGACATTGCGGAGAATCCGACCGTCAGAATCGAGTGCCGTCTCTTTCAGGTATTCCACAACATCCTCCTCTTCAATTTCATCCGTTTAGAATTTCATTTCAAGTTCTAGTTTGATTTTTTAGGGGGTTTTAGGTTTTAGGGTCTGCTTTTCGGGGTACGCAGGTGCCCCATGGGTGACCTGCGTACCCCGACTTTTTCCTATATAGGAAAATGGTCGGAGTACGTAGCCCACCTTCAGAACAGCTGCGTACCACCGCTCTGTATTCTGAACGCGGGGTGCGTACCCCGCGAAAGGCGGATTTTCAAACCCCAAACCCCAAATTTAACCATTCAAATTTTGTTCCATGAATTATAATCATTGTTTTTTGGTGTGTAGGGCACTCACCATGCTAGATTGGAAAGAAAGAGAACACGAAGACGTTGACTTGGCCGCAATTGGTCATCAACCTTCTATTGATGCGTTAAAATCATGCGGTCTGTACAAATACTGGGCCATAGCTGGCATGAGGGGCCAGGTGTCATTCCTTGAGTGGCTGGTTGAAAGGTGGAACATTCAGGATCAATGCTTCTACATCGGAGAGAACCAGCTCGAGATAGAGCCCTCCGACATATATTTTCTCTCTGGCTTGCCTAATAGGGGCGAGCAACTGACTCTGTCCGGGACTAGGCCGGGTGGCCAATCCCTTGCTAGCCTCCGGCTAGAGTGGTGCATCAATCAAAACCAGGAGAAAGGGATAGAAATCAAGTACATATCCCTGCCCGAACTTATGGTGATAGCCTTTACTGTTACCAGACTCTGCGGTGCAGCCGCCTTGCACATTGCCACTGGGTCCCAAATGCGGATGGCGATAGATTGCTACCGAGGCACCATTTTCAACTGGTGCGATGCTGTGTTGACCAATATGAAGGGCCAACTAACCAGGGCAAAGAACGGACAACTGAAGACCTTTGGATATGGGCCTTTAGTTGTGAGCTTTTCCCTAGAGAGAGTTCCAATGCTGATCCCCCAGCATCTTATTGTTCCAGTTGGGGCTCCTCGAGAGCCTAAGTTCACGAGATGGGTTGCGGTAATGGCCCGGCATCCTGATGAGGGCGCGACAGTTGTTCGATTTCCTGATGGTTACTTTCACTGGCTAGAGGGCCAGGTCTTTGCGATTCAGGATTTTCCTTATGTCGGAATGGATTTTCGGAATGATCCGGACATGGTTCTTCCACAGGGAGAACAGTGGGATGACAGAGGTACTTCATTTTTCACAAGTTTTTAAATTTTTTTTTTTTTTTGTTTTTTTTGTTTTTTTTGTTTTTTTTTTTTTTTTTATATCGTCTCAAAATTGACAGTGGCAAGTTTCCAAAATGCAGATGTAGGTCCACAGCGTCCGGCCAATCTCCGGGCTTTTAAGAGAAGAGTACCAGCTGTACCAACACCAGCCCCACAGGATGCGGCTGCAGAGACCTTAGCCGAGTTGGAACAGGATCTAGAGCGTCTGACAGTGGGTATACCAGAGACCACCATAGATGACATTCCTATTCGACTTCAGCGCTATGTGGTCGCAGTCCCAGGACCTTTCAGGAGGTTCCTATGTAGGGTAGCGCGGGTAGTGGTCTCGTATAGAGAGCACCATCAGTGATTGGCTAGTCACTTTTGTAGACACATATGACATTTTTGGTTTTTTGTACTTATCATTTTTGCCGATCATAAGGTGTTTTTCAACCTATGATCGAAGACGATGTATATTTTTGACACACTCCTATCTATATATATATATCATTATTACTGGCTTATCTTGTTTAACATATGTGACGAAATGTTTTTAAATTTACTTGCATGATTATCGCAAATGTCTGTCCAACATTCAAGAAGCAATTGCATCTGCTAATGTATTTAAAGACCTTGGAATATGCTGATATTCAATGTAATCAAATTCACGTTCCAAGAGACGCACTCTCAAAAACAACCTTAATAACACAGGATTTCTAATGGCATATACTCTATTAAGCTGTAATACAACGAGTTCAGAATCTAACCTCACTATCAAACGTCGAATTCCAAATGAAATAGATTCAGACAATAATTCAACCACTGAACTGTATTCTGCAATGTTGTTCGTTGTTTGACCGAGGCTCACCCCATGCATAGAAACTAACTCGTCAGAGGGCGAATAGATAACCCAAGCTGCGGAAGAGATATTCCGTGTACTACGACAAGCACCATCAGCAAATCCAATGTATGTTTGGAGAGGCGTCGACATCTGCAATATCAAGAGTAAAACCAAGATAAGCCAGAATAACGACGAAAAACACACTTTCTAAGCTAAGCACACTATCTAAACTAACAAACATACTAGCTAGAAAGAAAACCTAACCTAACTAAAAATTCTCCATACCCATCATTTAAGCATAATACCTCTTAAGGTAAAGTCCATTTCTGGGTTTACCCAAAGAGTCCCCATCAAAATCTACCAGCTCATAGGTCCCTTTTGCTAGCTTTCGCTTTACAATGTAGGGTCCATGCCACATAGGAACGAATTTTCTAGCACCTAGCTTATCGTTAGCTTAATCATATAATAGCACTAGGTCTCCCTCCGAAAAACTTCGAGGGGTCACATTTCTATCATACTGAGCTTTCATTCGCTTCGCGTGAGTCTCGATTGCCAATGCAGCGTCACGTCGAGTCTCATCTAATTGAGCTAAGTATAATAAACGTTTTTCCTCTTCGGAAGTAGCTGGGAGTAATTCGACAGCCATTTGAAGTGATGGGATTTCGCATTCAATGGGTAACACAGCTTCCAAGCCATAAACTCGCTGGAAAGGAGTGAACCCTGTTGAAGTTTTCACTGAAGTTCGGTATGCCCATAGCACTGAAAATAACATGTTGTGCCAATTCGATCGATGAATACCAATGATTTGTCGGATCATGATAACCAGAACTTTGTTGATAGACTCAACCAAACCGTTGGCTTGCTGATAATAAGGAGTAGAGCTATCATGGCGCAAACCAAGCTGGCTTGTAAGCTCAGTCATCATGATGTTTCGAAAATGGCTCCCATGGTCAGTGATGATCGCTTGCGGGACACCAAACCTAGTTATAATGTGATTGAATACGAAAACTGCAGCTGTTTTGCTGCTTGCGTTGAATGTAGGCATCGCCTCGGCCCATTTAGTAAAATAATCAACCGCGAGGATGATATACGCATGCCCCCCGGCCGAGTGAGGGTTACAAGTAATAAAATCGATACCCCATTTGGCGAAAGGACCAACGGCAATTATAGGATGGAGAGGAGCAGGTGGTGCGCGCATCTTGCGATCAAACACTTGACAGTTGTGGCATTTTCGGACCGCAATGATACAATCTTTAAACATGGACGGCCAGAAATAGCCAGCACGCAACACCTTCTGAGCTGTGGCATACCCAGACATATGACCGCCACACGCTCCAGAGTGACAATCATTCAAAACCCTCTCAGCCTCTTCGTGAGTTAAACAACGTCGAAAAACCAAGTCTGCCCCCCGGCGATAAAGTGTATCTCCAATAATTCTGTATTGCTGGGATTGAAACCGAATTTTTCGACGCTCCGACTTTGAAGCTTCAGGCCGAAAGGTTTGGGTTTGGAGATAGATGATTATATCCCCATACCACGGATCTAAAGTACTGATAAGAAACAAAGATTCGTCCGCAATGGGCTCCTCTGCCACAGTTTCTGTGTCAGCACGCGGGAAATCACACATCAATTCCGCAAAAACTAAGGATTTCTTAGACTTGGACTTCTCGAACTCCAAGTCGAACTCTTGCAGGATAATGATCCATTTAGAGTACTTGCCCCCTAGCAGTTGTTTAGTCAAAATATAAATCATAGGGTTGCAATCCGAAATAACTGTAGTTTTACGGAGAAGAATGTAGTGACGAAAACGCTGGACAGCTTGAATGGCTGCCAGGGCCAATTTCTCCACATGCGAATATTTTAGCTCAGTGGGGTTTAACGTCCTACTAAGATAATATATCACATGTTCCGTTCCGAATTCATCTTCTTGGACTAACACCATTCCAATAGTGGAATGCGAAGCTGCGAGGTATAAGAAGTAGTCCTGGTTGTAGTTGGGAAGATGCAACAACGGTGCATGGGTCAACGCGTGCTTAAGTGCATCAAAAGATTGTTGGGCAATCTCATCCCAAAAGAATTGAGCGTTCTGTTTCAACAACCGTGTAAAACCCTTAGTGACCTCGGCGTAGTTTGGAATGAATCGGCGTAAAAAGTTTGCTTTCCCTTGCAAACTTTGGAGTTGGCGCAAACTCGAAGGAGGAGGCAATTTGATGATAGCTTCGACTTTCGAGGGATCGACGCGAATGCCGGCTTTTGAAACAACAAATCCCAGCAATTGACCCGCTTCTATACAGAATACACACTTGTGCGGATTCAACCGAATACGATAATGCCTACACCTCATAAAGATTGCTCGTAAGTGGACAAGGTGATCAGCTCGATGTAAAGAATGAGCAGGAAAATCATCGAGGTACGGTTGCACAATGTGCTTGATGTCATGAAATGCATAAGACATCGCCCGTTGAAAAGTGGCTCCGGCATTCTTAAGCCCAAAAGGTAATTTGCAGTAAGCAAATGTCCCCCATGGACAAATGAATGCCGTTTTTGGTTGATCGGCAGGTAGAATATTGATTTGATTATAGCCCGAAAAACCATCCATAAAGGAAAACATTTCACTTCTGGCACAATCATCAATTATTTGATTGATATAGGGCGTAGGATAGTTGTCTTTTGGACAAGCTCGATTTATATCCCTATAATGGAGTTTAGGCTTCTGTGATCCATATTATGTTAGAGAAAGATTTCGGCGAAAATCACATGGAAAATCATTTGTCGACGCGTTTCGAACCAACTAGTGTGGTTCATCGTCAGGACAAGTTGAAGAACAGATCTAGCGAAGCATGTTAAATAGACCGAGTAGAGCCTCCAACGGCTAGTTTGACCAGCCGCTAATATGACCAAGGGACCAGGATCAAAATACAGAAAGAAAATTAGTTGCAACAGATTACTAAATTAAGGGGGAATAAAAGTTAAAACGCTCATGGATCAAAGGAATAAAACACATACCAATAGTAAAAACAAAATTAAAACAAATAAATTAATTAATTAATTAATAAATTAAAACTTAGTAATGCAAAATAATAATAAAGCTCTAAGAATAATGAAATTAAATAAAGGGGGAATAATGACCAAAGGTAAAGAATAAATGAAAATAAATAATAAAATAATTAAAGTAATAATAATATTAATAATAATGAATTAATTAATTCAAACTAACAATTAATAATAAACTAATAAGTGAATACAAAATGAAAAATAATGCAAAATAATACTAAAGCTCTAAGAATAATGAAACCAAATAATAAATAAAGGGGGAATAATGACCAAAGGTAAAGAATAAATGAAAATAAATAATAAAATAATTAAAGTAATAATAATATTAATAATAATGAATTAATTAATTCAAACTAAAAATTAATAATAAATTAATAAGTGAATAAAAATGAAAACTAATAAAAATAAAACTAAATTGAATAACCAAATGGGGCTAAAACAAAACTGAAAAATAATGGTATAAATAAATAAATAAATAAAGATAATAATAAAAATAAATTAAAATAACTAAATTAATAATAATAATAATAATAATAATAATAATAATACAAACAAATAAAGTAATCCAGTAATAAATAAAGGGGGAGTAAAACCTAACTGAAGGACCAAAGGTAAAGAATAAATACCTAAATGAAAATAAATACTGAAAATAAATTAATTAATAAAAAGTAATAATAATATTAATAATAGTAATAATAATAATAAATTAATTAGTTAAAACTAAAAATTTTATAAGTGAATAAAAAATTTATACGAAAAATAAAATAAAAAGAACAAAATTAAATTGAATAACCAAATGGGGATAAAACAAAATTGAAAGAAAAATCAAAATAATAGTATGAATAAATAAATAAATAAATAAAATAAAAATAATAATAATAATAAAAACAAAATAAATAAAAATTACTAATAATAATAATAAAATAAGAAAATAAAAGGGAAAAATAGGTGAATGGAATAATGAATACAGTTAAATAAAATAAAAATAACGAGTTAAATAGTAAAATAGAAAAGCAATATAAGTAGAAAAAAGCTATACCGAGGTCCATAAATAAAATTAGGAGAGGCGAAATAATGACGATAACATAAAAAGGAGAACAATAAAAAACCAATGAGGACGGAAACCACTAGGAGGAGAGGGCAGGGACCCAACACCTGCTGACTTTCCAACCATCATCTCTATTGAGATTACTAGGTCTCTTTTCAATCTCTAGCGCTTCCCTATAGTCGATACAGATTCTTATTGTTCCTTGTTTCTTGTTAACCAGAACAATATTCGATACCCAATCCGTTAACGGGATCGGATAAATGAAACCTGCTTTCAACAGCTTTTTGACTTCTGCTTTAATCGCAGCTGCTTTTCGAGGGTGAATCTGACGCAACCGTTGCCGGACGGGTTTAGCGTCCGGGTAGGTCTTTATTTCATGAACAACAATGGCAGGATCGATTCCTAGCATTTCCTCGTAAGACCAGGCAAACACATCGCGGAATTCTTGGAATAGGGCCTTGTAAGTTTGAATTTCATCTTCTGCACATGAGGCACCTATATGAATGTTTTCCTCAATTCCGGGCTTCACTGAAATGTCAATGGGAATAGTGCGAGAAATATTCCCTAAATTCAACTCTGAATCAGGATGTTTCGTTGGATTCTGAGCGTCTTTGACATAATCAGCGGTAAAAATAGATGAAAAATCATTTTCAAAAGCATCACCCTCAGGTAAAAATGAAGATCTATGATGGAGATCTTCCCATGGTATATCGTCTACACTTAGGATTTCGCGAAGTCGCTCATCAGATGACACGACTTTGGGAAACGCTATCCGTTCTGAGGTTGATGTGAAAAGTGATTCCTCACTGACCACATTCATTTGGTCGATTTGGGTTGAACGCAAGTCAGTAAAAGACACGACGGCTTCATAAGCAATTTCATATGGACTCAAAGGCATAGCATCACCGAATGAGTCTATCTCAGATTCAGATGGGACAATCCAAGGATCGTCGTAAATAATGGTGTCTGATGTAATCATATGAATTGATGCAAATGAAGGGTCTGCGTTGATTGGAGGGAAAGGAAAAGTTCCCAGTAAACCAGAATCTTTAACTAAACCTACGGCAACGTCCCTATAAGGGATTGTCGTCTTACCGACATGCTGGTTACTCTCTGAAGAGGCTGGGTTGGATGAAAAGTATGTCAGCTGATCAATTGTCACGATCTTGCCGTTATGTGGAAACTTTATTACTCTGAAGACCGATGAAACGACCGCTGTCATAGCATATGACCAACTTCGACCCAAAAGAAGGTTGTAGTCTAGAGGGGCATCAACCACCTCCACATCTAGACTAACGGTTTTACCTTCTACCCCTATAGGCAATTCCTATAGAATACCAAACGGACGGAACCCATGGCCATCAAAGGCCTTAAGGATGGTCGGGGATTGGTTCAGCGAAGGAGAACCAAGCGATCTCCAACACTGAATTGACATAATACACGTGGAAGCTCCCTCATCAATTACAGTCCGATGAATAGGCCTGTTTTTTACTATCACTGGAATCTGGAAAGCCATTTGATGGGGTAGGCGCGGTGTACTATTTTCTAGATCGAAGATTATCAGATTCGGGTCCTGAACATCAACAGCTCCGATAGCCGACAAAAGTAATTTTCGTTGTGCTGGGCATGATTGCAGCACTTCTAAAGCCAACATTGCTGAGGGTGAAACAGCTAAGTCCTCAACAATGTTGTAATTCTGGGCCGCTCTCGCATGTGGATTGAAAGCAGACCTTCGAAGTACACCCTTGGCGGGCGGTTTGATTACTAAGTCCGGGTTAGGTTTTTCGATCTGTAGTGGATCAGAACCAGGAGCTAAGGTTGATGGATTAGAATGAGAAGATTCTGCTTCCTTACCATCAACAGGATTCTTACTACCATAATCTTGCGACCGAGTCGCAATCCTCACATGAGACATCATCAAAATGGGTTCTTCACTGGCAGTCGAGGAAGAACCTATCATCTTACTCTCCTGCTTTGGAAATGGATCTTTCAACACAGCAGGAGTGGGAGAACCTTTGACTATTTTCACAACCTCGGCCCGATGAGGGCAATCTCTTGTAAAATGATCCTCTTCACAAATAAGACAAGGATATCGAGGTTTGCGCTTTTCGTCATTGGTTTCCGACTTTTCTGTTTTCTCCTTCGGAGCCTTGTCTGCTTTAGCCTTCTTCTTTCCTTTCTTCTTTCCACCGTTTTTTGATTTGGCCGTAGATGACTCTACAACGTGAATATCGGCGGAAAGTTCAGGAGAAGACTCTCCTGTCGGGGAATCAGGCAAGGTGATTATAGGAGTAGTAGAATTCTTGGAAGACTTCTTCTTGCTCTTTGTGTTCACCGTACCAATCATACCATCAGCGGCATGAGATCCCGAAGGAGCAGCAGCGATTTGATTCGATTTTGGAAGATCTGGGATCTTCTCGTGTAACGTACCCGACTGAGTATAAACTAAGTCAAGGTACTGCTCTTGAGCAATGACTTGCTCCTCAGTAACTACTCCGGCCTTAGCTACATCTTCAGTAATCTTCGGTAATAATGATTTAACAAACCATTCAGCTAAAATTTGGTCTGGAATAAAAACTTTCACTAACCTTCTTCGACGTCTCCACTCATGAAAGTGATCGGAAATATACGTGGACGTCGATTGTTTTAGTGAAGTTAATAACTCCGTGCCGTTATCGTATCTGACCGGCAACTGAAAGTGAGTTAAGAACGAGGTAGCTAACTGGCTAAAATTGTAAAAAGAGGCCCGTGGTAACTCAATGTACCACTTGGCCGCAAGACCAATGAGTGTACGCTGGAAAAGACGTAAGCGGATCGAATCATCCAAGATAGAATTTGAAGCACACCAGAGGTGGTAAGTCATCACATGATTCGACGGGTCCTCTCCAGACTTACCTTCAAACTTGGGTATATCACTAGGCAACTTATTTGGCATTGCCGGCCAAAACGGAAGATAATTGATTGAATCGTTCGTTAGGCGCGACAAGTCTGGTAAATCCAAAGTTGCGATAAACGGCAATTGCCGGTTCGGATCCCTAAAACTCTGAGTCATGACACCAGCCCCAGGAGGAGGATATCCAGGATAACTTGGAATAGGCATTGCATTCGGGATATTGTATCCTCTTGGAAAACCAGGATTAACCGGACCGTACTGGGGTTGTTGATAAGTGTACCCAGGATACGGTTGATACTGGTAAACCGGCTGCTGGACAGCTTGCCCATATTGGTACTGTCCCTGGTACGGTTGATGAAAAAATTGTGGTTGAGTAGTGACAACCGTACTTATACCAGGCTGACCTACAGGCATCTGAACCGTAGTTTGAATCGTAGATCCAGATAAGGGTAAAGATGTCTGAGGAGTAGTTACAGAGACAGTAGAAACAGGAGCTGTCGATACTCCAGAAGTAAGTGCGGCAGATGTCGCGGTAGTTGCAGCAGCCGTTTGAGATGGAGTACTAGGTGAAATTGGCGGCTAAGTAACTACCGAAGTTACAGAAGTTTGAACATTTGACTGGACATGTTGCGGTTGCTGGGGTGAACCAGAAACTACGGGTTGTCCGGTTTGAGGTAACAACTGTATACTTGGCTGCAACACCTGTTGACCTTGTGATGGATCCCACACTATCATTCCGGGGTATTGACCCGTAACAGGTTGAGGATACTGGGATCCATAACTGGATTGAGGATAGGATTGATAACTGAAAGGTACAGTTCCCATACCTTGAACATATGACTGACCTTGAGGTGGTTGATAACCTTGACTCGAGTATTGACCTTGAGGTTGATAACCTTGGGGTAAATACTGATACTGGGGTTGACCTTGACCTTGAGGTTGATACCCTTGAGGTAAATATTGATACTGAGGTTGACCCTGGCATACATATTGAGGCTGGGGTTGACCTTGAGGAATGTATTGTACCATAGGTACATACTGGCCGTGAGGTTGCCCCCCAGACACAATTTGTGTACCTTGAGGTTGCCCCCCAGGCGTTAATTGAGGCTGCCCCCCGGGCGGTAATTGGCCACCTTGAGGTTGAGAAACGGGAACTGATCCTGACATCATGTAAATGTCCCCTACACCCAACGGTTTATTACCATTGTTTCCAGCTAATAACCCATGATCAATGGGTTGAGGAGATGCCCCCGCAAAGGTACCAGAAAGTGACTGATACCCGGTGGGAACAGAAGGACCGCCGTGTAAGAAAGATTCAGAAGATTGAGTGAACACGGACGACTGACCAGACATATTTACAGGAGTATAAATACCTCCAAGTGGAAAAGGAGTACGAGGTGGAGAAAAACTTAACCCTGAGTTGTCTAAATAGTTAGTTAATGAAAGGTACCAAGTAGTACTTCTAGGAGGACTGTAAAAGATAGATTCACGCTCCCTTAGATCAATAGTAGGTTGATCTTCAAGGTTAGAGACGCCTATTTCTTCCTCTGGAGCAAGCTCTTCAATAGCAATCAAACCAGTAGGAAGATTTTCGGTGATAACTCGTTCTACTCTTGGTGAATCTGGAACACTAGAATTTGGAGTAACAGGCTCAGATATTTCAGGTTCCTCACCTAAATCACTAGTAGATGAAAAACTACTAGCAAGCTCGGAAACTGTAACAGCTTCAGGATTATAACCTGTCTCTAGACTTTGGTAATCTGGATGGACTACCAAGGAAGACTCTCCTTCTTCAGGTGAACCTACTCTACTGCCACTAGGAGGAGTTACAAGGACCTTCAATCCTTCGTACTGACCCGGGACGTCTTCAGGAGGTCCACCCCACGATCTACAGAGTTTCCTCAACAAATCAGTTCCGGTAACAATCTCAGGTGACTTGCCCCGAAGTCTACGGGACTGTCTCGGTAATTCCGCCACAGCTAAAAACTTTTAACTACTACACACGAAAACAAAGTAAAATCTCAAATCAAACCACCTAAAGTCGCTAAAGAACCAAACAAATTTGAATCACACGCCTAAAGAATCTAGGGTGTCAAACCATGCACAAACAGTAGCCTTCCGGACCGAAAACACTAGTTGGAGATGAAACCCAACATCGCCGAATTCAGTACAGAAGTGGAGGGTGGAATAGTTACCCCGGCAACCTGCTTAATGAATAGACCGGCACAAGTTCCTCCACTTTAACCGTCTCGAGTGAAGTGAACCCCTCGGAAAATCCAAGTGAGTCTAGCCGACGTCTGCTCCAGGTACAGTGGGATCTTCCCTCCACCGTCACCTTGGGTAGAATCCTAAGATTATGGCCACTAAAGTTACCAACAGCGCCAAATACACCTGGGGGAACAGTCTAAACTCCGACAGCATGCAAGGGCAGAGTATCAAGCTCAATCCCCTTACCGGCTCCTTGACAACAATCCAAGGTTTACCGATAAGTGACCCCTGGCTCCTCGACAATGGTTAATCCGAGGTTTACCATTTGTAATACGTGCGTGTCTGGCGTCGTTCCCAACGAGGGAGGATTGATCCCCTCACTGGTTCGGACATGAGCTCATGCTTCTCCTTTAAGAGGAGCTTTCCCAGAGTATAAATGCAATAGTTGGATTTATTCTACCACAAGATAAGCTACTTGTTTGGTTTTGCTGTCTTGGAGAGTTAATTACTCTCCTACTCCAAGACACTAGCCTGATCTATATTGGTGCTTCAGAGCCCTAGAAAAAGAAAAAGTTACTATGTTGATTTTACTTTAAGCATTAATTTTTATGGTTTTCTTTAAAGACAAAAGGTAGCGGAAATGAAACCAATGGTGTGTAGACTCGACTCAAACCACTACAAAGATGCACTTAGGATGATTTACACTACTTTTCTTTTTCAATGAAATTCTTAGCTAAGAAAGTTTAGAGAATGCAAATTTATATAAAAACAACTCTCTTGGCAACGAAAATCAAAGAAATAAAACTCTTTATCTTTCCAAGCATACAAACATGACCACTCATTACGTGCACGAAAAATTCTTTCTCTTTCAAAATACTCCAAAAGCTACTTGAAGCAAAACTTTTCAAAGGAGATGTTTTTGTATTTTTTTATTTATTTAATAAAGCATATAAATCTATTTTAACGAAAATCAATCTCAAAATCTATAAAATCTATGAAAAATTGACTCACAAGCAAATCAAAAGGAAATTTACTCTAAAGCAAACCTAACGAGGCAAAACCCTACAAGGATGATTCTAGGTTGTTTTACTTGACCACAATCAAGCCAAGGACCAGCTAATGCAGAATCAAAAACCAGTCAAAACAAAACTGAAATCTTTTTGTTCTTTTTGTAAAATGGAATTCAATACTCAATCAACAAGCACTTCGAAATTCGCCAAAGAGACAACTCAAAGGTAAGTTGCTCTCACAGGTAGACTTTATGATAGGTTCGACTCCTAAGAAGGCTGACAAAACCAGAGAGATCTAAGGCTTGACAACTTCTACCGCCAAAGTCACTACAGGACCTACTCAAAAATCAAACCCTAGGGCTTAAAATTCTATGAAATCCACTAAAACACTCAATGCTATCGAAACAAGTTCAGGTGAAGATCTTTGACAGGAGACTAATGGATCTGGGCAGTAAAAACTAAGAAAAAGCAAAATCTAAGAGGAAAAATGTAAAAAATGGAAATTTCTTAATTTTTAGCAGGGTACGCAGGCAACCTGTTAAGACAAGTGTGGGCCCGCTCTGTGCACACAGCAACAATGCGTACATGTACGAACTGTGCAATACTCAGAGGGTGCGTACTACTGGAAAAACCAAGAAAAACTAAATCTAATTTAACCCTAAGCTAGCCCACCCAAATACAAAGTCACACAGCCAAAAACCAGAAAATAAATGACTTTTCTCAACTCAAAGTTGCATACAAAGGAAAAAACTTTCACATCAATGGAGTCCCCAGCAGAGTCACCATTTTGTCAGGCGGAAAGAGTTGATAGTGCGGACACAACCAACCTCCCTAGGAGCCTAAGACTCTCTAGTGACAAACAAGACAAACAAGAGCAATCCTTCTCTAAACATGCATTTACCATACAAGAAATCAAGTGTTTAGATCCTACATGTAGTCCAACGCTGTTGTAGTAGTCCAGCCTCGCCGATCCGGATGAGCTCCTCCTTCACTTCGAAACCTGCATTCACTAACAATCAAACGATTAAATAGCACTTGATAATCTGATAAAATGAAACATATTTAACATATAGACCAAGGAGTACATGAAACAACTCATAAATAACAAGTTATTGAGAAGAATGGACTCATTTGCATTAATAGGAAACAAAAGGAACAATTACAACCTGAGCCTTGGTGTTGTGCAAGTCCCTCCCAGGGTCCATCAAGAGTTCTCTTTTACTTTGACAAAGCTCACCCACTTCCAAATGAAACAAGAAAGGATGGGAATCTCTCCTCACAAGCTTCTAAATGGGAGTCCTAATTCCAGCAGCATCTACCCTTAGAAATGTTTAGCTTTCAACCTCCCCTCCTTCTGGCCCAATGCCTGTATTTATAGTGCTCAAGAGGAAGTTAATCAGGTCCACCATCAATGGGATAATCCCCTCTTTGGATGGGATAGCTCCTCTCTTGATGGGATAAGTTCCTCTTTCATAGGGGTACATGAACCATCTGGAGGCGCTCAATACACGTCGAACAACCTTCTAGAATGCTCTAGAAATGACCACAAGTAACTTTTTAAAGATGAAACTCGCGCCTTTTGACCTTTACAGGGGTACGCACCTGCCCCTTTACATACAGAGCGTACAAGTACGTAGTTTTTGTGAACATTAGGTGCATACACGCAGGTAAGGCCGAGAGAATCTGCGTACCCAGAGATAAACACATTTACAAAGACTTTCTCTCTTTTTGGAGTTTGACATGGAGAGCAGAGGCATAAGACTTGCCCAGGAGGATAGCATGACTGTTGATAGAGCCATACTAACTATAAATAGCCATGGTGACATTTTTTAGTGTAACACTTCCCTTACCCTCTGGTCTATGCTAGATTTATAGGCCAAGAGGAGGAGATTTGAGATCCTCTTCTCAAGGGATGAGATCCATAAAGAGATGGATTAGGGATCCACAAAGAAAGGGAGTTTGATCCATGAACCAACGGATGAGGCCTGAGTAGGTAGGGGCTTGAGGCCTTTTAATTGAGAAATATTCCCCTAACAAAGCTTCTAGAAATAATTTTTTATTTCTACCTAAGTTAAGATGTTGTCGCACCTTTTAATGGAGAACAGAGCACAGGATTGTGTAGGCCATAATGTCATAACTACATTTACGCAGATAGTGACTAGGAAAAGTGCGACAACACTTGAAATTAGGTTTTTTAAGCAATGTAATATATGATTCTTGTTATATTTGGTATTGTTTTGCTTCCAACATTGTAGGGGATTGACTTTTAACACTTCATTGGATAGCGAGAGATACGAATTGGTAGTCATTCACCTAATGGTGACAAAATTATGTGTAACAGGCTGCCCCGTAAAGTGCAGAGTCAGAAAAGGTGTTTTAGGACTAAACCAGTTTATCATGCAAAAGTTCGGTTTAAAGACCAATTGGTTGAAGACCTGAAACAAAAAATCAATGATTATAATACAATATCTTCATATAATCATCACTAAGGTAGGCATTACCATACTCAGAGTTCAAATATCTTAAAGAACAAGTATGGAAATGTACAATATCCATGTCAACAATAGACATATTATGGACACAATCATTAAATATGGATCTCTATTTTCAATCACGAATATTTAAAAATCCACATAGCTTGGATGGATGAAGCTATGTCTAGGGCTTGGTCTTCATCTCTATTGATCCATAGTATGAATTTAACCATGCGAGTGAATGTATTGTAGTCAAACATGGTAGAAACCACTTGATTATCGGTTAATGATGTGAACCATTAACAAGTATGAGAGAAACCACCAATAATGGCAATGCTTCTCAAGGAACTCGAGTAAAATCTATGAAGTGTGAATAAATTTCTTGAAGTTAAACACTCATAGAATCATTTGATCAAAGGTAAATGATGAGAACCTATCGTCGAAAGAAATAAACTTACCATTGAGGCATGCACTCTCCAAAGTATTAAAGGAAGTTTCTAGATCAACATCCTAGATAATGAGCTAAAGTCAATAGGAAGCGATCCGTCGTAGAAGGGCCTACAACATGGAACTCATGTCAAGTTTTGAAGAAAAAATTTGGAGTGATTCAAGACTGACTCAGGGATGACCGATGCGATTGAAGGCTATGATTTTCAAGATAATTTTGATTGAGATTGGACTTCTCTTGAACATATTGGTGACACAAAATTTTTACTTGGAAACATTTGACTAAACAATAAGATCAAAAATTAGTTTGAATACTTTCAATGAGGTATGATCAACTCAGAGGAAAATGGATTTCCCAACCTAGACATAAAAGGTGACAAAGTGTCATGTTTAAGAGCGACATACTACCTTTTCACAATACAAGAATGAATGCTTCTTTCCCATTTCCCACACCATTACTGGTGAGTACCTCTTTATTTTTATGCAAGCTTGAGGAGGATAACATATGCATGTACTATAAGCTCATCCTTCAGATGAGTCCTTTGGGTGAGTCTTTTGGAGTATTTTTAACAAACACTAGGAAGGATGGTTCAGTCTCATCATGATTGACGAGTCCTACATTGTTTACATTTTATGAGTCTAGCAAAGGGGTGACTCGATGTTGTTTTCATATTTAAAGAGTTTCAAAATACACAAAAAGGAAACTCATACAATTCTTTCAATGTATAGTTTTAACGAGCCCAGATAAAGTAAAGATCGACATTTTTCATATTTAGGGAGTCAGGAGAAAAACTTAAGTAAAATTAGAAATGTATTTGATCATAAATTTAGTCTCTCAAGCATAGAAAAGGGTAAAGTAATGTAGGAGATGTGAAAATTCCCAAACCGGAATCCCTACTGTAGCAACTAATGATATTATTCCTATTTGTTAAATACCAAAAAAAAAAATTACTTGCAGTTTTCTACGGAAATAGCGTAATACATACATATAAACCTTCACTTAATTAAATATTATGTAGAAACAAGAGACTGATCAAGAAAGAAAATACAACACAATAGACATTGTTATTTTTGGACAAATGTCCCCAGAAAAACCCAATGCGGGAAAACTGGTGCAACAGTTTTAAGGGTTTATTATTATTAAGCAATAGTTCTGAATACAACCTTGGATGCCTTTTGGGCAATCTAGTTACAGAGAAAAAGAATCTAGCAGAAAACTTAGTGAAATTACCTCACGCCACCTAGAAAATCCCAGGTGATCCAACAACTGAACTGACTGTCCCTGGCTACAACTGTGCTACCCCTTCACAGTAACTATGCGGCCCTGTGTGGAACTCTCTGTGGCTCTGCGTAAGCTCTACGATGGGTCTCCTTGCCTCCTGGACCTCTAACGTCAACACTCCCGGCTGATCCGCTAGCTCCTTGGAAAATTTTAGACTTTTGTTGGAAGGCAGCTTTGTCTCTACGTTGGCCCTTCTGTATCTGCGTCAAACACTCCGTGGGCCCTCCTGGTCCAGTGTCAACCCTTCCTGGGTCTGCACTACCTCCATTGGTGCTTCTCTGTCTCTCTGTTGAGTATTTGGGGTTCTAAAGAATATCCTCCAACCTAACTATCCCTGGCCCTCAACTGTAAGAAATCTCCTTGATCAGAATTTCCTCTTGAGAACTTCTCAGTTCAGAAATTCGATCTCTTGATCTCTTGATGTATTTTACAAATGACCCTCAAGCCCCTTATTATATCTTTTTGTTAGACAACCAACGGCCTAGACTAACTCATAATCAAAGGCTCAGATCATTTTGGCTTGATCTTTGTCTTATTCTAGAAGTTACACCCACAATTAGATTAATACCCATTAATATTTTAATTCCCCTAAGTTTAGACTTAGGAACTCCATTAAAAATATCAATTATTTTAATAAAATAGTTTTTGTGTGGAATTTCCCAAAACGCTTTCTGGGTTCTTTGGAATACATGTGCCCAAGCCTCCCTGGAAAATTTGAGGCCTAGATAGCATCTGTTGCTACCCTAAATCAAAACTCCCTCTTAGCAAAGAATGTGCTCTAACAATATATTGTTACTGAATACTACTCTCAGTCTCAAGTATTGTCCTATATGCTACTGATGTCTGACATGATGTTCACCAACTACTGCGCTACTGCTGCAATTGTACTACTACTAACACTGCCACTGTCTACACTACATCAGTACTACAACTCCTCTCAACTGCTACATCTGTGATGCTGCTAGCACTGCCACTGCCTACTACCACTGCGCTACAAATTGTTGCTTATAGCAAAGGAAAAAAATCCAAAATTACTGAACTAACTATGTTCAGTATGATACCATGTGAATGTTGAAGCCTATCTATTGCTAGCCTCTACACTAACCCTTTGAATCTATTGCGTTGCTACTGACCTCTGCTCTATGCCATTTGCACTACTGTCAACTCTGCTTTTCGTTGTTCAGTCTCTGACACTCCTAGCCACTGTAACTATCTCTCAGACACTCCTTAGCACCATACAAAACTAGTCCATCCTTCTACTTCTGATATGTGTTCCCGTAGCAAGGTATTGATTTGAGAGGTGGTCTCCTCAATGATCCTACCCATCTGTAGCTTTATTGAACTACAGCTCCAAATTATCCCACGTCCCTCCCGAAGGTATCTTGGATTTCATGGAAAACTCCTCTTCAATCTTCACATGTGTAGACTTCGGACTATGTTTCTCATCCTTGTCCTTCTTCCTGAGAGGACACTATGTAGTGTAGTGACCCATCTCACCACACCTTAAACACTTGATCTTCGATACATCCTTCTTACATCTCCACTGCTCTTGTTGTCCCTTTGATGCAAGGGCTGCATTATCCTCATCCTCCTCCACGGGCTTTGACCCACTACTGCTGCTTCTTCCATCAAGTTTTACCTTGACCAAGTCTCTCCTCAGCTCCTTTTGTTTTAAAGTTGTCCACATCTCATCCAAATTAGGCAATGCTACTCTACCCAGAATACTCTGGACAAAGACTTTCCACTCATCTGAGATAGAATTGAGGGCCAGTATAACCAACTCTAAATCCTGAGGTGTATGCCCTACAACAGACAACTCATCACAGGTTTCCTTCAACTTTGTGAGGAATGGATCCACATGCTCCCCCTTCTGCATCTGAGAAGATCTCAGCTTCTGCTCCAAGTACATCTTCTGCTACTCAGAAGCATTAATCTAGTTGTCATTGATGTCAATTTATTGAAGAAGGTAGGGACATGGTGGCAATCAATGCAGAAGCCAAACGATGAAGAAACCCAACACTTAAAGACACTCTAATTTTGCACTAATGAATGACCAGTCACATTAAATAATACTTTCTCCATCTTAAAGGAAGAATCTCATCATGATACCTAGACCATCTTGAAGGGCATAATTTTACCTTCTAAGGAGCTATTACGTGTCCTGAAATTCCAAATAGCGAGAGAGAAATTGATTTTACAAGTTAAATTATACCTATTTTCATGGAGCTGACCTACACAAACTTATATATGTTAGCTAGCACTAAAAGACACATTTTTTCATGTTTGTGGGTAGAATAACCTATTAATATAGGCTCGAACCTCCTCCTCAAGCACAAAAGACAAGTTGATTTGTGAATTTATTCAAGGAAGATAGTGTCAGGAAAGTTCACACCTCATGAACTGAACAGTTAAAGTAAGCACCCCTGTACAGTGCAGAATATTTCTGAGGGAAAATATGGACTCCTGTGGATAGTTAGGGCTCTCATTCCATATTCGTTTGCTAACTTTTTTTCTTCCTGCAGTGTCTTTTCGGACTAAGGATGGATTTCTCTCTTGGACTGGGCAGACTATATTAGAAAATTAACCACCTTCGAACCTAGCAACATATTTGTGTTCTTGATACTATGGATAAGGGCTCTCGAAACTTAATACTGAATTGTGCAATAAACAAACCTGAAACTACTGAATAGGGTCACATGGTGTTGACTCTTTCAAAGTATTAGCCCTTAGATTAGCCCTCAGAACTGTGGAATATTATGTCATGGATTGTGTAGCTCAGACCTTCTAAAGATTACTTCGGATCTCTGTCTCCTTTTGAGCTGCCTTAGGATATTTTTGAAGACTGGGTTGCAGATTGTCTCAGGGTGTTGTTTGAATATTTTTTTTGTAGCGTATGGACTAGAACAAGAGCATCTTAGATCTCTCTATGGTTTAGAAAAAAGCCACCACAGTACCATGGTGCTATAATCTCAAGAACAGTGATAAACTTCAAAAAGTGTAGTGTGATCTTCTTCGAACAGTTGGTGCAGACTTGGTGCAGTGTGGTGCTAACTCTTCTTGGGAAGTGTGAAGACAGACAGTTGGTGTAGTATGGTGTAAATATCTTGATACAATTGGCATGGTGCAAGAATTCTTGATGCTACAGTAAAGTTTTTATACAGAAGTCTTGGTGCAGAATTAATGAAGAAGTGTGATGGTGTAGAATAGTGCAGATTGGTGAAATGCAGTATTTGATCAAATAAGTCTAGTGAAGCAGCAGAGAAGGATTGGTGTCCTTGGGGTAGGTGCCCCTAAACTCAAGGTTGGAGCCTTGGTGAAGATAGGGTCGAAGCCCTAGAGGTTAGAGCCTCATTAAGTCCAAGTTGGTGCTTGGAAATCATTGTACACCTTCATTTGTAAAAGGATCATTTGTCCTTTTTATTTCAATAATAAAAATATTAATTTCTTTGATTTTTAAATTGTGTAGAATCTAACTAGTTGACAATTGAAAATAAATACTGACTCACCCCCCTTTCAGTATTTCCAAGAATTGGTATTAGATCTAGCTTCTTCATAATCAACCTAACAACTGGAAGAAGGATTCTTAGTCACAATGAAAAATCAAGAAGTGTTAGGAAGGCTTCCTTTGTTCGATGGCACAAATTTTGGTTTTTGGAAGAAAAGAATGTCCTACTACTTAATGTCCCTTGGACCTGAAGTTTGGCATTCTATTTTGAATGGGTACACTACTCCTTCCACTCTTTGAAATGATCAAGATGAAAGGAAATCTTACATTGCAAATGCAAAAGTCTTAAATTCCATCACTAGTGGAATCACTGATTTTAAATTTATAAAAGTCATGAATTGTGAATCGGCCAAAGAAGTATGGGATAAGTTAGTTAGCTTATATGATGGGGACTCCAAAGTTAAGAAGGAAAAGCTTCAAACTCATAGAAGGAAAATTGAAAGTCTGAAAATGGATGATAAAGAATATATTGCATCATTCTTTCTCCAAGTAGCTGAAGTGGTCAATTCTATTAAAGGATTGGGAGAAAATATTGAAGAAAGCATTGTTGTTCAAAAGGTCTTAAGATCTCTCCCTGACAGATTTGACTCCAAAGTAAGTGTAATAGAAGAAATGAAGGACCTAGATACTCTCAAGATGGATGAAATTCATGGAATCCTCATTTCCTATGAGATGAGAAAAGGAATCCCAAGTTCCAAAGATGGAGCATTCGAGGCCTCAAAATAAAAAAAGGGGAAAGGATGGAATACTAGCGGTTATGACTCCAATATTGAATCCGAATTTGTGCAATTTGTATGAAGACTAAAGGAAATACCCAAGCTAAAAGGTAAGTACCCTCTTACTTGTTTCAAATGTGGAAGAATAGGTCATTATGTTGCAAAATGTCCTCACAAGCATGATAGTGATGATGAGGAGGATTCTAAAAGGATGGTATACAAAAAGAAAGGGATTAATAAGAAAAATTTCTTCTCTAAGCAAGATGAGTGTGATGAAGATGAATTTGTAGTCATAAAAAATATCAACTAAAAATTTCCCTCATCACGAAGGAGGTAATAATGAATAAGATGAAGAAAATGACTATGCTTGAATCTAAGACATATTATTCATGGTATTCACAAATGATGATGATTCAAGACTAGAAGGAAATGTAGATGAATTTTTAATGAGTGCCATTGAAGAAAATGAGAAATTATGAAATAAAATCATTTCTCTCAAGGTAGAAAAGGAGGAAGCAAAAAAAAGGGAAGACCTCTTGAAAAATAAGCTAAAAGAAAAGGAAGAAATCTGTGAAAATCGTGAAGCTGAAATAGTATCTCCGAGGAAGGAATTGGAGCAAGTCGAAAAGAGTTGGGAAAGCTCTCAACCACTTGACAATATCCTTAATGCTCAATGTTGGGTCAAGAAAAAGGTATGTTTTCTCCTTGGTAATCTCTTTATTTCACACTCATCCTCACATGATTATATATGTTTATGAATAAAAGTAGAGGAAATAATAGCTAAAGTCAAGTAAAAGTAATCAGTAGCAAATTAGACCAATTTAAGCAGGAAAAACTGATTTTTATTATCTTTATGTGTGGAAGTCACAAACTAAGCGATGGTTGCCCGATCAAAAAAATGACAATGTCTCACAATGGAAAGTGACAACGTTAGAGGCAAGGCAAGACAACGGAAGACTGGGCAAACCAATGGCTATTTTATGACAGAATCAAATCAAGTATAGCGAAATCCTCAAGATCCCCTGATCCTGAGGATTCGCTTTTATCTATTTATTTTCTACATATAATATATAAGGCCGAAAGGCAAAACTGCAGGGGAGTTAAGAATTACATTGTTTGTAACTATTATTTTTGACATATAATACTGTTATTTTGAATACTGTAATTTGGTGACTTACATTAATGAAGAAAGGTTGCATTTAATTTGTCTTTATATTCTGAGTGCTTGTTAGCGGAGACTTTTAGAGACTTTGGGCCCGGTCACGAGAAGATCTACTCCTTCACTTGTGTCATTATCTTTTCTATTTCATTCTTGATTTCTTGTTAATGTTAAGATAATATTAATTCTGATTATTGTAAATATTGATGATTCAGTTCGAATTTGCTATTCGTTTGAGATTTAGATTGATCTGTGTGTTATATGTGAGTAATACTTTCGATTGAATTGGTTATGATAGTTCTAGCTCAGATCATTGTTCCTTTCAAATAATGTTTTTTTAGAGATAGAAGTAATCACTTGATGCTCCTACAATCATTTGCTATTAGATAACGTTTGATATTCCTGTATCATTTGTTGTTCGATTATAAGTTGTTGTTCAATTCATATTTGCTGTTCAATTCGAAATTATTGTCCACTTCAGAATTGTTGTTCAATTCAGAATTGCTATTCAATTTGGGATTTCTGTTCAATTCGGAATTGTTGTTCAATTCAGAATTGCTGTTCAATTCGGAATTGCTGCTTAATTAGGATTTGTTGTTTATTTAGGATTTGTTGTTCAAATACCATTACTGTTAATTATTATTGTTCTCTTTCATGAGTGATCAAGTTAACTTCAATTTTAGTTAAAATTGCCAAGTGTGATTCTTTACAAGTTGTATTTATATTTGTTTGCTTCCATGATAGGTTAAGTAGGATTGCAAAATGCATTATGAATTTCTTTCATAATTACTTCTTTCAAAATTGATTGGATTGAGTTTGAAGAAGATATTCATTAATAGTTGCAACGATTTGTATTAGTTAACCTCTGAATTCACTACATATATAGTGGTGACACTCTTGATATAAAAATACTTGCCTCGGGTTGGCAATTAATGTAGGAATTAAGATCGTTTGTAAAAAGACATCTTAGTGCACCAACATTTTGGCATCATTGCCGGGGAGAGTATTCCGAAGTGATTTCCTTTTTTATCTTGCTACAAAAGAATCGGGTTTTGAAAATGAGAGGTAAGAACGTGCGTACCAAGCAAGTAAAGTGCTTTCTTACTAGCCCACTTTTCAGCAAGAGCTTAGAGGTTAAATAGGAATTGGTTTTTATGAATGACTAGGAATAGAAAAATAGAAAAAGAATCGAAACCACCTCCAAAATCCACAAAACCCAAGGGATCAATGAAAATTGGGAGAACGACATTTATAGACGAAATTGTGAGAAAAGAAGAGTCTCAAGCATCAGTAGGATTTCGGGTTGTAACTAGAAAAAGTCCTACTATAATCCCTCAAGCAGCGGGCTCACCATCTATAGCTTATGCTAAGATTCAAAGCCAAATTGGAGGATCTGAATAGTGTCTTCAAGTTACAGTAAGCCTACATTTTGATCCTCTACAAGAGGGAAAATCCTATAACTTAAGAGAAGGAGAAGGAGAAACTAGTGGAACTGCTAAGGTAGGACCTCAACTGTCTGAACAAGGGTCTCCTGTGATCCCAGATCTAGGCAGTGCTGCAAAGCCATCTCGTGTTGTTAATTCCCCGCTTACTTGAAAAACACCCCCTGAAATTCCTGAAGAGTATTGGCACATCTTTGACCAAATGGAAAACCAACCACATCAAGGTCAAACCTCGACATTGGAATACCCCATAGTTGACCAAATGGCCAATGCCCCCATGAAGGTTATTCCTCTGTAGAGCATCCCAAATTTTCATGGGATGATCACAGAGGATCTCAACACCTTCCTGTTCGAATTTGATGTCCTCTGCAGAAGGTATGACTACACCACTGAACCCAAAAGCTAAAACTATTCCCTTCTACTATGAAAGGAGCAGCTTTAAGATGGTTCATGGGTCTGGGTGGGCGTATTATTGATTCTTGGGACGATATGAAAACTACCTTCCTCACCAGATACCAGGATTTTTGCAAGACTAGGGAGCTAAAGTGAAATCTTTAAGATGGTTGTAAAAGATAATGAAACTCTAGTATGTCGAATGGTTTCATTATAAATTACAGAGATCTCCACACACCACCTGTTATGAAACCAGCTCAAGAAAAGATAGAAAAGATAGACCAACGCCTTAGAATTCAGCCTCTTCGAGGGGGCAACCTCCTCTACATTACATAAATGAACAATTATTGGATGATACAAATGACAAAACCTCCCTTCTATATATAGGAGTCTAAGGAGTCACAATATAATCCAGCCGACCTAACCATAATAATATAAAGCCACAAAAATAACAATAGAGGGATTCTATGGGGCACAGAAATAACAATATGGGGGTAATAGGGCACAAAAATATAAATAAGGGGTATAACTACAATAGTAATGGGGTAATCACTAGTATTATTGGGACCCAACGTGCCCCTCTCCTTCAAAAAAGTGTTGTCCTCAACGCTTGAGTAGTTCTGGATACTTCTGCATAAAATTCTCATCCTCCCATGTGGAATCTTCAGCGGATAAGTTCTTCCACTTGATAAGATACTCTGAAATTGATTGATTTCATAGCTGTCGAGTTCTTGTTTCTGTGACTGCTTCCGGTTCCGATATAATTTTTCCTTCCTCATCAAGTTCTGGCAATATTGTTTGAATTGGGAGCTTGTCGCCTATAACCTTCTTTAAACATGAAACATGGAAAACTGGGTGCAATCGAGAAGCTGCAGGAAGCTCCAATTTGTATGCCATAGTACCAATCTTTTGCAACACCTTGTACGGACCATAATACTTTGGTGATAATTTATTATCCTTCTTAGCTTGCTTGAGGGACATTTGCTTATATGGTTGTAGCCGTAGGAATACCCAATCACCTACATCAAAACTTCTTTCACTGCGATGTTGATCTGCCTGTTGTTTCATTCTATTTTGTGCCAACACGAGGTTATCCTTTAAGAGTTGGAGGACTTGTTGTTGATGTTCGATGTGATGTTCCACTGCCTTAACCTTAGAATTTTCTCTTAAATATGATGTGATGGATGGTGGTTGATACCCATAAAGTGCCATAAATGGGGTCATTTTTGTTGCTGTATGGAAGGAAGTGTTATACCACCATTCAGCCAGAGGCAACCATTTGACCCATTGTGTCTGTTTATCAGATACAAAGCAACGAAGATATCCTTCCAAAAATGTGTTTACTATCTCAGTTTGCCCATCAGATTGAGGATGATAAGATGAGCTAACTGAGTACCAAGACAAGAAAATAATTCTGTCCAAAAATTTCCAGTGAAAATGGGATCTCTGTCACTTACAATAATCTTTGGGTTTCCATGTAGCTTTTGAACTGTTTCCATAAATGCAGTAGAAACTGTACTGGCTTTAAATGGATGTGATAATGCACAAAAGTGTGCATACTTGGTAAGTCTGTCAACTACCACCATGATGACACTCTTTCCCTCAGACTTGGGTAAACCTGTGATAAAATCCATTGAAACTTCCTCCCAATGTTGGCTTGGAATGGATAAAGGTTGTAATAGACCCAGTGTCTTAATTGTTTCAACTTTATTTTTATGGCAAACCAAACATTCCGCCACAAACTTTTGAATATCTGATTTAAGGCCATCCCAAAAAAATTCCTTCTTAACCCTGTGGTAAGTTTTTAAAAATCCTGAGTGCCCTCCTAAGGGAGAAGTGTGCAATTCCATAAGAATCTTTTGTTTTAGCTGGGAATTCTTACAGAGGTATAAGCGATCTTTGTACCATAACGAATCATTTTTCCAGCTAAATGTATCAGAAGTACTGGAATCTTGTTGTAGCTTTCGAATAAGTGCCCACACTTCTTCGTCATTCTTCCATTCCTCCCTTGCTTCGTTTATCCAATCTGGTTGGATAATAGAAATGGCACACAACAATGCTTCCACATCCTCATCCTTTCTTGAGAGTGCATCTGCCACCACATTTTGCTTCCCTTTTTTGTAGATGATTTCAAAGTCATAACCCAACATCTTTGTGACCCACTTTTGTTGCTCTTCAGAGGATAATCTTTGTTCTAAAAAGTATTTAAGGCTATCATGATCCGTTTTTACCTTGAAGTGTCTTCCCATTAGGTAGGGTCGCCATTTCTTAAGTGCATGGAGTATTGCCAACATTTCCTTCTCATAAATAGCTTTGCTTAAAAACTTTCCCTTGATTGGACGACTTTCAAAAGCAATGGGTCTTTCATCTTGCATTAGAACAGCACCAATTCCATTTCCTGAAGCATCACATTCCACAATAAAGGTTTTTGTGAAGTCCGGTGTAGCTAAGCCGGTGCTTGGCACATTGCCTCTTTAAGATGTTCAAAGGCCTTTGTTGCTTCCGGAGTCCATGAAAATGAATCTTTCTTCAATAATGTTGTTAGAGGTGCTGCTATTCTCCCATAATTCTTAACAAACTTGCGATAATACCCTGTCAACCCAAGAAATCCTCGCAGATGCTTTATGGATGTGCGGATTTTCCATTCCTTAATGGCTTTAATTTTGCTAGGGTCTACCTTAACTCCTTCATGAGATACAATATGACCCAAATATTCCACCTCCTGGACTCCAAAGAAACATTTGGATCTTTTTGCATATAATTGTTTCTCCTCCAATAGTTGTAGCACCCTGTCAACATGTTCAACATGATCCTTCCAAGACTTGCTGTAGATTAGTATATCATCAAAAAATACTAACACAAATTTTCTAAGGAATGGTTTGAAAATTGAATTCATCAAACCTTGAAATGTTGAAGGTGCATTGGTAAGGCCAAAAGGCATGACCAAAAATTCATAATGACCCTCATGAGTTCTAAATGCCGTTTTCGGAATGTCTTCAATCTTCATTTTGATTTGATGATATCCCGAACGAAGATCCAACTTGGTGAAGTAAATTGATCCATGCAATTCATCCAGTAATTCATCAATGACAGGAATGGGGAACTTATCTTTAATAGTGAGCTTGTTGAGCTCCCTATAATCCGGACACATGCGCCATGATCCATCCTTCTTGTGCACCAATACTACTGGAGCTGAGAAAGAACTTTGACTTGGTTGAATTATACCAGCCTCTAGCATTTCTGCAACCATACGTTCAATTTCACTTTTTTGGACATAGGGATATCTGTACGGCCTGATGTTTGGAGGAACACTTCCTGGAATCAGATGAATAGCATGATCATGATCACGCATAGGTGGGAGACCTTTGGGAGTTTCAAATACCTTGGAATGATTGTCCAGGACTTTTTGGAGATCTGGAGAAATAGATGATTCCAATGTGGAAACATCTAGCGAACATAATTGTGCAATTACACCTCTTTGCTCCTTTTTTAGAAGCTTTGTCATGCCATTAGAGCTGATTATCTTTCCTGGTTTCCCTGCAATACCCCTTAATTCAACTTCCTTTCCTTCCTTAGAAAATTTGATGAAAAGTTCTTGAAAATTAAAAGCTATTGTACCCAAGGATTGTAGCCATTGGACTCCTAGTACAACATCAACACCTCCCATTGGAATGGAAAGCATTGGGCTAGTCAATACATATTCTCCCATGGATAGCTTGATATTATGGCACTTTCCAGAGAAATTTATTGTTCCTCCATTTGCAATCATCACTTGACACTCTGGTGCTGGATATAGGAAGCAATTCAATTCTTTTGCTACCCTACAATGAATAAAATTGTGGGTGCTTCCTGAATCAATCAACACTATTACCTTTTTCTTCTTGATTTGTCCTTCTATCTTGATGGTTTGAGGAGTGGTAATTCCCGCCAATGCATTACAAGATATGGTCGGATTTATTTGTTCTTCATCTAGGCTTTGTTCCTGGAGTATATCCTCTTCTTTTGACCTTTCTTGCTCCTTTTCTTCTTCCTCTTCACAATCTATGTAGAATAATTTCTTCTCAGCACACTTATGACCTTTTGTGTATTTGCTATCACAACTGTAACAAAGCCCTTTTGCTCTTTTTTCTTCCAATTGTTGTGGTGTCAACCTTGTAGGTTGTGGAAGACTAGGGGCAACAACACTTCCGTCTTTATAGTTGTGAGTGGTATGCTTCCTAGTTGCCATAATTTTGCTTTCCATTTTTCTTGCTAACCTGAATGCCTTCTCTAATGAATCAGGTTCCCAAAGGCAAACATCATGTTGGATATTATCCTTTAAAGACCCTATGAACACATCAATCCTATGCTCCTCTGGAATATCTTTTACCCTTATGTTCAATTTTTGGAACTCCTCAATGTGCTCCATTATTGAACCCTTTTGTTTGAGACTTATCAATTGGCTAAAAAAAGTGTTGCTTTTTGTATCCTCATAATGTGCTATCAATTCTTCCGTAAAAATTGCCCAAGTGATAAATTGTTTACGAGAACAAAGCCATTGATACCATACAAACTGATTTGGTTCCAAATATACAGTTGCCATACGTACCTTTTGTGCGTTTTGCACATTATTGAGATCGAAGAATTGCTCCATCTGTAATATCCATGTGGCGGGATCCTTGCCATCAAACTTCCTCATATCGATTTTTGGGATATGGTGATTCTTCGATCCAACATTAGCATCTATGGAATCATGATTAACATTTCTTTTGTTCTCATCATGAGTTTCCTTTACTACCTTTTCACCATTAGTAAGTATTTCTTGTAGAAAATTTGTCAATTCTTTCTTTAAATCTGCCATGCCTGTCTTCAAATTTGTGTTCAAATCTATCTTCAAATTGTCCATCTTAGCTTCCATGCCATTCATCTTAGCTTCCATGCCATTTATCTTAGCTTCTATTAACTTTTGTGAGCGTGACATTTGTTGCACTTGTTCTTGTAATTTTGATATATCATGTAGCATTTCTTCCTCTTCTTCATGAGTCATGCTAGAGCTTTCAGGTTCCTTACTAGGTGTTTGCATTTTCTTTCCTCGGGGCATCAGTTACCGATAATAATTCTCTACTATGCCCTTTGAATTCCTTCAAAATAAATTTTCAAACCAAGCTTAAGCAAAAATTTAAAAAAATCTACACACCTTTTTTCACTTTGTAGGAGCTTGATATTGCCTCTGATGTATCTCTGTACTTTCCAATCATCTAGTTATGAATTTGTGATCTGTAGTAGCTCTCTATGTCCTCTTTCTAGTGCCACCAGTCTGATCCAAATTGGATTCTCCAAGAAAGAGTTATGCACAATCTCCCAAGATGACCTGATTATAGACCTTTCCAGTAGAGCAAACTTGTGTGAAGTGCCACGTGTACAATTTTCAATCTTTGGTTCTAAAAAAGATATACAAGAAACTATAGTCCGTCCTCTTTCTGCATTTTCTTACAAAATTTGAATCTGATTCCCAAAGATAAAGTTATGACGATTTTCCCCAGGTCACCTGTTTTGAATGTAATTCAGGAGTCTGCAAAACGACCAACTTCTTCAGATCATATCTCCACAAATATTGCGCAAAAAGCTCTGAAAATCGGACGCAAGGTTCAATGTGATTTCTTCTCAAATGGGTTTTTTTTGCGACTTCTGAAACGTCACAGAAAAAAGTTATAGCCAAAATTCCACGATGACCTATTTGGAGCAGCGAAACCCTAGAATCCAAGGTTTTGATACCAAATGTTATGAAACCAGCTCAAGAAAAGATAGAAAAGATAGATCAACACCTTAGAATTCAGCCTCTTCGAGGGGGCAACCTCCTTTACATTACATAAATGAACAATTATTGGATGATACAAATGACAAAACCTCCTTTCTATATATAGGAGTCTAAGGAGTCACAATATAATCCAGCCGACCTAACAATAATAATATAAAGCCACAAAAATAACAATAGAGGGATTGTATGGGGCACAGAAATAACAATATGGGGGTAATAGGGGCACAACAATATAAATAAGGGGTATAACTACAATAGTAATGGGGTAATCACTAGTATTATAGGGACCCAACACCACCCTACCAAAAGAAGTCCTAAGAGCTATCTTAATTAAAGGAATGAAAGAGGAATAGTTAGAAACTCTAAATTTAATGGGGAAAGGGGATATTTCTCAGGAAGATTATGATGAAATCATTCGCTTGTGTATCAGGTGTTCACGAGGAAGCTCACGCATAGGAGAAGCAAATCGAGATCCCATGAGCAAGGGAAGCAAACCACACAGTGGAGGAGTAATGCAAATGGAGATCGAAAACCTCCTAGAATATTTCAAAACAGACATCCTGGGCACCCTCACAATGCAGCTGGACGTCCTATAGACTAAACAAAAATAAACTTTAGCAGAACAAAACTTGGTCATTTTCTGTCGATGTTGTTGGAAGAAGCACAACCAATGGGAGTGTCCACTAGACATGGTTCAGACATGCGCTATCTGTACCAAGGATCATGCCACTGAATAGTGTCCATCGCTCTCGGGGTTGAAAGCAGTGTTCAAGGAAGCAGAAGAAGAGACAGAGCCTGTACATTTAATGAACCAACATTGACAGTGCAGGCCAAACCTCCAGGTATGTCACAAGATGCATCCCAGTTCTTTCCTTCTTCACAGTTTAATCAGTAGCAGAACCTTGGAGTAGCATGGAACCCTGGAGTAGCATGGCAAGGCCAATCACCCTACTCAAATTGGCAACCTCATCCATTCCCTATGACACCATGGTCAACACAATCCTTTCTGGGAAATGGTTGGCCAAATTCTCCTTTTACTCCTATTTGGCAAGGCAATCCCTATCAATCCCAGTGGTCTACCTCCACTTCTCAAAACCTGAATTGGTCTACAAATTGGCAACGATCTTTGGGAATATCCAACACTCCTATGGGGACAGGTCCCCAACCTCAACCCGCATTGTCAGCTCCTTATCCATTACAAAAAAATCCTCAGCCTCTTCTGCACCCTCAATTACCAGCCCAACTGAATCCAAATCCCAATAATAGACCGGTCCAGCTAGTGCAAATTGTAGAAAGCTCAGACTATGAGATTGAGCAAAAAGAATGTAATGAACTTAGATTGAGGTCAGGATGTATCATCACCCCTGAGGAAAATAGGGATCAACCATCAATTGAGATTGAAACACCACCTATACATATACCACCACCTGTACATATACCAACACCTGTAATTGATACTGAAATGAAATGAGGAGAAGAGACAGATCAGCAGAAAGATCTAGAGGAAGTCATAGTCACTTCTCCTCCGTTCCCCGAAAGGTTAATGATACCTAAACCGATTGTGGACCTAGATTTTGATCTTGTAGGGGAACTAAAAAAACTTTGTATAAAAATTCTGCTCCCTTATATTCAGGACATTCCCATCTATGCTAAAAAAATTAAAGAGTTATGTGTAAAGAAGCCCATGAGGAAAGAAAAAACTTCACCCACCATTCATGTTGTAGGAACCTTATCTAATTTAATCTTGGGAGAGGAAACTCTAGTAAAGTTTGAAGATCCTGGAAATCCCATAGTGACAGTTCAAATATATGGTCGCTCTTTTCCCAATACGCTAGTTGATATGGGTGTAGCCATTAATATTTTAACAACAGAAACTTGTCAAGAACTTGGGATTACATCGTTGGAACCAACCACCACCTTACTAGAACTTGTTGATCATTCGGTGGTAAGGCCAAAAGGAACTCTACAAGATATCACGGTCTCTGTTGATTCATGGGAATATCCAATATATTTTCTGTTATAAACCCGAAGAGTAGATTGGATGGGTACCCTTTGATACTGGGTTGACCTTGGCTAGTGACAGTTGATGCATATATAGGCTGTCAGAGGGGCAGCATGACTATTGCAAAGGAGGATGCTATAAAAAATCTTGTTCTATATCCCCTTGCCAGAACAAGTCTTCCCATTAAAAAAATATGTAAACAACCACTAGCATACTTGGAAGAAAGCATTCGTTCACTGCTCACAGTAGTAGAGGCACTAGAATTCAAATATCAGACTGAAGATGACGTTATCAACAATTTTATCAATCAACATGCTGATGGAAGCAATGTAAAGTGTCAAATGCTGAAATAAATCCTTGATAATGAAGCATCGGAAGATCCCTTGAAGGACACTGATGATCAACACATCCAAACGACTATTGTTCATAATAGCAAGCCGGTGGAAATTGAACTAGGAAAATTTTTGAACATTAATAATAGATTGGATAGTGATCAGCAACAAAAGCTCATTCAAATCCTACAAAAATATAAAGGGGCTTTTACTTTGGATTATCCCGATATGAAGGGTATAGACCCACAACTGTGTACTCATCATACCTATACCGAGAAGGATGCTTGACCTATCCGGAAACCTCAGCGAAGATTGAATCCACACCTTAGGGACATTGTGAAAGAAGAATTACAGAAGTTGCTGGATGTAAATTTCATTTATCCTATTTTGGATAGCAAATGGGTCTCTCCATTGGTGGTCGTCCCCAAGAAAAATGGGAAATTGCGTATCTATGTAGATTACTAGGAACTAAACAAGGAAACACAGAAAGATCATTTTCCTCTCCCATTTATTGATCAAGTCCTAGATACTTTGGCAAGGAAGAAATTCTTTTCCTTCCTAGACAGCTTCAGTGGCCACATTCAGATTTAGATCGTCCCTCAAGACCAAGATAAAAAAACCTTCACCTATCCTTGGGGTATGTTCGCTTACAAAGTATTACCATTTGGCCTATGCAATGCCCCAACCATGTTTCAAAGAGCTATACTTAGAATTTTTGCTGACTTGATAAACGAAGGACTTGAGGTATATATGGATGACTTTACTCCATACGGGGATGACTTTGATCAAGCACTGCAAACAATAGAAAATGTTTTAGAACGATGCATTGCAACTAGGTTATGTTTAAGAAATGTCAAGTGTCACATGATGATGACCAAAGGTGTAATATTGGGACATTATATTTCTGTACCAAGGACACTGGTAGATCCAACAAAAATTCAGGTAATTCTTTTACTGCCTACTCCCTGTACTCAAACAGAGGTACGTAGTTTCCTGGGATACGTAGGCTATTATCACAGGTTTATTAAAAAAATTTCACAAATTGTTGCACCTTTATATGCTTTAACTGGAAATGTTGATTTCAAATGGTTTGACAAATGTGACACAACTTTTACAGGTTTAAAGAAGCTAGTCTCGACGGCACCAGTGTTACGTGGACCAAACTGGGAGCTTCCTTTTCATGTATCCACGGACACATCAGATGCAGCTATAGGCATTTTCCTTGGTCAGGAAGAGGACATGAAGCCTTATGCTATATATTATATTAGCAAAAATCTCACTCCTACAGAACTTAATTATACAGTAACAAAAAAAGAATTCTTAGCCGTTATTTATACAATAAATAAATTTAGACATTACATAACTGGCTACCAAGTTTTTTTGTATACTGATCACTTTGCCATTCAATATTTAGCTAATAAACCTATCACAAATGGTCAAGTGACTCATTGGCTATTGCTTTTGCAGGAATTTGACATCACTATTAAGGATCATCTGGGGAAGGAAAACCTAGTTGCTGATTTTCTATCTCGAATCCCAAAGGTAAATGATCCACTAGTAGTGGATGACCAATTCCCAGATGAACATTTGTTTTCCATAATAGTCAAGACACCATGGTACGCAAATGTGGAAAATTATCTAGCAGTAGGGAAGCTGCCGAAACATTTGACAACAAGGGAGAGGAAACAAATCATTCAATGCAGCGCCCAATTCTCTTGGATTGGCAGATATCTTTTTCACACAGGGTCTAACATGTGTATATGCAGATGCATTCGCGAAGATGAAATTTATGACATCCTGAAAGCTTGCCATGACAAGCCTTGTGGAGGTCACTTTGCAGATCGAAGGACAGGGCATAAAGTACTACAGATGGGTTATTATTGGCCCACTATTTTTAAATATGCTAAGAAATATGCCCAAGCTTGTGATAGCTGCCAAAGGATGGGCCGACCTGGCCAATTTGATGAAATGCCGCTGCAACCCCAACTAGTCATAGAACCCTTCAAACAATGGGCGTTGGACTTTGTTGGCCCATTCCATCCACCATCGAATAAGAAATCCTACATATTGGTTGCCACAGATTATGTGACGAAATGGGTGGAAACAATAGAATTACCAAGAGCCACAGAGGAAGCCGTGATTAACTTCCTCTTTGGGTTATTCATGTGGTATGGTTTATCGCGGGAAGTGATAACAGATGGGGGAGGGAAATTCATGGGACACAAGATTACTGCCACTCTCAGAAACCATCACATTACACATAGGATCACCTCCCCGTATCACCTGTAGGTGAACGGGCAAGTCGAAAGCACCAATAAGGTCATTGAAGTGATTCTGACCAAAATAGGCTCAACACATTGACGAGACTGGGCTTCTAGACTACTAGAGGCCTTGTGGGCCTATCACACAACTTAGAGAAATACTACTGGATACTCTCTGTACCAGCTCATGTTCGAAAAATAACCTATTTTTTCGATCGAATTCGAAATAAAGACTCTAAGAACGGCTCAAGAAGTGGGGCTAGATTTAACAGAAGCACAAACCAAGTGGCTAAAACAAATCAATGAACTAGATGAAGCTCGACTGCTAGCTTTGCAACAGACTGCAATTATTAAGCAACAAAGGGAAAAGTGGCATGACATCCTCATCAAAAAGAAGACATTTCAAAAAGGGGGTTGGGCACTCCTTTACGACTCTAGATTCTAGGACTTCTTGGGCAATTTGCAAACAAGATGGCTTGACCCTTATGAGATTTAAGAAGTAGATAACAATGGCACTCTTACTTTGACTACCATTGATGGGTCTTTCCATTATTTTAAGGTGAATGGGCATTGAATGCGTCTCTACCACAAACCACTCACCAAGGAGTCTTTTTTCCAACAGGTACACGAGGACCCCTCCATGCAAATCTCAGCTGCAGAGAGTGATGACCCTGCACATTTTCTTTCAAAAAATTGAGAATTTTTTTTAAAATTGTAGATAATGTTGATTAATTGTAATTCAGTTAGGTATCACAACGTAAATATGAGAATTTTTCCTATTTTTAGTGCTTGGTAAGTGTTATTCAATCGATTGAATGATTGTTGTTCAATCAATTGAATATCACTTATGTTTATGTGTGTGTCATTGTTCAGTCTATTGAACAATTGTTGTTCAATTGATTGAAAAACACTTATTTTTATGTGTGGAAATTTTTTTGTGTTTTGATTTTGCTGTTCAAATCATTGAACAACATTTTTGTGTTTTTATTTTGCTATTCAAATGATTGAACATCATTTTTGTGTTTTGATTTTATTGTTCAAATGATTGAACAACATTTTTGCGTCTTTGATTTTGCTGTTCAAACGATTGAACGATTGTTGTTCAATCGATTGAACAACACTTTTTGTGTTTTATATTTTTGTTGTTCAAATGATTGAACAATTGATGTTCAATCAATTGAACAACACTTTTGTGTTTTTATATTTTCGTTGTTCAAAAAATTAAATGATTGTTGTTCAATCGATTGAACAACACTATCTGTGTCTTTGAATTTTCGATGTTCAAGCGATTGAATGATTGTTGTTCAATCGATTGAACAACATTTTTTTTCACGTTTTCATTTTCACGTTTTCGTTGTTAAAACCATTGAACGATTGTTGTTCAATCAATTGAACAACACTTTTTGGTGTCTTTTAATTTTTGTTGTTCGAACGATTGAATAATTGTTGTTCAATTGATTGAACAACACTTTTGCGCTTGTTATTTTTCATTTTTTGCTCTTCATACGATTGAATGATTTTTGTTCAATTGATTGAACAACACTTTTGCATTTTTTCTTATTTATACTTGTCGTTCAAACAATTGAACAACAGGTTTGCTTTCTTTTCAATTTTGCTGTCCAAATGATTGAACGATTGCCATTTAAACAATTCCACATCACTTTTATGTTTATTTTAGGACAAATTGTGATTTCTTTTATTTGATTCATTGCCAATCATTTCCATCTTCCTTTCTTTTATGTTCTGAATAAAAACTATTTGAGTGGATTTGTGCCTAACATGAAGAAAAACAACAATATCAACATTATTATGATTTATGAAGCCTCTTGATGGTTATATTTATCCAAAAGCTGATATGGTGCATCTCTATAATGACTAGCTAGACATTGTTCTTTGGACACATCATAAAATGATTCATTATTTCAAACCATGCTGGCTTATTTACCATACTTTCAAATGGACAAATTCCTTCGAAATGATGAGATGGGTGTAAGAATATAACTTTATTTGGCATTTTTTTTACTTCTTACACCATCCTTGACTCTTAAGGAGCAAATGAGCCTCCCTCTTTTTATAAAAACATCAAAAGATGAGAAAAATAAAACTAAAGAAATATGCAAAGCAATAAAATACTGTCTCAAAGAGGATAGGGGGTCTCATAATGAGCCAGCCTAACATGATCATAAAGATGTAACAAGTGACATTCCATTTTTGGCTACCAAACCAAGGTAATGACCTTCTTGATGATTACAATCTGTTAGAAGGACAGGGGGTCTCATTACGAGCCATCTTGATAATTTTTTTATATCTTGGTGAATGGCACTATGATCATCTGGTCACCATGCTAGCATAGTGGTCTCTTTATGGCAGAAAAGGAAGAATCAACTACATATTAAAAGGAGGATTCTGGCTCATTTATGGGGTTAAGAAACAACCCTGTCAAGGCTATGAACATCTACAGGCAGCAGTGGCTCTACTTATGGTATTGGAGTAGTATCTAACACTGCCAAATGCTCTCTATTCTATTGCCACCTATGGATTCATTTCTAAGTTGGTTTCCCATTTGAACAACACTCTTACAAGCCAATATGCATGGTAACTTATGTCACATATTCATTATATTATATATTTGTCCAATAAATCCATGACAGTCATTACTGCTTACCGCCAATTATGCGTCCATCACTAATACCACTTGCGGTGAACATCTTTTCACATAATAATGTAGATATCTGTTGTTATCTTTTTCGGCCATTTTTACCATTAATACATGTCTTGATTTAATTTCTTTGTCATAAATTGCATATATTTTCTGGATTGATTGTCTGCATTTATGAGTCCTCAATTCATGTGCTTGCTTTTCACAAGCTCGATGAACATGGAAGTCCTTTTTCCCATTGGAGGGGGGATGGTATGTGTGTGAACAACGTGTGAAATCGTTATGGATAATTGAATGCTAATTATTAAATGGATTTTTTGGGTAGAGGTTGCATGATGATTGGATATGCATAATAATTAGCAAGCTATTTTCGATTGGAGAAACGACGATGACCATTATGGATGGCATGCAAGTTAATTATGGGCCTGCGTCAAAAATGGTTGATAAGACTAATGACTTGACTGTATAAGATGATTATTCCCAAATCAACATTTTTTCTTTTAATTGCTTTAACGATATTTGTTGTTGTTCTAATTTGCGAAAGAACAGGAGCAGTACATAGAGGAGAACAAATTACAGGAACATAGCAGCCATGGGTGGTAGAGCTATCTGAAATGAGCCCTCAGTACTCAAGGTATCGGACTTGGCTCAGGAAATTCTCGAGCACATAGAATGGCAGCACCACAGAAAAAGGTAGGGATATAATAGTCTTTGAAGTGGTCATAGCCAAAGTCATTGGACTTCTCGCTGAGGGAACCAAATGGATAGAAAAGAACATCCTTCTGCACAATGCGGTTACAGTGTTCTAGGACTCAGATCAGTAATTAGCTCGAACAGGGAAAGGGATTCACCCTTTAGCGTTAAGACAACCTTGTTAGGAGTTGGTAGTCATCGTGCAATGGTATATCACATGCGATGGTCACTGGGATGTGGTAAAGCCCTGTCAACTCAAATTGTTAGCTATCCTAAAACAAAAAATTTCAGTTACTTTTCCATTTTATTTTAATTCTCTATTGCATGATGCCACTCGACGAGTTAGGAAATCTAAGGACCCACGCATTGTCATCAGTCATCATGGAATGATTAAATTGCTTATCATACATGGACTAGACCAACAACAGTTAATGTGGGACAATATTGTAAATCCTACTCTGGCCCCACCTCCAGAAAACCCAGTAGCATAACAGCAAGGGCTTAGAACCCCACGTCTGAGAAGGACGCGGAAGAGGAAAAGTTCCTATGTGCCTTTTAACCTAGCAAAACGCAGATGCTCTACGTGCTTGAAGTCCTAGCAGCATACCCCAATTCACACGAATGAGGCCTATCCATCACTCACACCACCTCCAAGTCCGTAGAACACCCCTTTGTGAGACTATGAAGAAGAGGTGGCCAGGGTATTGCGAAACATGGGAATGTTTAGTGAGGGAAAAGAACAATCTGAGAATGTTGAAGGACAAAATTGCACCCTCAACTAGTCTCCCTCTGCTGAGAGCCCTGGTTGTGATCAAACCCTGCCATTTACTAATTTCTTGGAAGAACAGGGGGAACCAGTCCCTTCTGCGGAAAAACCCCTTGAAGCCAAGATGCATGAAGAGGAAGCTATCAGAGAAGAAAACAGGACGACAGAAATTGGTCCAGTGGACCCCCCAGCTGAATAAAATCCTGTAGATAAGACCTTTGGAGATGAAAATCAACCAGGCAATACTAATTTTTCTAAGTCCCCTGAGGACGAGGCCTACCCAGAAGAAAACCCAGAGAATGATAACTACTTAGGAGACACCATTTCATTGGAGTCTCCTGGGAGAAAAAATCATGACGAAAAGGAATTAGAAGGTGAAGCTCCATCAGGAGATACAGTTCCAATTGAAACCTTCCCTGATGCTGACAAAATGCCACTTGAGCAGGAACCTGAGGAAAATGTAGTTGCACCACCGCCGATTGGAAGTCGTGTAATAAAGAAGTCCTACAAGGATAGGCTTAGAAAAATGTTAAAGAAATATAAAAAACAAAAGTGAATAATTGGGCAGCTAAGGCAGTGGTTAAAAGAAGCCATTAGAGCCAGGAATTTGAAAGTAGAAAAAGAGACCACAGACACACAAACAAAAAATTGTTATGGAAAGGATGCTGAAACCCAAACTGAGGATCTTTTGGTCTATCCAAAGGAAACTCAGAAAAAGTCATATCCTGTAGAGGACACTAAAATACAGACTGAATCCCCCTATGTTTGTACACGGGAGATCCAAACCGACTACCCTATTGTGAACATTGTTGTTCAGACTGATGCTGAAGGAAGCATCCCAATTGGTTGTTGCATAAATCAAGAAGCAGCCGAGGCTACTATCCAAACTAAGCCTATAGAGACACAATATAATGATGCCCAAACAGAGGAGAAACCTGTCTATATTACCCTAGTAAGGGAGAAATTTATTAGTAAACTGCAGAATGAACAACTGAAGGTTCAACGGGAATTAGCCTAGCACAAGGAGGAGGTAGTGCCCCTACAGATACATCAAGAGATAAAGAAAAAGTTTGAGGCACTCACAGTGATTGAGGATGAGACCTTTGCTCAGTATAAGGCTGAATAGAGAAAGGTTGAGAAAGTACGAGACAAACTACAGAAGGCTAAAAAGTAGTTGGAAACTGTCTGCTCTCTTTATTTAGACACCCTGTCATGCAGAGCCCCTGCTACAAATTATGCCTTATTCCTCTTGGAGAGATACCTCCTACTGAAAGTCAAAGATGTTAAGGCTGGGAAGTCTGTGGAAATCAAAACTACCCCAGACTTTGTCAAGTGCTTCAGAGAATAGGACGAGTAGGCACAATGCCTCGTTTGTGAACTTTATATGCAAAATTTCTTTCTAGAAGATGATAGAGACAACAATCCTAGCCCCTTAATAGGGGATGTACAACTCTAGGCATTTCTCTCTTTTGCTACTAATCAACTCAAGTGGCCCAAGGCTCACAATACTTTTAGGAAGTGTGAAGAAGGAATCAACTCATGGGTGAGAGGGGAACCAACTGTTGAGCGATAAAAAGGTGTTTTTTTAACTCCTAATTACCTTCACATTAATTGTCAACCCAGGGACGACTTTTTATTTCAAGAGTGTACTCAGTTTGAGGCGGCTATTTACTCAAGAGTAATGTTTTGCAGTATAGTGCATAAAATACAAAAGTAAATGAATGCTTGAAATAAAATCTAATTAGAACAACAAGAAACTCAAATGCTCTGCAATTAAATCATTCACTTGAACAACCATCAATCGAGGATACAGTAGTAATAACTCATTCCTCTAAAGATTGATACAATTGAAATCAAACTAGAACAAGACAATCAATCTAAGAACAAGGAAGTAGTAACCAAAGTTCTCTACAGTTGATAGCCCTGCATTAAAGCAATTAAAAGGAAATAGAATTTGAACTAAAACTGCTATTGAAAGTAAATTAGGAAAACTCTTTAAAAGCAAATTCTTGCAATTAACCAATGGAAATGAACAACAAAGTAAATGGGCAGCAAACTATAATTAAAGGAATCTGAACAAAAAACTCTAATTAATGAAAATGAACAACGACAAAGCCAAATTAATAGCAATCTATAATGAATAGAAAAACCTTAGTCTAAGGAAATAAATGTAGCAATCGTATGCTACAGGAATCAAATGGAAATCCTTCACTCTTAAAGACGAATTGAACAACACACAAAAATGGAATAGCACTGATTAATGATGAATTATAACAGCGCTTGAAAACCACACATACATGCACATGGCACACCTTAATAGTAATCTGATCTTGGTAATCCAGTTATCAATCTCAGTTATAAAGAGTACGACTGTATTTCAGAATGGAACAACAATGTCTATAAATTCAACAATCGCAAAGACATAATCACTAAGATGAATTCCATAATATCAATGAATAAGTGCACAACATAGAGGCTCTGTAATTGAATAGCAACAATATTCTGTAAAGACCGGCAATATTATATTAGTGCTTAAAAGAACAGTAATACGTTGCAAAGTTAATACAATGGTTCTGTCCTCAGAAAATTTAATAAATCAAATATAACAGAGCGTGTGATGTAAACTAACAAAACATATCAGATTACCAAATAATGCTGATAAGCAAACCACACATAAACCAAACGTAATAGTGCAGTAGCAGCAGCGTACTCCACCAGAGGCTGGGCCCTTAGCCACCAACGGACGCTGCTGGGTTACTTTAGATGAAAAGATTTAACAACAACTCCCAAATCAGGTATTAATCATTAAATGGTGAAATCATTACAACAGCTGAAGCTTTGAGATTTACAGCATGAAACAATCGTTTCTTCCTCGTATCCTATCATGGATTCTTAATTCTAAATCTCTAATTCTAAATCCTCAATTCTCCATTCTCATAGCCATCTGAAGTCATCCTCCTCTCTGATCTCTGTTCTGATTTAAATAAAGAGAGAGAAGAGAACAGTTACAATAAAGATAAGTACAACATGATTTCTATTACAAAATTGGTTTGCTTCTAACCAATTGATCAACAAGAACAAGGCAAATTTGGCTTTGCAGTTGAGATTTGGAGGACGGCCGCAACAATAAATCTGAGAAAATCGTGCTCAAAGAACCCTGTGTTTCTCTCAATACAAGTCGAATTTGGGAAAACCATTCTTTACCAAAGTTAATTGGGTCCGTTCTGGACAAAACCCATGTTCCAGATTTTCCAGATTCTACTTCATTTTCTCATGATCTCAACCAGAAAACGGTCACTTCTTATTCCAGCGAATTTCTGAGTTGGCACTTTTAATGATCAAATCTTCAATCTAGAAATTATCTTGGAGGTTTAAAAATGATGAATAATGTTACAACTAATTTATTGAAACTATCATTGATAAAATCATTCATAATCATCAATTTATTAGAAATAAAGGAGAAGAAATAATATTTTTACGTAAGAGCATAAATCATCGTAAAATAGAATTATATGATAAATTATGACAAATGATGTGATGAAGAATGGTAGAAATGGGTGGAATAAGCATTCACAAGTGATAATAATAATGGAATATAAACGGCCCAACATACCCCCACATCGAATATATTGCATGTCCTCATGCAACAAAAACTGAATATGTTGCATGTCCTCATGCAACCCAAAGACAAAACCCATGTGTTAACCAAGCAATAAAAAATTTGTTCATCTCAGCTCATAGAACAAATGAATTCTTCCTCACTGAATGAATATTCAATTTTAGCAATCTTGATGAAGGCATAACAATGAAGTTGCAGCAAAATGTGATATAAGTGACAACAACCTTCATTAACCATTTTCCCAAAAACTACAAACCAACTTTTGTTGAAATGTTGCAAGTAGATTTGTAATATATGAATGCCTTTATGATCCAAAAATCAGATAATTTTGATGCATGGATCATGAGATATAAACAAAATGGTTGTAGTTGAGAGTGCATGATTTCTGAAATTTTATGAACCAATTTATCTTGAAATTATCTGGGTTTGTGTATTTTAATGATACATCTGTGTTATCCAGAAATCACGAGAAGTGAGTTCATAGTGTTAAAAATATTAGGGGAATCAATTTCTGCACTGAAATTGTATGCCTTAAATGAGAAAGAAAGCAAAAAAAAACATCCATCATGCGTAGCAATTCCTCCCCCTCTCTGAAAAATTAGCATGGCCTCATGCGATGCTAGAAAAAAAATTGAGGTGGTTGCTACCATATGTTGAATTCTATGCTTGGTGTAAAACAACATGGAATAAGGGAGGTGTTGAGAATAAATAAGAATAGAAATGGATGATAAAGACTATGAATGACATGGTTATAAGAAAGAAATGAACGAAAACAACACTCCCCCAAGATGATATGCTGCTGAAAAGAATGGGAAGTGGTAAAGATGTGGATTGAAGGATGATAAAGAATGCTCAATGAATTTTCATTAAATTCTCCTAAATTCGTAATAAATCAGAAAATTATGCTATTTTACCTCAAGATTTACCTCCAAAAAGAAAAATGTGGAATGACATATATGTATTGGCAGTTGTTGAAGCTGATGTAGGAAAAGTTGGTGCTGAAAGTGATGCAAAAGGTGGAATCTAGGTAATCACATAATGTCTGAAGACTTGTTCGTGTTTGCGAGTTGCTCAAGCCTCTTCTGTTAGTTGCAATAGTGTGGTCATGCTGTGAATAGAATTTCCCTTGCATACTTGTTGTTCTCATGTAAACAAATCACTATTTTGCATACAATGTTCTTGAATCCATAGTGTTATTTTTGAATAGCAACAGATAAGATGCATGCAAAAATTTCAATCAGAAAAACTTTTGTATAGATGCAATACTAATATGTTGTCAAATCAACAAGTTATGGCAGAGTGTAGTAATCATATCACATGCAATCCCATAATGCATACATTCCCCCCTCCAATTGGAAAAGGGATTCCATGACCATAAAGCATATAAAAGGTGTTGTACTAATGGCAAGGCAAGGGAATGAACAATACAGTAGTAAATGAAGAAAGAATACACATATCAATGATAGGACGGTGAGAGTTATGGTTATAATGAGAGCAGAGTGTGTAAAGATAGTTATGAATAAAAGATAGGATGCTTTGGATTGATGATAAGTTATGCGAAAAAGAAAAAGAACAACAATATGTCAAAAAGATGCTTTACTGATGGTATTCTAGCTGAAAATGACGCGATTGATCTGAAAACAATTTCTCATGCGTAAAGGTTCAAAACAGAGAAAATTAAGGAAATAACTTCGCTGATAAAAAGAAAAAATATGAAAATGGTATTATAGTAATAATTGACGATAAGATATAACTTCAATACCATAAGCAGAGCCTCTGCTGCCAGCAGGCGTCCATAGCCTCGGCAGGGTTGCTTTTTAACCCATATGAGCCAGGATCCTCAATTTATAAATGGAGAGTTCTGATGTTGTTCTACAGAAGAGATCAGTGTGCTGGCGTGGTAACTAGATAACCACACTGCCATTCATTGGGATGTAGCAAAAATGATCAGGCCGGCTCGTGATGAGACCTCGTGTTCCAAGGATAATTTGGCTATCTAATGGATCATAACCCTGGTGTGGTGGCCATAATGGGAATGTCACTTTGTTACAACCTTATGAACATGGTAGACTGGCTCATAATGAGACCCCCTATCCTTCATCTTCGAGCAAATTTTTTGTTGTTATTACACATTTTTATGATAAAAAGAGGGAGGCTCAGTACTCCTTAAGAGTAGGGATGGTGGAAGAAGTTGAACATGTCAACAGAAAAAATTATACCCATAATCTCATTTATTACAGACAGAGAAGATTATAACCAAGGAGGATGGAATTAGCATGGTGTTAAGATGATCAATCAGTATCATGTACAACAGAAAACAATGCAGTAAAGTAATATATAAATAATTGTGTCCCTTTTGAAAAGAATCTATCATCAATGAGCTGTGCTGTTAAAAATCATAACATGAATGATATTAACTCGCTTCAAAAGAATCCATAATTCTTGTCCTCATAAAAGTAGTGTACTTTATGCCATGAAAGGGAATCAGTAAAATGTGGTTGAGATGAACTAAGAATAATTCCACAAGAGGAAGGAAGGGTTGCTCTAAAAAATACTCCCAAAGTGTTTCTCTTTTGAAGGAACAACAAAAACACTCAAAAAGTGGTGTTTCGTGTAGGGAACATCAAAGGAAATGCACACCAAAAAGAAAAAATACACATAAAAAAGTGTGAAAATGCAAATGCCATTCCTTTGGAAAAAGGAACAGCAAAAATGAAAAGTGTCGTTCCTTTGGAAAAGGAACAGCAAAAACGCAAGTGTTGTTCCTTTGGAAAAGGAACAGATAAAATGAAAAGTGTCGTTCCTTTGGAAAAGGAACAGCAAAAATGCAAGTGTCGTTCCTTTGGAAAATGAACAGCAAAAATGAAAAGTGTCGTTCCTTTGGAAAAGGAACAACAAAAACGCAAGTGTCGTTCCTTTGGAAAAGGAACAGCAAAAATGAAAAGTGTCATTCCTTTGGAAAAGGAACAGCAAAAACGCAAGTGCTGTTCCTTTGGAAAAGGAACAACAAAATGAAAAGTGTCGTTCCTTTGGAAAAGGAACAACAAAAATGCAAGTGCCATTCCTTTGGAAAAGGAACAGCAAAATGGACAATCATAAAATGAAAATATGCAAAAAACAAATTAGTTGTTCACAGCATTGATACTAAGGATGAGTTACACTTTGAATGAAGCAACACCTGAAACACAAAATATAAGAGAAATTAGAAAAAAAACAACAAAAAACAGTATGTAAATAAATAAATTACGTTACAACAGTTATGATATTATGTAAAAAAAAATGATCTCTTTGAAAAATATTTTGGTAGTAGTGATAAGACATGAATCTTCAAATGGAAATCAATTCTTCATTTTTTCTATTATGAATCCATTGGGTAATGAATTGGATGAAATTCCTTTGTTTCATAAAATTTCTTTCAAAAATCACTCGTCCATAAATTGACCTTCTTTATTTTCCCAGGACCTGCAAAAAACGAGTGTCTACCTGCAATAAAACATTAAATCATGGAGAAAGAGAGGTGATCGGGCTCCCCTAATCCAATAATTATGCAAAAAAAAAAAGTATTTACTCTGTATAACAAATCCACTGATAAAATAACATAGTAAAAGTTATTTGTCACCTGCGGGAGAGCAGTGGTCGACCATACTAACCAACAGTGTTTTAATCACAAATTCTTTGTTTTTCATTGAAATTGAGTGATTACAAAGCCAAATGAGAGCTAATTCAAATGTGTATCTCCAATAGAAACAAGTTTTAAAAATTCAATGATATGATATGTCAATTTTAGTTAAAACAACCTGCATAACATAGTCATTTTCGATTACCCAGCTTAGACCAACAGTTGATATTTCAAGCATAAATTTTTCGTTTGATGTCGGATTCGAATGATTCAAATTGGAAATGAAAGTAGATTCATTTATTTATTTCCAATAGATATAGGTTTTTAAGACAAGAAGAATTGATAGGTCAAACACTGTAAGGAACAACTGGAAAAACAAAGTTTTAAGGGCGCTGATTTACGATAGACAGTCTGTATTTTGATCATAACATCTCCATACGATATCAAAAATGAGTGATTCCAATTGCATTGTAAACTAGATTCATAGTGGAATCTACCATAGTAATAGGTTTTAAAAATTCATTCATTTAGGCTTCCAAAAACGGACTGTCCCAACTCTATTTCTGAGCTGCCTGCTAGACACCCTGTTAATGTTTTGGTTCTAATTTTTTGTTTCAAATTCAAATTGAGTGATTCAAATTGGGATGGAAAGTGAACATCAAGGGCTAATTAGTATAGAAATAGGTTTTAAAAATATTCCCTTTTGGTCCTTCAAAACATGATTGTCCCGACTGTGTTTGCAGAAATTCCAGCAAGCCCAGAAGCCAAAGAAATATGATATTGAAGCATTTTTTCAAATTGGTGATAAAGGTGAATATGAATGTTTGTAGAACTATTATTTCCATTATAATTCATCTACATACACAAATGAATTAAAAAAATTATCACCAATGTTGATTTGCATAGCATGTTGCAACAAAAAAACAACTAGTTTTACAAAAAAAAAAAATGTGTTTGTTTTATTTCTTTATTTATTTTATTTTCTCCACCATCCTACTCTTCTTCGAGAATCGAATATGTTTATGTATAAGAGTATTTCCAGTGGAATCATTTTAGAAATAAGGCCTTTAGTATGTACATACCCAAATTTGAAAAATGCATATTAATGAATATTAGGGTATGAGAAGCCAACTTCCCTTGAAAAATGGTGTCAAAAATTGTTGAAGTATGGAGTGATGTTGCAAACAAGTAATGGAGTGAAACCAATCTTCAATATATTCTTTACTTTTTTGATTTCCCATATCCATCATATTATGAAGTTCTTGAGCTTTTAAAATGGCTTGTTGATGCAGACTAAAGGAAACCTCATTTTCTTCCAAAGCTTCTACAATTTTTGAATTTGAAACATTCTGAATCTCATTGTAAGTTTCCTCTAATAGCGCATGTGAGATAGAATGGGTGGGAAGGGTGGGTAAATTTTGCAGTTCAACATTGTAAGCATGTTGTACTGGTTTATTGTGGTGAGGGTGTGGAATTAGTTGAGTAGGAAAATGTGTAAGGAATGGAGCATTGTGATGATATGATTGGTTGGGTTGAGTGGATAAATTTGATATGCAAGAAGGATGTTGTGGAAGAGCTGGTGGAGAATATGGAGATGAGGGAGAGTAGTCATGCAATCATAAGATGAACCATGCCGAATTTGTAGATAAGATTGGTGGTTATATTGAAATTGACATGGCTGCCCTAGAACATGATTATTCCATAATGGATTATGCAAGTAAGAGAATGGAGAAGAAGTGTTTTGAACCATACCTGTAGGCCATGATTTCCATGGTTTTGACCTCGTTGCAGCTTCCTCACCTCTTTGATATGATACTTCCATCTTAGATAAGGAAGAGTAACCATTTATGGTATGCTCATTTCGGTCATGAGTGAAAAACACTTCATCAAATTCTTGATTTTTATGAACCTGCAAAGCATCCAATTTTTCATTTAGAGAGCTAATAAAATCAACTTTAAAATGTTCAAGTAAATCATTGATTTCAGCTCTTATGTCTCCTATTCTTGTAGCAGATTTGGAAAAGAAAGAACAAACATCTCTTGAATTCTTACCAGCCTTAGAGATTCCTCTTGAATACCTTATGCACAATTCGCAAACATCATCATATGATAACTGAAAAACATCACCTTTTCCTATCAGATTTAAGAGTTCTGACAATTGATCTTTGATTCCTTTAAGAATGAGTGTTTTTAAGATCTCTTTTTCCAAATGCTTATATTTTGATTTTTGAAGGTTGTATTGAAATCGATCTACATAGTCCTCCAAGCTTTCATCTTCCCCTTGTATCATACCGAAAATATCTTCATTGGATTTGCAATAGTCTTGGTACTTCTTCAAGAATATGTTCTTCATGTCCTCCCATGTTTGGATGCAGTTCCCACCTAGGCTCATGAACCATCGGAGAGCTGCTCCTTTTAGAGTAAGAGGAAACACTTTCAACCTTTGATTGTCAGTACAATAATCATATCCTCTACAAAGTATTTCGAACTCAAATAAGAATGTATCTGGATCTTCATTTGTCAAGCCATGAAAATTTGGTAGAGAAGATGGGGGAATTATGTGCATTTGTGTCACTCCTCCTAGATCTTTGATAGGAAATTCAAAAGTAGAAACATGAGCCATTTCTTACCATAATAGAAGATGTTCTTCATGTGTTTCTTTGAGGCTCCTTCTTCAAATGTTCCTGTCAATTGGTTAGTGAAATGGGTGGTGCTTACATCACCACTTGAGAAAAATCATGAGATTTGTTTTTCAAAATTTCTATTTTTTTTTTTTTTTAGTCATTCACACAAAAATTCAAACATTTACCCTAGGTTCGTTAACAATTATGTTGGAAAATGGGCGGGGGAGCAGGGCTTCTACATACTCCGTACGCAGGTTCTTACCTTCCGTTTTTAACACCCAATTCTTTCCTAACAGGCACTCATCAGATGCACACTACTCTTTTAAAAATGGCTACACTCTCCCCGGCAACGGCGCCAAAATGTCGAGCGATAAAAATGTGTTTTTTTAACTCCTAATTACCTTCACATTAATTGTCAACCCAGGGACGACTTTTTATTTCAAGAGTGTACTCAGTCTGAGGCGGCTATTTACTCAAGAGTAATGTTTTGCAGTATAGTGCTTAAAATACAAAAGTAAATGAATGCTTGAAATAAAATCTAATTAGAACAGCAAGAAACTCAAATTCTCTGCAATTAAATCATTCACTCGAACAACCATCAATCGAGGATACAGTAGCAATAACTCATTCCTCTATAGATTGATACAATTAAAATCAAACTAGAACAAGACAATCAATCTGAGAATGAGGAAGCAGTAACCAATGTTCTCTACAGTTGACAGCCCTGCATTAAAGCAATTAAAAGGAAATAGAATTTGAACTAAAGCTACTATTGAAAATAAATTAGGAAAACTCTTTAAAAGAAAACTCTTGCAATTAACCAACAGAAATGAACAGCAAAGTAAATGGGCAGCAAACTGTAATTAAAGGAATCTGAACAACAAACTCTAATTAATGAAAATGAACAACAACAAAGCCAAATTAATAGAAATCTGTAATGAATAGAAAAACCTTAGTCTAAGGAAATAAATGTAGCAATCGTATCCTACAGGAATCAAATGGCAATCCTTCACTCTTAAGGACGAATTGAACAACACACAAAAATGGAACAACACTGATTAATGATGAATTATAGAACAACGCTTGAAAACCACACATACATGCACATGGCACACCTTAATAGTAATCTGATCTTGGTAATCCAGTTATCAATCTCAGTTATAAAGAGTACGACTTTATTTCAGAATGGAACAACAATGTCTATAAATTCAACAATCGAAAAGACATAATCACTAAGATGAATTCCGTAATATCAATGAATAAGTGCACAGCACAGAGGCTCTGTAATTGAACAACAACAATATTTTGTAAAGACCGACGATATTATATTAGTGCTTAAAAGAACAGTAATACGTTGCAAAGTTAATATAATGGTTCTATCCTCAGAAACTTTAATAAATCAAATATAACAGAGTGTGTGATGTAAACTAACAAAACATATCAGATTACCAAATAATGTTGATAAGCAAACCATGCATAAACCAAACATGATAGTACAGCAGTAGCAATATACTCCACCAGATGCTGGGCCCTTAGCCACCAGCAGACGCTGCTGGGTTACTTCAGATGAAAAGAATGAACAACAACTCCCAAATCAGGTATTAATCATTAAATGGTGAAATCATTACAACAGCTGAAGCTTTGAGACTTACAACATGAAACAATCCTTTCTTCCTCCTATCCTATCATGAATTCTTAATTCTAAATCCTCAATTCTCCATTCTCTTAGCCATCTGAAATCATCCTCCTCTCTGATCTCTGTTCTAATTTAAATAAAGAGAGAGCAGAGAGCAGTTACAATAAAGATAAGTACAACATGATTTCTATTACAAAGTTGGTTTGCTTCTAACCAATTGATCAACAAGAGCAAGGCAAATTTGGCTTTGCAGCTGAGATTTGGAGGACGGCTGCAACAACAAATCTAAGAAAATCGTGCTCAAAGAACCCTACGTTTCTCTCAATACAAGTCGAATTTGGGCAAACCGTTCTTTGATAAAGTTAACTAGGTCCGTTTTAGACAAAACCCATGTTCCGGATTTTCCAGATTCTGCTTCATTTGCTCAGAATCTCAACCACAAAACTGTCACTTCTTATTCCAGCGAATTTCTGAGTTGGCACTTTTAATGATCAAATCTTCAATCTAGAAATTATCTTGGAGGTTTAAAAATGGTTAATAATGTTACAACTAATTTATTGAAACTATCATTGATAAAATCATTCATAATCATCAATTTATTAGAAATAAAGGAGAAGAAATAATATTTTTACATAATAGCATAAATCATCGTAAAATAGAATTATATGATAAATTATGACAAATGACGTGATGAAGAATGGTAGAAATGGGTGGAATAAGCATTCACAAGTGATAATAATAATGGCATATTAATGGCCCAACACCAACCAAACCCCTGTATCTCTCGGTCAGACACAAGCAATTCAAGAAGTGAGATAGTGTTGTGGGCCAACTGGGGCCATTTCACACAGATATTATACAAGCTGGAAAGGAGTACTTCCAGGAGGTTAAAGAGGAAGCCTTTTCTATAGCCAAACAAAGGTAGGAAGTCTCTAGCATTACTATTAGAAATCAAGAACCATTTGGATACCAGAACTTTAAAGCTGCCTCCTCTCGTTTCCACAAGTACAGCAACATGGTCTTAACCATGGGGCCTGAATGGATATGATGTTGGTATAGGACTCCAATCATATGGTATCCTCTAGAGAAGTATCATTGTGACTACACCTTGAAGGATCAAGACATTACCCAGGCTTTTGCTATACTAAAGAAGAAAAATGGCTTCAGAAATTATAAGGAGGAGGTATATCCTGCCTATTCCCTAACTCAGCTACACCTCAACTATTTAATTGCATGAGGACATGCAACAAGGTAAGCTAGGGAGTATGTTGGGTCAAGAAAAATGTATGTTTTCTCCTTGGTAATCACTTTATTTCACACTCATCCTCACATGATTATCTCTGTTTATGAATAAAAGTAGAGGAAATAATAGCTAAAGTCGAGTAAAAGTAATCAGTAACAAATTAGACCAATTTAAGCTTGAAAAAATGATTTTTACTATCTTTATGTGCAAATTCATGAACTGAGTGATGGCTGCCCAATCAACAAAATGGTAGCGTCTCACAATGGAAAGCAACAATGTCAGAGGCAAGGCAGGACAACGGAAGACCGGGCAAACCAATGGCTATTTTATGATAGAATCAAATCAAGTATAGAGAAATCCTTAGGATCCCCTGATCCTGAGGATTCACTTTTATCTATTTATTTTCTAAATGTAATATATAAGGCTGAAAGGAAAAATTGCAGGGAGTTTAGAATTACACCGTTTGTAACTATTATTTTTGACATATAATACTGTTATTTTGAATGCTGTAATTTGGTGACTTACATTAATGAAGAAAGGTTTCGTTTAATTCGTCTTTATATTATGAGTACCTCTTAGCCGAGACTTCTCGCAACCTTGGGCCCGGTCATCACAAGATCTACTGCTTCACCTATGTCGTTATCTTTTCTATTTCATTCTTGATTGCTTGTTAATGTTAAGATAATATTACTTTTGATTATTGTAAAGATTGACGATTCAGTTTGCATTTTCTATTCATTTGAGATTTAGATTGATCTGTGTGTTATGTGCGAGTAATACTTTTGATTGAATTGGTTATGATAGTTCTAGCTCAGATCGTCGTTCCTTTCAAATAATGTTGTTTTAGAGATAGAATTAATCATTTTATGCTTCTACAGTCATTTTCTATTAGATAACGTGTGATATTCATGTATCGTTTGCTGTTTGATTCTAAATTTTTGTTCAATTCAGATTTGTTGTTCAATCCGAAATTGTTGTCCACATCAGAATTGTTGTTCAATTTGGAATTGTTGTTCAATCCAGGATTTCTGTTCAATTGGAATTGTTTACAATTCAGAATTGATACTTAATTAGGATTTGTTGTTTATTTAGGATTTGTTGTTCAAATACCATTACTGTTAATTATTACAGTTCTCTTTCATGAGTGAGCAAGTTAGCTTCAATTTTAGTTAAAACTGCCAAGTGTGATTCTTTACAAGTTGTATTTAGATTTGTTTGCTTCCATGATAGGTTAAGTAGGATTGCAGAGTGCGTTATGAATTTCTTTCAGAATTACTTCTTTCAAAATTGATTGGATTGAGTTTGAAGAAGATAGTCATTAGCAGTTGCAATGATTTGTATTAGTTAACCTCTGAATTCACTGCATATATAGTGCTGACACTCTTGAAATAAAAAGACTTGCCTCGGGTTGACAATTAATGTAGGAATTAAGATTGTTTGTAAAAAGACATCTTAGTGCACCAACACTCAAAAACCTCAATATGACAAATCCGGGATTGGTTTTAAAGGAGAATCATCAAGTACTAAGGATAATGCAAGAATTTATGCCGGCATACTTTCCAGCAATCCAAAAGAAGAAAAGTCATCTCATCAAAGGCCCATCTCAAACCCAAAGAATGAATAAAGAGTAACTCCTAGGAATACTGTTGATTCAAATCATGGGTATTACAACAGGTACCAAACTATCTTTTTTGGGCATTGTTATTATTGTAAAAATTTTGGTCATCAAGCTAAAGATTGCATGGCTTGTAGGAATGAAGCACCAATATTGAAGGATCAAACAAACAAACTGTGTGGTCTCAAAGGGAAAGGACGAATCAAGACCTACAACTCTTTTGATCCTTTGGCCAAATTTGATCAATTTGCTCATTATGTAATGATAATGGACATAATGAGAAAAATTTCTCCCTCAAAAGAAGAGAATAAAAAATGAGAATCCTAATATGGATAAATGTGGCCTAGCTCTATGTGCTCACAGGAATGAAAATCATTGGTTTGTGGATAGTGGGTGCTCCAGACATATGACAGATGACAAAAGGAATTTTGTCTCATTGAGAAGAAAGGAAGGGAATGTATCCTTTGGAAGTGGATCTGCCGAAATTGTTGGAAAAGGAACCATTACCCTTATTAATGGAAAAGGAAAGGCTCAAAATGCTTTGATGGTAGATAGGCTCAAACACAGTCTCTTGAGTGTTAGCCAAATCTATGATCAAGGAAATAATGTTTTCTTTAGCACTAAATATTTTGAAATAAGGAACTCTCCCTCAGGAGAACTTGTGGTGAAAGGAGTTAGAAAATCAGATAACATCTACATTATGAACAAAATTCAAGAAGATAAATGTTACCTAAGTCAAATAGATGAAAGATGGTTGTGGCACAAGTGACTGGGACATACAAGTTTTGATAACTTGATCAATATCAGCAAAATTTATGTAGTGCAAGACATTCCAAAGTTATTCAAGCCAAATCAAGCTATATGTGGTCCATGTCAACATGGAAAGCAAACTAGAACTAGCCACAAGATCAAGGAGTTCTCTACATCAAAACCTTTGGAGATCATTCATGTTGATTTATGTGGACCAACTAGAACTCTAGCGCTCCAAGGAGAAAGGTACTGTTAACACCCAAGTTGTTCCCTTTGACTCCCAAGGGAATACGGCCAGGGTAACCACTAACCAATCTTTGGATTACAGCTCCTAGCCAAACTGTAATCAGAGAGGGCTCTCTCTTTATGATTTGTCTCTATTCTAATAGTATTTTAGACTAGCTATGATGTTCAGGGTTTTGGTTTTATGTTTTGGTTGAGGGATGTCTTCTGTACCTAAGGTGGAAACTTTTAGATAATTCTAGTCCATTGGGCAATGGAGTCTTTGGTTACTGGTTGTTTGAGAGGTAGATTGAGATTGTTGAAACTGCAGGGCCTTTTGAATATCTCATGAAACAAACTTGATATTATAATGATGAAGTGTGTTTAACCAGTGAAAAGCAATTAAGAATTTTCCACTAAGCTTGGTTGTGAGAAAGAGATGTATTGTAAAGGAGCAGATTTGAATTCCTAAAACAATAATCACTGTGAAAGATACAGTATAGAGGTGCAGCAATTAAGAATTACACCTTTATGACCATAACCGAGAGAAACATTTATAATAGCATAGATTGAATTCAGGGTATTCTATGAATAAATCCTGGAATTAGTCTTTTTCTCTGCCATTAATTGTGAGATCTAGAACATGGATGAGTTATGAGAAAATAAACAGAAACAACATAACGAAAGTTCAAGGAAACTTATTGAACCATGAAAACACGCAGGAATCCTGTAGCACATAGCAATCGCATCACAACCCCTTAGACAACACAGACTTTGGAAATTCCATCGGCCTTTGTATTAAACTCTGAAAATTTACAGCAAAAGAACTCTTGAAGAGAAATCAACAACAACCCCCGCAAACTTATGCGAGGGGGATATATACAAACGCTCATACAAAATATCTGAAGCGTTGAGTCATCTGAGAAATGAATACGTTCACCAACTTTTCAAGATAGTAGATAAGAAAGTTATTACATCATTGAATACAAAATAAATGCTCTTTATATCTGTCAGGAGATACTTTGACCTTTGGAGGCCACTGAGTCGGTCTGAACGTTCTGCTTTAATGCTGGAAATGTGCCTTTATGGCTGTCGTGCTGTAGCTTCTCGGCCCTGTTACCTGTTAGCTGTCAATCTTGCTTTGTTGGCTGAATATGATCTGTTGAGTTGGCTCAGCCCTTCCCTTTTCGTGCATGCTGATTTTACTAAGTTTTCCTGTGCATGACCACTTATGAATTCGAACAAAAAAGCTTGATTTACAGGCTCTGGCTCACAATATCAGCTGTATCATTTTGGTCTAGTATTCCTGTGTGGGCAATTGATGTCTAAGAATTTCCTCCAAAGTCTCATCTGCCTCTGTGTATTTGTAGAAGTTTGGAGGCACTTCAAACAGATGTTTAATTTCATTCATTATAAAGAATAAATTCTCTACCTTGTTGTAGAGACTTTGTCCTGTAGCTGGCCCTGTTTCCTCTGAGGTGCTGGGCCTTTCAGTGATCTGATTTGTGGCGAATGTGTTGACCCTCTTGGCATACTGCTCATGTGTAAGTAGCCTTCCTGCGCTGTTCAGCAAGCCAGGGAGACCTCTGTTTTGCAATGCCACAAATTTGTCCATGAATCTATTGACCTCGGTCTGCATATCCTGGGTCCTTCTCTCTAGTGTCTGCACTAGGCTTCTCAGTGTTAGGACCCTCTTTATCAACAAAATAGTCTCAGTCCTATTGGAGATTCCCATAGTTGCTAACTGAGCACTTGTTCTATTATTAAGAACGTTGATCATCCTGTTGGCAACTTTAGGCATATTGCCTAGAGAGGCCCTTGATCTCTGGATTTCTCTGTGTGCTTTTCCTATGAGCTCTATTTGCTCATGAATTGTCTCAATGTATTGCCATTGATCAGTTATGGATTGGCCAATGTTGGCCCATAGGACTGTCTTGAGCTCAGCTGTCACTTTATCAAGTGTGAGCTCCTTCTCCAGCTCTTTTATCTTATCTTTAAGGGCCTTTATTTCCCTGCCCTTTTCTGCTACAGTCTGCTTGGATTTGTCATATCTTTCGTTCAACTTGACCAAATTTTCCCTGGCCTCTTTTAATTCTGCCATTTGGGCTTCCAGGGCTTGGATTTCATTCTTGAGCTTCTGCATATCCAGGCTTGGAGCCTGCTCTGTTGTTGGCGCTGGTGCTGATGTAGAAGGTGCTGCCTGGTCTGTTTGCTGAGTGGGAGGAGCAGTAGTTTGAGGAGGCTCCTCAAGATTAATTATTTCTGGAGGAGGCTGAGATGTTTGACCTCCTTCCTTTTGCTATAATGCTGCTTGTAATGCTGACTGTGCAGCCTCTGATTCTCCCAGCTTCTCTTGTGTTTGGATCAGCTGTTTATATAAAGACACTAGCAAAGCTGAGGCATCTTGATCATGTATTTGCTGGGAAACTTCATCTGTTTGAGGGTGAATTGTTGCTGGAATTTTGATCTTTCTCCTCAAAGCTGCCATGTCTGCATCCCTCAATTTCAATATATCTTGTATGCCCTTGATGTCCTTGGGATCATGCCCAATCTCTATGATTATATCTTCTAAGGACCTGATCCTTCTGTCCTTTGCTTGAGAGGATGCTCTCTCTAACTCCAGTTGAGCATTTGTATTATTTAGGCTATTTACTAGCCTATAATTATCCAATGTCTTGTCTGCCAAGGAGGCATACACCATCTCACCCGTTTGCTTATGTAATTCGATTTTGTCCATTGGGTGGATGTCCTTGGCAAGGACCTCAAGATTGGTCCTTAAGTAGTCTGAGGGGGACTGTGGTTGCAATGTAGTTGGCATGAAGTGACTCATGATCATCTTGCCCTCATTGACATCATATGCGGACATGAGTCTTTGCTGGTTAGTAGGAGCCATCTTCAACAAATGATTATATACTTGTATTTTTATTGGCTCACTTCTCCTCTTTATGTCAGTGAACTGCTGTTTGATGCCCAGTTCACCTTCTCTTTGGTGGCTTGAGGAGCTGACTTCTCCTCCCACTGTTCTGTCTTGTCCCTGTTGAAAGGAACTTGCAGATGCTTCTCTACTAGGTGGGCCCATGCCCAGAGATTGTCCTATTGGCATTTCCTCCTCTGATAGGGGATTCATTCTGTGTCTCTTTTCTCCCTGATTGGTGGATTCTGTGAGGGGAGTTTCTCTGTCCCTCTTTCTACTTATATCCTCCTTTTGTGGGGTTTGGAGGACTGAAGCTTCAGTGGTTGTTTCTTGCCTGGGAGGTACAGTGTCCTGAGCCTGCTGCTCAGTGGAAATTGGGGCCACAGTTGCCTTTCCTTGCTGTAAGGGCTGCTCTTTCTCTTGCTGTTGTACTTGCTGCTGTTGCTGCTGCACCTCCTCATGAGGTGGCTATTCTGGTTCCATTTCCTTTTCCTTGCCTTTGGTAGAGATTTGCCCAGTAGCTTTGGCTTTTTGCTGATCTGCTGTGGAGGAAGAGGCAGCTGCTCCCTCTTGACTGCTTGGAAGATTGAACACCTGTGGACAAAGTTCTAGGTCAGCCATCTTTTTCAGATTTCTTAGAGCTCTCTGATTTAACTCTTCTTGTGTGAGAGGCTCCTCTAAGGTTCCCCTCCTCCATTTCACTTGATTTGCATACTTTTCTATATGAGGAATCCTTACATGATCATAACCAGACAACCTATACTTGACCCTTCTTAAAGTTATGAAGTGATTGGGGTCATATGGTTTCCAAAGGAAACTGGTTTGCAGGCCAAGGGATTCTAACATTCTATCTGCCTCTAGCCAGCCTTCCTCCCTTTTGTTGTAGACAAAGTGGCCTAATTGGTTCCTGACCTTGAGCTGTGCTTTCTTGCCTCTGCCTGAAAAGTGTAGCACATCAGCATTTCCAAATTGCCTGAAGTATTCCAGGGCAAATAGTCTCATGGGCACATATTTGGGAAATCTGTATGGGGGCAGCTCACACCCATATATCCTTATAACTGTGTGGTTCTGGTAGAAGTACTAGTCCCCAATGCTGTATAACTTAGACAACTGAAGTATCCTTTGCATATCATCAGTTAGTCTTGGAGGAGGCGAGCTCATCAACAGAGACATGGCTGGGTGGATGAAGAGATCTATGAACTCACAGTAAGTATATGGAGAGTGAGCTCTGTGATGGAAGACAGAGGACCAATAAACCACTGACCTTGGATTGCCTTGGGCATCCTCTCTTTTCACAACAAAAGAAAACTTTTCATATTGATAATATAGGATTAAGTGGTAGATGTAAGAGGTGTATCTGAACACCCTTTCTCTTGACAAGTTCATCAATTGCTCATGTATTTTGTCTGATATGTAGGTGGCATAGTCATAGCAGATAGGAGACTTGCCAGGAGCAAACATAAGCATCATCACCAGCACAGTTTCATCAATATGTTCAATTGAATTATAGCCTAAAATGGGACTAATCATATCTGCAAGGTCTCTGCCCAGTTGGTTGAGATATACATGACAAATGGGAGGGTTCTTCACAGCGTCAGAGTCAATGTACAGCTGATTGAGTTTGGTGACCTGAGCATCTGTCAATCTAGCTCCTTGGTTTATCAAGTCTATCAGTGATAAAGGAACTAGCTTCTTCTGAGTCCTGAAGTGCAGCATCTCTTTGATAGCTTCAGGGGTGATATAGAAAACGACTGAGCCTGAAGGGTCAAGCACAGCCCTCTGAGTAGGGTCATAACATTCGGCACATAGGTGAATGAGGTCAGGGAACTGTTTGACCTGAGGGAGCTTAAAAATAGGGAGAAAGGAGTCCCATATGCCCAGTACATCTGTTCCACTCTCATGTTTAGCCTTTAACTCATTCAATAAGTGGATGTGAAACTTGCTGTGCATCAGCATTTCTTCTGAGATTTGATAGTCCAGGTCTGCTAGGGGTTGCCACTCCAATTCTCTCTGAGGGGCATTTAATGGAGCAATGTTTAATGCTACAGGAGCTACTGGTGGATCCATGATTTCCTTTTAAGATTCTATAGTTTATGGACTAGTGTTACTGTGCAGAGCAACACCAAAAGGTTTTCTTTGAACAGAAGGTGAATTACTCAGGAACAGAGGACAAAAGGTGAATTGCAGCAATTGAAATACTGTTCAAAACATGAATAAGGCAACTGTCTGGCCTTAATCTCTCTTTTACAGCAAATTTGGTATAGTTTGGGTTACCAGTTCGCGATTGCGTGAACAGAATGCAGTTTTTATAGAAACTCGGGAAAACGAGGCTTAGCTGGTGAATTTCGACGTTGTAGGTGCAAATGAGGACCAGGCACAGGGGATTTGCTGGTGAATTATATGTTTCTCAGTGTTTTAAGCTTTCTTATAGCAATTCACAGACCGAACAGGTGCAGGAAGGATTCACTGGGATAAATACCTGGTATACAGAGAACAATGGTCACGAATGCAGGTGGAAATGGCGCGCCAGTGGTCTTCAGGTTGAATTCAGCAAGTTGGCGAAGCCTCGGACGTGAAATTCATGCAGAGGATACAACAACGTTTTTTGCAAAAAGTGCAAAAAACGCGACATTTCGGCTAAAATATGGTTTTTTCGGGACTTTGGCGCTTTTTTTTGGATGACGTCAGCATGATGTCATGGGGTGACGTGGCGGCATACAAGAGGTCCACGGGGATGATGAGGTGGCGGACAGGTGGGGTCAACTGGCGGACGGGGCGCTAACACGGCGGTGACGTAGGCAGGTGATGCAAGCAGGGCGGATCAACCAAAACCGGGAGTGGTTAGCGGTTTCATATCGCACCGCTTATGATACGGAGGCGGAAATGTCAGATGTACCTCCGATACGCTGTGGGGGTGATGCATGGCAGAGGCCTGACGTCACCCTATGACAGATATCGGAGGGTATCTTTCGGACGTCGGGGCCAGTCCGATATGCACGAGGGCCGTCGGATCAAAAGGGCCCGATCCGACGGTCGACGGATTGCTGAGGTGGCCGAACGATACGGACGGAGGGCGGGAATAAAATAATATTTTGTTCGAAATCTGTGCCCAGCGGGGACTTTGGAAATTTGGCGGATTTCCATGGTTTTCAATGTTTTTTATAAAAAATGCGCATAGCGCCAAACTTTGGGTAAATGGGAAAAAGTGGGGTTTTATATGTTTTTTGCAAATGAAACGGGTTAGGGGTGAAAAGGGCTTTTTTCACAAGGTTTCTTAGCAAATGAAGGGCTTAATGGGTCAAATGGCTTCAGAAGGGGAAAAAGGGGTAAGGTTTAGGGTTCTCAAACTGACCGGATGTCAATTTGATCCCTGACAGTGAAAACATGGCTATAATGCCAAGGGGAGGGATATTTATACAATGCTTGGGGTTTATACACCATAGTGTTATAATAGTAGGGAAAGGGTAACATAGGGGATTTAGATAATAGAAGTTAGGGTTTAATATGGATGGAAAAGGTGAATGAGGAGTGATATCACTAAGTTTATTTGAAAATCACTTAGTTTAGGGAGTAGATCAAAATGAAAAGAATTTTAGACAAGAAATGTGGCCTTTAAAGGAATAAGAACCACTATAAAACCTCAAATTCTTTCATGAACACAACTGATGAAGGGATGTTAGTAATGAAGGTGAAAAAAGGGGGAAAAGGAAGTTAGTCATGCTTCTTTGCTTTGCTGCAACATGATGGAGAAGAAGACCTTCTCAATCCATTGATTTTCCTTTGTGAATAGGTTAGCACACATCCAATTATAAGGAATGACACTTCTGCAACCCCATCTGCCTACCCATCTACTTGCCTAGCATTTTTTGTTTCTTCTTGGAGGGTGCATTTAGACTTGCAGAGCCTTATTTGCCTTTTCTTTTCTCTTGGCTTTTTCTTTTGATTTTCTATCTAGAACTACCCTTATTGCTTCCAAGGTCCCAGATTAAGCAGTTGGGAACCTTAATTCTCTACCTAAGCTACTGGTCTGCCAAGATTAAACAGTTTGGACAGACTTCTTTCTCTATTCTACAGCAGAAAATTGAAACATGGCATGATCCAGATTAGGCTGTTGGACCATCCATCAAAATTGAGTCCACATCGAGCTATATACACACATTGTCTTCTCTTGGAAATATGGGATCTTTGCATCATCAAAGCAGAGCATATTTAAAACTTTCTTTGCCAATCATGAAATATGAAACCTATTGGTATAGGTAGCTAACAGTGGCTCCACATGGGGATGGTTTTTCCATTTGAAAGACCAAGAACAGCAGGTCAGAATGCCTTGGCCCTTGACTTCTTTTACCAAAACTTGAAGTTTGCTGCTTTGAAATGCCAAAATTGTGCTCTTCCCATCTTGGTAAATCTCTGAACTTGTTTGCCTTTTGCTGATACCTTATAAAACTTGAGAACTGCATTTTTACATATTTTAAAGAAAGCAATATATACACCTGGATATGTACAAGGGAAACACAACTGCCCTTATGGATAGTAGTCAAAATAGTGCTTCAACATCCTGCCATTTACAGGACCTTCATCCAAATCAACTTCATCAAGACTTTTAAGGAAATAAGTATTGTTTCCTTGTACTGCTTGAACATCAAATGGTCCTCTCCAAAGGGAATCAAATTTTCCATGTTTTCCTTTATCTTCCCTTCTTGAATCCCACTTGAGGACTTTGTCACCAATGTTGAAATCTTCTGCCTTGGTCCTTCTATCAAAAGCTTTCTTTAATTTTTCTTGTAAAACTTGAACTCTGCTGAAAACTTGGTCTCTAGTTTGCTGCAAACATATTATTTGATTGATCCTTCTTTGCATATCATTTGGCTCAGCTTGACTTTCTTGAAGTAGTTTCATAACCGGAACCCCTAGTGATGAAGGAAATTTGGCTTCTAATCCATAAACCAACTCATACGGGCTGACCCCAATTGATCTCTTGGTTGTTAGTCTATCTGCCCATAAGGCATTGACCAGCTTCTTATGCCAATTCTTTTTATTTTCTTCCAGCACCTTCTTTATGATGTTTACAAGGCTTTTATTTGATGATTCAGCAAGGACATTTCCTTGGGGATAATATGCAGTAGAATGGCCCAAGGTTATGTGAAATTTGTGGCAGAAATTCACCATTTTCTTAGATCTGAAAGCAGCAGCATTGTCTGTTATGATTTTATCAGGACAGCTAAATCTAGAAAGGATATTGGTCTCAAGGAACTGAATGATAGTGGAATCATTTGCTTGTCTGCATGGAATAGCTTCAATCCACTTAGTAAAGTAGTCTGTAGCTGTTAGAATCCATCTATGTTGGCCTGAAGATGAGGGATGAATTTACCCAATGAAATCCAAGCCCCATTGTTGAAAAGGTCTCTCTGTTGCAATAGGCCTCAAAGGAAGTGGCAGTAAATTTTTCTTTCCCTCAAACACTTGACATTTATGACATGAGGTGGTGAATTTCTTGAAATCAGAGAAAACAGTGGGCCAATAGTAACCAACCCTCAGTATTTTATCCACAGTGGACTTCCAATCCAATTGTCCACCACAGTCACCTGCATGAAATTCTTTGGTAACATTGTTAGTCTCATTCTCAATCAAGCAGTTTAACAGTATACCCTCATGGTTTTTCCAAAATAAATTGCCTTCCATGACACAAAATCTTGAAGCTTTCATTTTTAGGAACCTACACTTAGTTCTGGACAATCCTGGTGGAGCACACAGGTTTTGTAACACATAACATATATCAGAATACCAAGGGGATTGTTCAAAGGCTACATTGATCTTTGGAGTCGCCAGCTCCGGTTCATTGTCCAGCTGGTTTATGTCTAAGGCTTGGAAGTTTGCTTCTGTCATTAGTTTGGCCAAACCTTGCCCTTTTATTAGTTTTGTTGGTTTTATCTCAATATCAAATTCCAAGATGTTGGCAATCCATTTTCCTCTTCTGCCCTCTAAATTTTCTTGAGTGAGTATGTCTTTAACAATGGGACTTGGCACATAAGCAATAACATGGGAATAAAGGATATAAATCCTAAAGTCTTTAATGGCCTTGACCAAAGCATAAGCCTGTTTCTCCATGATTTGATATTTCAGAGGTGCATCTCTAAGAGCTCTGCTAAAGAAAGCAATGGGTTTCTCATTCCCTTGGTCATCTTTTTGTAATAAAACAGCAGCAATGGTATGCTGGGAGGCAAAAGAGAAAATGATAAATTCCCTGTCAAATTTGGGATTTGTTAAAACTGGGGTTTGGGTAAGGGCTAGTTTGATACCTTCAAAAGCTTGATTTGCTTCTACTATCCATTTTACTTTTGAATCCTTTTTTAGCATGTTATTTAGCAATCTGATCAATTCTGCTAAGTTTGGGATAAACCTTCTTAAGAAATTGATCTTCCCTAAGAAGGCTTGCAATTCTTTGATGTTTCTTGGATGGGACATTTGTAAGATAGATTGTATCCTGTCAGGGTCAATTCTTATGCCATCCTTTGAAATGATATGTCCTAACAGCTTACCTTCTTCCAAACCAAATAGAGACTTCTTGGGATTCAAGGAAATTCCATATTTCGTACATGTTAAGAAGATCTGCCTCAAGTGTTTCAAGTGTTCTTGGTCAGATTTAGAGAAAGGTGTGAGGTCATCCAAATAAATGACAAGAAAGTCATGAATCTCTTTGGCAAAAGCAATATCCATTGCTCTCTGAAATGTTGCCCTTGCATTTTTCAATCCAAAAGGCATTTTCACATATTTAAAAGTTCCCCAAGGGGTTGTAAATGCAGTTTTGTCTTGGTCATCAGGGTGTACTAGGATCTGATTAAAGCCTGAGAATCCATCTAGTAATGAAATCCTTGATGCTCCTACCACTCTTTGGAGAATGTGATCCATCTTAGGTAAAGGATAGTTGTCTTTGAGGGACACTTGGTTTAGATTTCTAAGATCAACACAAAGTCTTATTTCACCAGTTTTCTTCCTTGTGGGCACCAAATTTGAGATCCACTCAGAAAACCTGATTGGTGCTATGATACTGGCTTTAAACATTTTTTGCACCTCTTTCTCAATTGCGGGGAGAAGCACAGGGTTTATTCTTCTCAATTTTTGCTTAAATGGCTTTTGATTTGGCTTGAGAGGGATAGTATGCTGGATAACAGAGGTGTCATAGGATTTTAAGTCCTCATAACCCCATGCAAAGACATCCTGAAACTCTTTGAAAAGGTCAATGTATTTGGGTTTTTGATCAGGAGGTAAAGATGCAGACAATTTTATTATCTTGGGTTTCTCAATGGTTCCAATGTTGCATTCCTCAATGGCAGCATTTAGGGGCTGCATTTTTGGTTTTCTAGGGATATCATTTGAGTCAAAGATGTCCTCCAATGGAGTTAGGCCTGTTGGGAGAAAATTGTCTTTCAGCTCTATGATTTCATCCTCTGTAACAACTATTTCTTCACAACTGATTTGTTGAATTTGTTGTATGTTCCCCTTGTTGAAAATGGTTGGTTTTAGCATTTGTTTTGCTGTTTTGGGTGATATTGGGTGGTTAATCTTTTTACTCTGTATTTGTGATTGACTTGCTCTCTCAGTGTCAATATTTAACCCTGCAAATTCTTGTTGCAAAGTTAAAAAATTGTTTATTTGTGAATCATCCTCAAATACTTGCCAATCTTTAACATTGTTTGGAATAGAGGGCCTGTGTTTTATTTCTGCTGTAAAGGAATTATCAGGTTCAAAAGGCAGTTTGCAGGTACTTGCAAATGTGGCCAAGCTATGAGCATGAAGATTGTGGGTCCTAGCAATTTTGGTGATTTGGAATTCAGTGAAGGAGTTTAGTATTTCAGCAGCAGCAGACCTATAAGACCTCAGTCTTTTGTCATTAGTGACAAAATTTCCCTTTACTTGTTGGATGATTAAATCTGAATCACCCATGATTGAAACCTTTGTGGCTTGTAAGGATTTTACTAGTTTGAGGCCTAGTAAAAGAGCTTCATATTCCGCCATATTGTTAGTGCATCTGAAATTTAGTCTATAGGCTCACCCTTCTGCATGATTGTTTTGTTTATTATGTATCCAAACTCCAGCTCCTACCCCTAATTTGTTTACTGACCCATCAAATTCAAGGAACCACAGAATATCTTGTTCTGGGGGAGACTTAAAGATCTGTTCATGAGCTGGAATTGTAAGTTGAAGTTCTGGTTTCTCTTCTGGGACAGTCTCATCACTTGATTGAATCAGCTTGAGTTCTAGAGTAGCAGCTGTGTTTAATGGTTGCTTAACCATTGTTTCTGGGGTAGCAGTGTATTCATTAGTGTTTTGCTCTTGTTTGAGTGTCTTGGTTTCAACATCATTATTTATAAGACCTGTATTATCATTGAAGAGAATGTATGAGTCTATGTCTGAATGGACAGCATATATGGGAAAATTTTGGGGCTTTTCTTCACTGCTGACCATGTATTTCATTAGTGTTTCTCTGTATAGTCTCTTTGGTTGCCCAAAAACAGAGATGGTGGCATATGACATGTCTAACTGCAGGGAACCTTGGAGTTTAGCTCCCCATGATCTTGACAACAAAATTCCATACTTGGGTGGGATATCAGCAACTACAACATCCATCAGGATTGTCTTATTGGGGTATTGGACAAGTGATACACAGAGATCTTTTATCAGGCCCAAGCACTTGACCTGGCTGGAGTCAAAGGAGAATAGGTCCTTATATGGTCTTGTAATATCCAGATTTAGTCTTTCCATGACTGATTTGGGCATTAGGTTGTGAGAGGCACCTGAGTCAAACATTGCATTGTGTAATATCTTATCATGAACATGTAAACTGACATAAAAAGGTAAAATCCCTGTGGCTGCTGTTTTTCCATCAACTTCTGGACCGAACAGCAATTCTGGGGTATCATCCAACACATTGACATCATCTTTGTTGTTAGTAAGTTGAAGGGACTTCTTGATTTGTTGTTTATAAATGTCATGCTTGGCTAGTTCTGAAAGAGGAATAGCTACCTTCAATTTACCAATTTCAGTTTCTAGGTCAAAGGGTTTTTCAGATTGGGTCCTTTGGTTGTGGATGACAGTTCTTTCCTTGTTCACTAACTCTTCTTCTTGATTCTTATCTTGATCTTGAGGCTTGTCCTTTTTGCTCATCTCTTGAGGAGCGACACTTGGGTTAGGGTGCAAGGATGATGTAGCCATGGGCTGCTGTTTTGAAGAAAATGGTTCAGTGACTTCTTCAATGGTTACTTCCTTTGCTAGTGATTCCGTTGTGTCATTTGGCTCTGTGACTATGGCTCTTTTGGGCTGCTCTTTATCCTTTATCTTTTCAGGCTGTGTTACATTTACAGTTCTACTCCTTAACTTGTATTGTTTATGGACTTCATAAACAGCTGTGTCATAGCCTTGTTTAAAGTCAAATGACTCACCTGATTTGGTTTGGAACAGCTTGATTTCATCATCCTCATGATCTTCTTGTGTTAAAAAAACTTGACTTTCACCATCCAAACCCATTAAATTAATGTGGGGATCTTCATTGGGTTCACTTGATGTGGAAGTCTCAGCATAATTCTCTTGGAAAGGGGGTCTTATGTCTGGGTCAGAACTGGCCTTGCCAACGTTTGGATTTTGAGTTCTCCTAAAATTTGGATTCCTAGGAGGGTTGTTTTGTGGTGCTTCCCATGATGACTTTCTCTCAACTGATTCCACTCTATCACCCAATCTCTTCATACCAGTGAGTATTGCATCCAGTTTTTGATCAAAGGCTGAGGGTTCTTCTTTGAAGGTGGTTCTCTTTTCCAACCTAGCTCTGTTTCTTTTGGCAATCAGGTTAGCTTCCACTGTGACAGCAACCTTTTGGGCATCTACAAGGGTTTCAAGAGCTCTCTCCTTCAACTGATAGGCCATATCAGGGTCAAAACCATCAAGAAATTTGTACAAGGCCAAATCAGGAGGAGGTCTTAAATTTTGTGGGATTGCGTTATATACATTGTTGAATCTTGCACAATACTCCAGAACGGTCTCTTGAGGACCTCGTTTGATAGTATCATACTCACCAAGTATGTGCAAGGGATCTTTCTTCTTCTCCCATCTGTTAGTAAAGGCTTGATAAAGCTCATCAGGAGTAGTAATGGAATTTGCATTCAGGGATCTAAACCAAGTTCTTACATCCCCAGTCAGACTTTGAACAAACATCCTCATTCTCACACTGTCATCATCTATTTCATAGGTCTCAAAATGATCTTGCATCCTTTTGGCATGCTGAATAGCTGTGAAGGGGCCAGTGGAGTCAAAATATGAGATCTTAGATTGGTAGTCTTGGGGTAGAGCTGCAGCATTAGCAGGTAACTGCAAGGGTGCATACCTATTGGCCATATTTGCAGGGTTTATGGGATTGACAGGGATAAACGGGATAATAGGGACGATGGGTACTACAGGGTTGATGGGACCGGTAGAGACTAGAGTGTTGGTCAAGGGAATATGTGCAGTGGATGAAGGTGTGAAAGGAGGGCTTTGAGATGTAGATGGTGAACTAGGGGAAACAGGGGTAGACCTAAATAGAACTTTGATAGGAGTTGGAACTGGTTCAGGGTGAGCTGTCTCAGGACTCAAATCACTAGGATTTTCCTGCCTTTGCTGTTTCCTGATGATCTTCGGGATGGTATTAGGATTTTCAAAAATAGCTGGTGGATTGGGGTCAGGGTTTGACCTAGTATGTCTAGTTTCCCTTTTAGGAGCCAGCTTCTAAACTTCTTTTTTGATATTTTAGGATATTTTTAGAACTGTTTCAAGGGACTGCTCAAATTTTTAGAACCACTGTCTAGAGACAGACAACAGTTGAGAAATAAGCTTTTCCCCAGTGGAGTCGCCAATTATGTTAACACCCAGGTTGTTCCCTTTGACTCCCAAGGGAATACGGCCGGGGTAACCACTAACCAATCTTTGGATTACAGCTCCTAGCCAAACTGTAATCAGAGAGGGCTCTCTCTTTATGATTTGTCTCTGTTCTGATAGTATTTTAGACTAGCTATGATGTTCAGGGTTTTGGTTTTATGTTTTGGTTGAGGGATGTCTTCTGTACCTAAGGTGGAAACTTTCAGATAATTCTAGTCCATTGGGCAATGGAGTCTTTGGTTACTGGTTGTTTGAGAGGTAGATTGAGATTGCTGAAACTGCAGGGCCTTTTGAATATCTCATGAAACAAACTTGATATTATAATGATGAAGTGTGTTTAACCAGTGAAAAGCAATTAAGAATTTTCCACTAAGCTTGGTTGTGAGAAAGAGATGTATTGTAAAGGAGCAGATTTGAATTCCTAAAACAATAATCACTGTGAAAGATACAGTATAGAGGTGCAACAATTAAGAATTACACCTTTATGACCATAACCGAGAGAAACATTTATAATAGCATAGATTGAATTCAGGGTATTCTATGAATAAATCCTGGAATTAGTCTTTTTCTCTGCCATTAATTGTGAGATCTAGAACATGGATGAGTTATGAGAAAATAAACAGAAACAACATAACGAAAGTTCAAGGAAACTTATTGAGCCATGAAAACACGCAGGAATCCTGTAGCACATAGCAATCGCATCACAACTCCTCAGACAACACAGACTTTGGAAATTCCATCGGCCTTTGTATTAAACTCTGAAAATTTACAGCAAAAGAACTCTTGAAGAGAAATCAACAACAACCCCCGCAAACTTATGCGAGGGGGAATATATACAAACGCTCATACAAAATATCTGAAGCGTTGAGTCATCTGAGAAATGAATACGTTCACCAACTTTTCAAGATAGTAGATAAGAAAGTTATTACATCATTGAATACAAAATAAATGCTCTTTATATCTGTCAGGAGATACTTTGACCTTTGGAGGCCACTGAGTCGGTCTGAACGTTCTGATTTAATGCTGGAAATGTGCCTTTATGGCTGTCGTGTTGTAGCTTCTCGACCCTGTTACCTGTTAGCTGTCAATCTTGCTTTGTTGGCTGAATATGATCTGTTGAGTTGGCTCAGCCCTTCCCTTTTCATGCATGCTGATTTTACTAAGTTTTCCTGTGCATGAACACTTATGAATTCGAACAAAAAAGCTTGATTTACAGGCTCTGGCTCACAATATCAGCTGTATCATTTTGGTCCAGTATTCCTGTGTGGGCAATTGATGTCTAAGAATTTCCTCCAAAGTCTCATCTGCCTCTGTGTATTTGTAGAAGTTTGGAGGCACTTCAAACAGATGTTTAATTTCATTCATTATAAAGAATAAATTCTCTACCTTGTTGTAGAGACTTTGTCCTGTAGCTGGCCCTGTTTCCTCTGAGGTGCTGGGCCTTTCAGTGATCTGATTTGTGGCGAATGTGTTGACCCTCTTGGCATACTTCTCATGTGTAAATAGCCTTCCTGTGCTGTTCAGCAAGCCAGGGAGACCTCTGTTTTGCAATGCCACAAATTTGTCCATGAATCTATTGACCTCGGTCTGCATATCCTGGGTCCTTCTCTCTAGTGTCTGCACTAGGCTTCTCAGTGTTAGGACCCTCTTTATCAACAAAATAGTCTCAGTCCTGTTGGAGATTCCCATAGTTGCTAACTGAGCACTTGTTCTATTATTAAGCACGTTGATCATCTTGTTGGCAACTTTAGGCATATTGCCTAGAGAGGCCCTTGATCTCTGGATTTCTCTGTGTGCTTTTCCTATGAGCTCTATTTGCTCATGAATTGTCTCAATGTATTGCCATTGATCAGTTATGGATTGGCCAATGTTTGCCCATAGGACTGTCTTGAGCTCAGCTGTCACTTTATCAAGTGTGAGCTCCTTCTCCAGCTCTTTTATCTTATCTTTAAGTGCCTTTATTTCCCTACCCTTTTCTGCTACAGTCTGCTTGGATTTGTCATATCTTTCGTTCAACTTGACCAAATTTTCCCTGGCCTCTTTTAATTCTGCCATTTGGGCTTCCAGGGCTTGGATTTCATTCTTGAGCTTCTGCATATCCAGGCTTGGAGCCTGCTCTGTTGTTGGCGCTGGTGCTGATGTAGAAGGTGCTGCCTGGTCTGTTTGCTGAGTGGGAGGAGCAGTAGTTTGAGGAGGCTGCTCAAGATTAATTATTTCTGGAGGAGGCTGAGATGTTTGACCTCCTTCCTTTTGCTGTAATGCGGCTTGTAATGCTGCCTGTGTAGCCTCTGATTCTCCCAGCTTCTCTTGTGTTTGGATCAGCTGTTTATATAAAGACACTAGCAAAGCTGAGGCATCTTGGTCATGTCTTTGCTGGGAAACTTCATCTGTTTGAGGGTGAATTGTTGCTGGAATTTTGATCTTTCTCCTCAAAGCTGCCATGTCTGCATCCCTCAATTTCAATATATCTTGTATGCCCTTGATGTCCTTGGGATCATGCCCAATCTCTATGATTATATCTTCTAAGGACCTGATCCTATTGTCCTTTGCTTGAGAGGATGCTCTCTCCAACTCCAGTTGAGCAGTTGTATTATTTAGGCTATTTACTAGCCTATAATTATCCAATGTCTTGTCTGCCAAGGAGGCATACACCATCTCACCCGTTTGCTTATGTAATTCGATTTTGTCCATTGGGTGGATGTCCTTGGCAAGGACCTCAAGATTGGTCCTTAAGTAGTCTGAGGGGGACTGTGGTTGCAATGTAGTTGGCATGAAGTGACTCATGATCATCTTGCCCTCATTGACATCATATGCGGACATGAGTCTTTGCTGGTTAGTAGGAGCCATCTTCAACAAATGATTATATAGTTGTATTTTTATTGGCTCACTTCTCCTCTTTATGTCAATGAACTGTTGTTTGATGCCCAGTTCACCTTCTCTTTGGTGGCTTGAGGAGCTGACTTCTCCTCCCACTGTTCTGTCTTGTCCCCGTTGAAAGGAACTTGCAGATGCTTCTCTACTAGGTGGGCCCATGCCCAGAGATTGTCCTATTGGCATTTCCTCCTCTGATAGGGGATTCATTCTGTGTCTCTTTTCTCCCTGATTGGTGGATTCTGTGAGGGGAGTTTCTCTGTCCCTCTTTCTACTTATATCCTCCTTTTGTGGGGTTTGGAGGATTGAAGCTTCAGTGGTTGTTTCTTGCCTAGGAGGTACAGTGTCCTGAGCCTGCTACTCAGTGGAAATTGGGTCCCCAGTTGCCTTTTCTTGCTGTAAGGGCTGCTCTTTCTCTTGCTATTGTACTTGCTGCTGTTGCTGCTGCACCTCCTCATGAGGTGGCTGTTCTGGTTCCATTTCCTTTTCCTTGCCTTTGGTAGAGATTTGCCCAGTAGCTTTGGCTTTTTGCTGATCTGCTGTGGAGGAAGAGGCAGCTGCTCCCTCTTGACTGCTTGGAAGATTGAACACCTGTGGACAAAGTTCTAGGTCAGCCATCTTTTTCAGATTTCTTAGAGCTCTCTGATTTAACTCTTCTTGTGTGAGAGGCTCCTCTAAGATTCCCCTCCTCCATTTCACTTGATTTGCATACTTTTCTATATGAGGAATCCTTACATGATCATAACCAGACAACCTATACTTGACCCTTCTTAAAGTTATGAAGTGATTGGGGTCATATGGTTTCCAAAGGAAACTGGTTTGCAGGCTAAGGGATTCTAACATTCTATCTGCATCTAGCCAGCCTTCCTCCCTTTTGTTGTAGACAAAGTGGCCTAATTGGTTCCTGACCTTGAGCTGTGCTTTCTTGCCTCTGCCTGAAAAGTGTAGCACATCATCATCTCCAAATTGCCTGAAGTATTCCAGGGCAAATAGTCTCATGGGCACATATTTGGGCAATCTGTATGGGGGCAGCTCACACCCATATATCCTTATAACTGTGTGGTTCTGGTAGAAGTACCAGTCCCCAATGCTGTATAATTTAGACAACTGAAGTATCCTTTGCATATCATCAGTTAGTCTTGGAGGAGGTGAGCTCATCAACAGAGACATGGCTGGGTGGATGAAGAGATCTATGAACTCATAGTAAGTATATGGAGAGTGAGCTCTGTGATGGAAGACAGAGGACCAATAAACCACTGACCTTGGATTGCCTTGGGCATCCTCTCTTTTCACAACAAAAGAAAACTTTTCATATTGATAATATAGGATTAAGTGGTAGATGTAAGAGGTGTATCTGAACACCCTTTCTCTTGACAGGTTCATCAATTGCTCATGTATTTTGTCTGATATGTAGGTGGCATAGTCATAGCAGATAGGAGACTTGCCAGGAGCAAACATAAGCATCATCACCAGCACAGTTTCATCAATATGTTCAATTGAATTATAGCCTAAAATGGGACTAATCATATCTGCAAGGTCTCTGCCCAGTTGATTGAGATATACATGACAAATGGGAGGGTTCTTCACAGCGTCAGAGTCAATGTACAACTGATTGAGTTTGGTGACCTGAGCATCTGTCAATCTAGCTCCTTGGTTTATCAAGTCTATCAGTGATAAAGGAACTAGCTTCTTCTGAGTCCTGAAGTGCAGCATCTCTTTGATAGCTTCAGGGGTGATATAGAAAACGACTGAGCCTGAAGGGTCAAGCACAACCCTCTGAGTAGGGTCATAACATTCGGCACATAGGTGAATGAGGTCAGGGAACTATTTGACCTGAGGGAGCTTAAAAATAGGGAGAAAGGAGTCCCATATGCCCATTACATCTGTTCCACTCTCATGTTTAGCCTTTAACTCATTCAATAAGTGGATGTGAAACTTGCTGTGCATCAGCATTTCTTCTGAGATTTGATAGTCCAGGTCTGCTAGGGGTTGCCACTCCAATTCTCTCTGAGGGGCATTTAATGGAGCAATGTTTAATGCTACAGGAGCTACTGGTGGATCCATGATTTCCTTTTAAGATTCTATAGTTTATGGACTAGTGTTACTGTGCAGAGCAACACGAAAAGGTTTTCTTTGAACAGAAGGTGAATTACTCAGGAACAGAGGACAAAAGGTGAATTGCAGCAATTGAAATACTGCTCAAAACATGAATAAGGCAAATGTCTGGCCTTAATCTCTCTTTTACAGCAAATTTGGTATAGTTTGGGTTACCAGTTCGCGATTGCGCGAACAGAATGCAGTTTTTATAGAAACTCGGGAAAACGAGGCTTAGCTGGTGAATTTCGACGTTGTAGGTGCAAATGAGGACCAGGCACAGGGGATTTGCTGGTGAATTATATGTTTCTCAGTGTTTTAAGCTTTCTTATAGCAATTCACAGACGAAACAGGTGCAGGAAGGATTCACTGGGATAAATACCTGGTATACAGAGAACAATGGTCACGAATGCAGGTGGAAATGGCGCGCCAGCGGTCTTCAGGTTGAATTCATCAAGTTCGCGAAGCGTTGGACGTGAAATTCATGTAGAGGATACAACAGCGTTTTTTCCAAAAAGTGCAAAAAACGTGACATTTTGGCCAAAATATGGTTTTTTCGGGACTTTGGCGCTTTTTTTTTTATGACGTCAGCATGACGTCATGGGGTGATGTGGCGGCATACAAGAGGTCCATGGGGATGATGAGGTGGCAGACAGGGGGGTCAACTGGCGGACGGGGCGCTGACACGGCGGTGACGTAGGCAGGTGACGCAGGCAGGGTGGATCAACCAAAACCGGGAGTGGTTAGCGGTTTCATATCGCATCGCTTATGATACGGAGGCGGAAATGTCAGATGTACCTCCGATACGCTGTGGGGGTGACGCATGGCAGAGGCCTGACGTCACCCTCTGACAGATATCGGAGGGTATCTTTCGGACGTCGGGGCCGGTCCGATATGCACGAGGGCCGTCGGATCAAAAGGGCCCGATCCGACGGTCGACGGATTGCTGAGGTGGCCGAACGATACGGACGGAGGGCGGGAATAGAATAATATTTTGTTTGAAATCTGTGCCCGGCGGGGACCTTGGAAATTTGGCGGATTTCCATGGTTTTCAATATTTTTTATAAAAAATGCGCATAGCGCCAAACTTTGGGTAAACGGGAAAAAGTGGGTTTTTATATGTTTTTTGCAAATGAAGCGGGTTAGGGGTGAAAAGGGGTTTTTTCACAAGGTTTCTTAGCAAATGAAGGGCTTAATGGGTCAAATGGCTTCAGAAGGGGAAAAAGGGGTAAGGTTTAGGGTTCTCAAACTGACCGGATGTCAATTTGATCCCTGACAGTGAAAACATGGCTATAATGCCAAGGGGAGGGATATTTATACAATGCTTGGGGTTTATACACCATAGTGTTATAATAGTAGGGAAAGGGTAACATAGGGGATTTAGATAATAGAAGTTAGGGGTTAATATGGATGGAAAAGGTGAATGAGGAGTGATATCACTAAGTTTATTTGAAAATCACTTAGTTTAGGGAGTAGATCAAAATGAAAAGAATTTTAGACAAGAAATGTGGCCTTTAAAGGAATAAGAACCACTATAAAACCTCAAATTCTTTCATGAACACAACTGATGAAGGGATGTTAGTAATGAAGGTGAAAAAAGGGGGAAAAGGAAGTTAGTCATGCTCCTTTGCTTTGCTACTACATGATGGAGAAGAAGACCTTCTCAATCCATTGATTTTCCTTTGTGAATAGGTTAGCACACATCCAATTATAAGGAATGACACTTCTGCAACCCCATCTGCCTACCCATCTACTTGCCTAGCATTTTTTGTTTCTTCTTGGAGGGTGCATTTAGACTTGCAGACCCTTATTTGCCTTTTCTTTTCTCTTGGCTTTTTCTTTTGATTTTCTATCTAGAACTACCCTTATTGCTTCCAAGGTCCCAGATTAAGCAGTTGGGAACCTTAATTCTCTACCTAAGCTACTGGTCTGCCAAGATTAAATAGTTTGGACAGACTTCTTTCTCTATTCTACAGCAGAAAATTGAAACATGGCATGATCCAGATTAGGCTGTTGGACCATCCATCAAAATTGAGTCCACATCGAGCTATATACACACATTGTCTTCTCTTGGAAATATGGGATCTTTGCATCATCAAAGCAGAGCATATTTGGAACTTTCTTTGCCAATCATGAAATATGAAACCTATTGGTATAGGTAGCTAACAGGTACTTCGCTTTATTTGTTGATGAATATACTAGAACAATGTGGGTATATTTCATAAAATATAAATCTGAAGCATTTGAATGTTTTAAGAATCTTAAATCTCTTGTAGAAAATGAAAAGGATTCTAAGATTAAATGACTTAGAATGGATAGAGGGGGAGAATTCACATCAAAAGAATTTGACAAATTCTGTAAAGTACATGGAATCAAAAGAGAACCCTCTGCTGCTAGAACACCCAAGTAAAATGGGGTAGTTGAAAGAAGAAACCAAACCATTCAAGAAATGGCAAGAACAATGTTACTAGTAGCTGACTTGCAGCCAAAATTTTGGAGAGAAGTAGTGGGGAGAGTAGTTTATATCTTGAATCAAACTCAACTAAGACCAAATAATGAGAAGACTCCTTATGAATTATGGAAAGGAAGACCCGCTTCAGTAAAATACTTCAGGATTTTTGGAAGCAAATGCTTCATAAAAATCAATAATGACTCACCAGGAAAATTTGATTCTCGGGTTGACGAAGGAATATTCCTTGGATATTCTACTAGGAGAAAAGCTTACAAGTGCTACAATAATCAACTACGGAAAATAGTGGAAAGAATTGACATGAAGATTGATGAAGCCCTTCCAGTAAAGGAAATTGAAGATCATGAAGCTGACCCCCTCATTGAAGCAAACAAAAAAGAACCTGAAAAATAGGAAAAAGATCAAGAAAAACAAAAGGAAAAAGAACCATCTTAAACTCCTTCAAAGGTGAAATTCCTTCAAAAAAATCACCCAAAGGAGCAGATTATAGGTAATGTAGATGAGGGTATACAAACCCAAAGAAGGATGACAAGTACACCAAGGAAAAATTATGTTTCTCTCCTATCTATGATAGAACCATAAACTTTTACTTAAGCAAGTAAAGATACTCATTGGGTGGAAGCCATGGAAGAAGAAATGTCTCAAATCGATAAGAATGAGGGAGCTGGTACCTTGTCCAAAGGAGAAAAATATAATTGGAACCAAGTGGGGTGTTCAGAAATAAAATGAATGAAGATGGACAAATCATAAGAAATAAGGCAAGGCTTGTTTGTAAAGGTTATTCAAAAATTCAAGGAATCGACTTTGAAGAAAACTTTGCACTGGTAGCTCGTATGGAAGTTATAATTATTTTCTTGGAATTTTCTTACTCAAGAGGATTAAAAGTTTATCAAATGGACGTAAAATCAACATTTCTAAACGGGGAACTCAAGGAAGAAGTTTACATGGAGCAACCAGAAGGGTTTGATATAGCAGAAGGAAAAGACTTTGTTTGTAAGTTGAAAGAAACACTATATGGGTTGAAACAAGCTCCTAGAGCTTGGTACACAATATTGGATCACTATCTACAACAACAAGGCTTCAAAAATGGGGTGGCAGGAAGTAATCTCTACATGAAGATGGACGAGGATGAGTTATTAGTTACTCTTGTCTATGTTGATGATCTAATTTTTGCTAGCAATAATGATGAGATGAGCCATGAGTTTGCTAAAAATGTGTCAAAACAGTTCGAAATGTCAATGATGGGTGAATTATCTTACTTCCTTGGACTACAAGTATCTCAAACCATAAAAATCATGTTCATATCTCAAGCAAAATATCTTAAAGACATGCTTAAAAGATATGGGATGGAATATTGTGCACCTATGAGCACACCAATGACCACAAACTGCAAGTTGAGCAAAGATGATGAATCCCCCTCAATAGTTGCAACTCTTTACAGGTCAATAATTGGAGATTTCCTATACTCAACTACTACAAGACCCAACATTATGCAAGAAGTAGGAATGGTAAGAAGATTTCAATAAGCTCCTAAGCAATCCCATTTGTTACCTGTAAAAAGAATTCTCAGATACTTGAAAGGAACTACTAACTTTGGTCTTTGGTATCCCAAAAGCACAAATCTTACAGTGACAGCTTACACTGATGCCGATTGGGCTGGAAGTGTGGATGATCGAAAAAGTACTAGTGGAAATGCATTCTTCATGGGAGATTGTCTATATCGTGGCTCAGCAAAAAAAATCATCTATATCTCTCTCCATAGTTGAAGCTGAATATATAGCTGTTGTAGATTGTTGTACACATATACTATGGATGAAGGAAGTTTTGAAGGATGTCATCATAGAAACAAAACAACCAATCACTATCTATTGTGACAACACAAGTGTTATCAGTCTTAGTAAAAGTTCAGTGATGCACTCAAACACCAAACATATACCAATCAAATATCATTTTCTCCATGAACAGGAGGATGAACAAAACATCAAGTTGGAGTATATCAATACTAAGGAGAAATGACAGATATTTTCACCAAACCTCTTCCTAGGGAAGCATTGGAACAACTTCGCCAAAATATGGGGGTTATTTCTCTAGCATCATACTAAGATTATTCTTAAGATGTCGCATGACAGGGGGAGTCCTTGTGCACTCCTTTGCCATTGATGTAAAAGGGGAAGAGAAGAAAAATATTGGCATCCAATGATAAAGGGGGAGATTTTTAATCTAGTTGTCATTGATGTCAATATATTGAAGAAGGTAGGGACATGGTGGCAATCAATGAAGAAACCAAACAATGAAGAAGCCCAACACTCAAAGACACTCTGATTTTGCACTAATGAATGATCAGTCAAATTAAATAATATTTTTCTCCATCTTAGAGGAAGAATCTCATTATGATACCTAGACCATCTTGAAGGGCATAATTTTACCTTTCTAATGAGCTATAATCTATCCCAAAATTCCAAATAACGAGAGAGAAACTAATTTTATAAGTTAAATTATACCTTTGTTCATGGAGCTAACCTACACAAACTTATATATGTTAGCTTGCACTAAACGACATGTCCGTTCAGGTTTATTGGAAGAATAGCCTATTAATATAGGCTTAGATCTCCTCCTTAAGCACATAAGAAAAGTAGATTTTGTGGATTTATTCAAGGAAGAAAGTGACAAGAAAGTTCACACCTCGTGAACTGAATAGCTAAAGTAAGAATCCCTGTATAGTGCATAATATTTTTGAGGAAAAATACAGATTCATGTGGACAGTTAGGGCTCCCATTCAAGATTCATTTGCTAACTATTTTTCTCTCTGTAGTGTCATTTCGAACTAAGGATGGATTTCTCTCTTGGACTGGGCAGACGATAATAGAACAATAACCACCTTCGAACCTAACAACATATCTATGTCCTTGGTACTATGGATAAGGGCTCTCGAAATTTAATTCTAAACTGTGAAATAAGAAAACCTTGGACTACTGAATAGGGTCACATGGTGTTGACTGTTTCGAAGTATTAACCGTCAGATTAGCCCTCATAACTATGTAATATTATGTCATAGATTGTGTAGCTTAGACCTTTTGAAGATTACTTCGGATCTCTGTCACCTTTGGAGCTGCCTTAGGATATTTTTGAAGATTGGGTTGTGGATTGTCTCAAGGTGGTGTTTGAAGATGGATTTGCATCTTATGGACTAGAATAAGAGAAGCTCAGATCTCTCTATGGTTTAGAACATAACCATCTCAGTACCACAGTGCTATAATCTCAAGAATAGTGATAAAATTCAAAAAGTGCAGTGTGATATTCTTTGAACAGTTGGTACAGACTTGGTGCAGTGTGGTGCTAACTCTTCTTGGGAAGTGTGAAGACGAACACTTGGAGTAGTATGGTGTAAATATCTTGATATAGTTGGTATGGTGCAATAATTCTTGATGCTACAATAAAGTTTTTATACAGAAGTCTTGGTACAAAATTAATGAAGAAGTTTGATGGTGGAGAATAGTGTAGATTGGTGAAATGCAATATTTGATCAAATAAGTCCAGTGAAGTAGCAGAGAAGGATGGTGTCTGTGGAGTATTGAAGAAGGTATGTTTTCATTGACTATTTTGTCATCTTTTCTTTAGAACTCGTAACATCTTTGCATCATGAACTAGGTATACAATGGGAAATCATGACAAATCTATGAAGATTTATATGTAACCTGAAAACGCTAATAATTTCCATTTCTTATGCAGGAAAAGGGAAAAACTAAATATTGTCACTCCAAAGAAAAAGATAGGGCCAAGATAACCGCTGTCCCTTTGGCAGGGAACCATATGCAAACAAGATGATCTAAATTAAAACATCTTAGCCAAGGAAAGGAAAAGGAGATATCGACTCGGTGCAAGAAAACGACCGGATAATTGAGGATTAACAACTTGGCGAATCCCTGAGAAAATAGATCATGCGCTGCTGCTGCCGTGAGCCGCTGCCGTGAACCCCGCCTGCTCAAGCTGCGTGCTCCCGCCCTGCCCCCAGGCCTAGCCTGGTCGGGCTCCCCCGCCCTCGCCCTAGCAGAACCCTGCCCGGACCCCCTCGGGTCCCTCCTTCGCCGCTGCTCTGAACCCCCGCCCTCCCAGCGGGCCTGCCATGGCAGGATCCGCCTCCCCTTCCCTTGGCCCTGAAAACCATGAAGAAATTTTCGACTCTTTGCTCTCTGAAACTTCAGATCCGAGACCAAGGCCTTCTCAAACTAAGTTTATCAAAAAGCTGGATGAGATGCCAGAGGTGGACTTGCCCCCTGCTTTGCCAATGAAATCAGCAATAGCCCTCGCAGAAAGAGGTCTGGTTGGCCAGTTTACTGGACTTTGGCCATCACCAAGAACGGTTCAGAAATGGACGGAACGCAACTGGAGCCCAATGATACAGGGCAAGATCGCCATAAGATTTTGTGGCCGTGGCTTCTTCACCTTCCTGTTCGAATCAAAGGAGGACAAGAACCTCATCTTTCGCAATGGGCCCTATTTCATGGATACAAGAGGCTTATACCTGAACAAATGGACCCTGGAATTTGATCCGGAAATGGATATCCCAAACGCTGTTCCTGTCTGGGTTCGCCTCCCCCATCTCCCACTTCACTGCTGGGCGGACGAATCGGTAAGAGCTATAGGCAATGCACTGGGAAAATACATTGATAGATCGGAACCAAAAGAAAACATGCACGCATGCGCAAGAATCTGTGTTGAAGTTGATCTCGGGAAAGGACTACCAGAAGCCATCAAAATCAAGGTAAACAAGTGGATGCACATCCAGCAGCTGGACTACGAACAACTCCCCTTCAAGTGCAAGGTATGTCATGAGTATGGCCATTTTGCAAATAGGTGTAGTAAGCTAAAATCAAAAGAAATAGATAGTAACGAGGAACCCCAAGAGGGACCATGGGAGCAAGTCAAAAGGAAGAAACCCTCTCAAAACCATGGCCTCAATACCTCAGCCCACCCTGCTTCAAGCATTCCACCCCCGCCTCCGCCCCCTCCCATCTCAACCATCCCCTCGACCTCAAACCCCTTCGAATCCCTAACTGCCGAAAATCCCCCTTCGCCTCCTCATTCACCTCGCCCCTCCTCTCCTTGCACAAACCCCCCCCCCTCCCCTCCTCACACAGTGGAAAGAATTCTTACCCGAAACAAAGCCAAAGAAACCAACCAGCAATCAGATCCTCCGAGGAAAGTGGGCAGGAAATCGAACAAGGAGCTAAGGGATGAGACGGCAGCAAAAGAAATGGCCACAGGGACACAAAAACCTATGGATTCGTATTTGGGACGGCCAAAAGGCAGCGGCGAGAAAACAAAGCAGAAGACAGGATCCCACCCTTCAGCGGGTAAATAATGAATTTGGTCTCCTGGAACTGCAGGGGGATGGGCACCCCTCTAAAATTAAAAGCCATCAAGGACCTTCTTAATCAGGAGCAGCCAGATATCCTTCTTATTCAGGAGACCAAACTCATTAATCAGGACTTTCTTCAACAAACACAGCGATTCAAAAACTTCTCAGGACTATCCAATGACTCAGACGGAGCATCAGGAGGGATCGGAACACTATGGAATAAAACAAAGTGGGACATCTACAACTCTCATCAATGTACATGGTGGATTAGAACGGACCTGAAGAACAAAAGCTCACAGGAAGTCTATCACATCTATAACATCTACGCCCCTAACCACTACAGGGATAAAGCATGTTGCTGGAACTCCCTAGAAGAAGACATTTCCTCTATACAAGACAGTAGATTGATTCTTGGAGGAGATCTGAACCTAGTAAGGAATGTGCAGGAAAAATATGGAGGGAAGTATCATTCAGACCCCTCAAGAGACAAATTAGAAAATATAGTACAGCTCTACAACCTAATTGACATCCCTCTGTCAAATGGAAAATATACCTGGTCTAACAAAAGGATAGGTGCTCAAAACATTAAGGAACGGCTGGACAGATTTCTAATTCAAGAAAGGGCAACCGAAAACTACTCAATTCGAAGTAAATTAATCCATGGATCAGCATCAGATCATAAACCGGTGGTTCTCTCTATGGACAAAGGCCCAAACCTCGGCCCTCTTCCCTTTAAGTACAACAAAAACTGGGATCTCAAAAAAGATTTCAGTCAACTTATCCAAACTCAATGGGCAAGAGAAGTGATCGGATCACCACATTATGTTTGGGAAACAAAGCTGAAGCAGCTTAGGACAGCGATAAAACAATGGGCCAGGGACCAAGCAATATTAGAAAAGAGGGAAAAAACAGACCTGCTAAACGAAATGGAGCGTTGGCACATTCAAATGGAACAAATTCAATACAAAGCAGAGGACATTGAAAAAGAAAAGAGTCTCTACAAAGAGCTCTACCGGCAAAACCGCGCAGAGGAAGAGGATCTCAGAATAAAATCTCGCTGCCTCTGGCTAAGGGCAGGGGATAAAAATACCTCCTTCTTTCATAATAACATCAAGCTCAGGAGAGCATGTAACCAAATAGATAAAATCGAAGTAGCGGGGGTTGAGTTGAAAGGTCAAAACGAAATAAAAGGGGCTGCATTCAATCATTTCAAGAACCTTCTAACAGCAGACAATCATTATCATGACAGCGAGACCTTCCTCAACATTCTTGAAAGCAAAATCACAGAGGAGAACAATAAGGAGCTGGAACAAGAACCCTCAGAAGAAGAAATCCGAGAAGTCATCTTCAGCATGCAACAAGACAAAGCCCCGGGGCCGGACGGCTTTACAGTTGCATTCTACAGGCGGCACTGGGCAACTATAAAAAAGGATCTGGTAAGGATGGTAAAGAACGCCTTCAGAAACCAAAAAGTAGGGGAAAACACAAAGTCCACTCATATAGCTTTAATTCCTAAGGAGGCAAACCCCAAAACCTTTGATAGATTTCGTCCCATCTCGTTATGCAATGTCTCTTATAAGCTCATCACCAAAATTCTTGCCAATAGAATAAAGAAATTTCTCCCTTTATTAGTTTCTGAAAACCAGGGTGGGTTTGTCCCAAATAGACAGATCATTGACAATGTCATCCTAGTCCAGGAAGCCATTCATAGCAGCCTCAATAGAGGAGAAAGGGGAATGATCATTAAATTAGACATGGCTAACGCTTTTGATCGAGTGGACCACTCTTTCCTTACAGCAGTCCTTCTTAAATTTGGCTTCTCCCCCCTCTTTGTAAACATCATCAAAGGATGTATCAGCAATCCATGGACCTCACCCTTGATCAATGGACGGCCAAGTAATTATTTCAGAAGTTCAAGGGGGCTAAGGCAAGGCTGCCCCCTCTCCCCCTTTCTTTACATCCTAATGGCTGAGACACTGAGTGCTCATCTAGAGAATCTCCGAAGCAAAAAAGAAATCACGGGTATTCGCATTGAAAGGGGAACAAAAGAGCTCAATCACTCCCTCTTCGCGGACGACACCCTCTTGATTGGAGGTGCATCAAGCCTGATGGCCAGAAGATTTAAAGGAGTTATGGATGCCTTTCTCCTAGCATCGGGAGGAAAGCTAAACAACAGAAAATGTAAAATTTATACATGGAATGTCCCTCTTCAGATTCAACAAAGGATTTCACAAATTCTAGATATTCCCCTCCAAAGAAGTTGGAACTCCTTCTCTTATTTGGGCCTCCCTCTGGCTAAGGAGCACATTAAAGCGGAGGTCTGGTCTAAGCATATTGAGAAAATGAGAGGCTTATTGCAGAGCTGGGGTGTCTCCTGGTTGAATCTTGCAGGTAGAACCATCCTTATCAAAGCGGTCCTATCCGGCCTTCCTATCTACCAATATGCAATAATAATGGCCCCTGCAAGCATTCATAAGCATATGGAAATCATCATGAGAAGCTTCCTCTGGCAAGGAGGAAAGCAGGACTCAAAGAAGTTCAGTCTTGTCAATTGGGATCAAGTCACCCTTCCGTATGACAAAGGAGGTCTGTCAGTTAAAATTCCGAGTCTATCCAATCAGGCAATGGGACTCAAGCTACTTTGGAAGATCATCACAGGACAAGGAGCATGGTGGGTCGAAATTATCAAGAGGAAATACCTCAATGGCCCGAACTCGAACATCCTCCAAGACTCAATCGTGGATAGGCCGTGCACCCCAATGTGGAGGTTGGTTAAAAAAGTTCTCCCTCACTTTAAAGAACAAGTATCTAAGAAACCTGGCAGCGGGAAAAATGTCAAAATATGGCAGGATAGAATCATGGGATCAAGTCCCAGAGAATCTATGCAAGAACTAAGACCCCTCCAAATCTGGATGGAGAACCAAAACATATCCTCCTTATTTGACATTTCTACTTGGTCCCAAAATACTTGGTTAGATTGGAAGGTCGTGAACCTGCCCTTGGACCTAAAAGATCAATGGCATAAACTTAAAATCTCTCTAGCAGGAGTTGCGCCAATGCATAAAGAGACGGAGGACAGTTATATATGGGACACCTGTGGGGGCAACTTCACAGTGCGAGAGGGCTACAAATCACTGCAAGATAAGACTCACAGTGCTTGCTGGAACCTCTGCAAGGCAGCCTGGAACAATGAGTGCATACCCAAGGTAAAGCATTTTAATTGGGCCCTTCTAAAAGGGAAAATTCTTACTGCAGAAAACCTGAGAAAAAGAGGAATACAAGGTCCCTCAATTTGCTGCTTTTGTCAAGCTGAGGAAGAATCCATTCTTCACACTTTCCTCCAATGCAATTTCGCTCAAAATTGCTGGAACCAGCTCCTAAGCCCTTTAGAACCCAGAAGCAGGAATGACCATGTAAATAACTTACAGAGAAACTGGAAAAAAGACTACCCTCTGAGCAAGAAAGGGAAAAGAAATCTTCTCCGAATTTGGAATTGTATCCCAGCAACTCTCTGCTGGAATATCTGGTTGGCAAGAAATCACTATATTTTTAACAATGAGCAGATCAAAATTGACAAGATAATTGCAAGGACCATAGCTGGGATTTCTGAGGCAATCAACGCAAATCACATAACTCTCCCTGACCAGCAGGGATGGACAAAAGAGGAGATGGATTGGTACAAAAAATTCAACCTTAGCCACTCCCAAAATCTTCCCCCCCAGATCAAGCAGAAGGGGCAAAACTGGAAACTGAGGGGGGACAAAGAAGAAGTAAATAAATGGATAACAGCTCAGAATCGCCCCATTCTCCTCTTCGATGGAGCATCAAAGAGTAATCCCGGGAAAGCAGGCGCTGGAGGAATAATAAAAGATCAGAAGGGGATCACAGTAAGCTACTACGAATGGGGTCTCGGGCAAGCAACCAATAATGAAGCGGAAGCTTACAGTTTACTTCTAGGCACGTCAATCCTACACAGGCTCGGTCTTCAGGATGCTCTAATCCTCGGAGATTCCGCTATAATAATAGCAGCAATGAACAAAGGTAAAGATTTTGGCAAAGCCTCTCTCAACCGCATTAAAGCAAGGATAATGGACACCCTCAGCCACTTGGGAAATACTACCTTGAAGCACGTACTAAGGGAGCATAATGCTGAGGCGGATAAGCACGCAAATAATGCGGTCAATCTCCAGCAGGGTCAGGTCAGAGATAACATCAGAACTTATGAAAAACCCATCCCATAAGGACGGCAGCTGTCTGTCTGAACACAGGGCAGAGTTCACCAGGAAAAGTCAGAATCATGATCTACTCCCCTGCGATCATCAAATCTTTAACATTATGCCGGCGCTCCCATCCCGGCTCAACCTCAAAACTTCCCCTCATCGTGACAGTCCCACGCTTCTTCTGGGCATACATCATCTCGATCACAGAGATCGGAGATCCCTAATTCTGCTTCCCGATTTCCCCTCTGCAACACTTCGGAAATATCTGGAGCATCATCATTACGCTAACCCTCCCCCTCGCCCTTATATTCCTCCTCCTAATCCTCCTCTCCACCATCACTCCGAGAAGCATTTAGGGTGCGAAGGTTTCTTTGAGGCCAGTGGATTCCGAGGGATCAAGCAGTGGAGTCCCGCTCCAGCTCACTCAGGCAGCAGACGTCAAGGAAATCAGCAAGGCTCTTCAAACAATCCGACTCTCCAAGAAGACATCAGGTATACCAGAAGTCATTTCCAAGGTTACTCGTTTCTTATTTGTTTTGCAGACATGGCAGAGGGACGACAACCTGAAGCGCAGGGAAGGGCCGGCCCCCGCGAGAACCCCCTAGAAAGAGTCCTGGGAAATGATGCATGCGCGCTGTGCAAAGATCACTGTTTCCTGATCTCTCGTTTCATGAAGCACCACAATGACCTGCGTGAAGACTTCATTGCGGATAGCCGGTCCAAACGCAAGAAATTAGAGAAGCGCAAGAAGGAAATTGAGAACCTCCAAGACAGATGTGAGCACCTAGAGGAGGCACTCAAGCACATTCAGTCCATCACAGCAAGCATGCAGGCAGAAGCCTCTTCCAAGGAAAGTCAAAAAGAACAGCAAGATCAGCAACAAGAGGACCACATGGAGGAAACCGTCAATCAATTTTGGTGTTAATCTAATGACCTGCAAAGTCTGCCTGTTAGATGGCATTTTTGTAAGACAGTTCAGCAGGCATCTTTTTCAATTTCTCTTCTTCAAGCTAATCTATAAGGCTTCCAGGGCTGCGTCCCTGACTAGTTTCCTCTCTTCCTCTCTTCTCCCAGCATATATGTATCTTACTCTGCTCTTTGCAGTTTTTTTATAATACAATAGTACTCGATCTCGTTAAAAAAAAAAACAACTTGGCGAATCCCTCAGGATCCTTTGATCCTGAGGGATCGCTACTTAACTATTTTTGCATCCTTGATATCTCTGCTTCAACTGTTATAAGTAGGGGCAACATTGCTAGCCTAGAGAGACTGTTAACTTGTCATGTAACTTTGCTCTGTATCAAAAACTTTGGTCATTGACTCTCATTGAGAAGTGATCCACTGTAACTCTGTTTTAATGCTTTATTACAAATCTAGTTGCTGTTGCATCTGTGATTCTAAAATAATCTCAAGCGGTGTGTCCCTGGCAGGGAAAATTTTAAGAACCCCCCCTAAATTTATAAATATAATAAATGGGCGAATCTCCATGGTATATAGGAAAAATGAAAGGCGATTTTATCAATAATATAATATGTATATATAATTTTTTGGCGAATCTCTCACCAGGCATGGCGAATATTTTACTCAATTATAAAATCTTGTAAGATCTTGGCGAATCTTTCACTAAATAATAAAACTTTGTAAAGTCCTAGTGAATCTTAGCATAGGCTACATGCTGGTTTAATTCCCCCATTTAAATAGGCTACATTCCAGGTGAATACCATGGGTTAATACCATGTGCCATTTTGGTGAATACCATGGGTCAATACCATGTGCCATTTTTATTTTTATTAATTCTAATATTAGGGTTAATAATGGTTTTTTGCATGGTATTAATAACAATCTAGTCCATGGTATTTGTCCCATAGTATTTTGGCCATAGGTTTCACCTAAATATAACCCATTTTTTGAGTGTTCGTAAATATAAGGTGACTTATGGAGTAAATATAAAAAAATGTTTTATTTTTTTACCATACCTCTCGTTTATTTATATTTTTATTAATTTACCATACCTCTTTTACAAATATGGTATTTGGCCCATAGGATTCACTTAAATAAAACCTCTTTCTTGAGCCTTCATAAATAGAACGAGGGTGATGGACTAAATATAAAAAAGACGTTTTATTTATTTACCATACCTCCACTTTACTTATATTTTTATTTGTTTACACCCTTACATGTATATAAGGTGACTTATGGAGTAAATATAAAAAATGTTTTATTTATTTACCATACCTCTCATTTATTTATATTTTTATTAATTTACCATACCTCTTTTATAAATATGGTATTTGGCCCATAGGATTCACTTAAATAAAACCTATTCTTGAAAATGGGCGAATGGATTCACTTAAATAAAACCTATTCTTGAAAATGGGCCAATGGAAGGTTGTAAGTCCTAATTTCAAGGGCTAAATTTACCTTTTTTACCCTCTCCCTTAAAATAAGGTGGGCTATTTGAGGTGATTTGTAAAAATGTACTATGATACAAGATATTCGCCCACTAAAAATTTAGAACCCCTTAATTTCGCCAAAGGACGAACATTCGCCCCTAAAATTATCCTTGGTCCCTGGAGGCTAAGGACCCGACCCTGGTGGAACAATTGCTCTTGTATCATTATCTTTAATTCGTGTGTGGTTTGTATTATCAGCTTGAATCGGAAATCTGGTGTGTTTTGTTATCTTATATCGCAGCTCTGTTATATTTTATATATCGTTCTCTGCAACAGGAAATTCGTATCTTGCATTCTGATCTTATAACGTATTACTATTCCTTTAAAGTCATTAATGTAACATCGTTGTTCTTTAAAGAATGCTATTGTTGTTTAATTGCAAAGTAACCGAGCTGTAACCTTCTTAAGTCGGTATTGTTGTATTCGTCTATGGTTTATGCTTCATACGATTGTTGTTCAATTGACATTGCTGTTCCATTTTGAATTGCGATTGTTATCCTCTCTAATCGGGATCAATACTTGCGGTATCAAAATCAGATTACCGTTTTTTGGGTCCCTATAATACTAGTGATTACCCCATTACTATTGTAGTTGTACCCCTTATTAATATTGTTGTGACCCTATTGCCCCCATATTGTTATTACTGTGCCCCATAGAATCCCTCTATTGTTATTTTTGTGGCTTTATATCATTATTGTTAGGTCGGTTGGGTTATATTGTGACTCCTTAGACTCCTATATATAGAAAGGAGGTTTTGTCATTTCAATCATCCAAGAATTGTTCATTTATGTAATGTAAAGGAGGTTTCCCCCTCGAAGAGGTTTAATTTTAAGGCGTTGATCTATCTTTTCTATCTTTTTCTTGAGCTGGTTTCATAACATTTGTTATCAGAGCTTTGGATTCTAGGGTTTCGCTGCTCCAAATAGATCATTGTGGCATTTTCACTATAACTTTTTTTCTGCGACGTTTCAGAAGCTAAAAAAAGACCCATTTGAGAAGACATCGTGCTGAAGCTTGGGTCCAAATTTCAGATTTTTTTGTGCTATATTTGCGGAGATATGATCTGAGGAAGTTGGTCTTTTTGCAGACTCCTGAATTACATTCCAAACAGGTGACCTGGGGAAATCATCATAACTTTCTCTCTGAGCATCGGATTGAAATTTTGTAAGAAGGTAAAGAAAGAGGACAAAATGTAGTTTCTTGTATATATTTTTTAGAGCCAAAGGTCAAAACAGGGACACGTGGCACGTCGTACAAGTTCGCTCTACTGAATTAGTCTATAATCAGGTCACTGTGGGAGATTTGGCATAACTCTTCATTGGAGAATCCAATTGGGGTCAGACTGGTGGCATTGGAAAGAGTACATAGAGGGCTACTACAGGTCGCAATTTCAGAATTGGATGATCCGAAATTACAGAGATACATCAGAGGCAATATCGAGGTCCTACAAAGTGAAAAAAGGTGTGTAGATTTTTTAAATTTTTGCTTAAACTTGGTTTGAAAAATTATTTTGAAGGAATTCAAAGGGCATAGTAGAGCATTAGTATCGTTAATTGATGCCCCGAGGAAAGAAAATGCAAATGCCTAGTAAGAAATCTGAAAGCTCTAGCATGAGTCATGAAGAAGAGGAAGAAATGCTACATGATATATCAAAATTACAAGACCAAGTGCAACAAATTTCACTCTCACAAAAGCTAACAGAAGCTAAGATAAATGGAGTGGAAGATAAGATAAAGGGTGTGGAATCCAAGATTGACAATTTGAAGATAGATTTGAAGGCATATTTGACAAATTTTCTACAAGAAATACTTACTAATGGTGAAAGGGGAGGAAAGGAAACTCATGATGCAAACAAAGGAAATGTTAATCATGATTTCATAGAGTCTAATGTTGGATCGAAGACGCACCATATTCCAAAAATTGATATGAGGAAGTTTGATGGCAAGGATCCCACAACATGGATACTACAGATGGAGCAATTTTTCGATCTCAATAATGTGCAAAACACACAAAAGTATTGCAACTTTATATTTGGAACCAAATTAGTTTGTATGGTATCAATGGCTTTGCTCTCGTAAACAATTTATCACTTGGGCAATTTTTACGGAAGAATTGATAGCACATTATAAGGATACAAAAAGCAACACTTTTTTTAGCCAATTGATAAGTCTCAAACAAAAGGGTTCAATAATGGAGCACATTGAGGAGTTCCAAAAATTGAACATAAGGGTAAAAAATATTCCAAAGGAGCATAGGATTGATGTGTTCATAGGGTCTTTAAAGGATAATATCCAACATGATATTCGCCTTTGGGAACCTGATTCATTAGAGAAGGCATTCAAGTTAGCAAGAAAAATGGAAAGCAAAATTATGTCAACCAGGAAGCATACCACTCACAACTATAAAGATGGAAGTGTTGTTGCCACTAGTCTTACACAACCTATAAGCTTGACACCACAAAAATTGGAAGAAAAAGGAGCAAATGGGCTTTGTTACAGTTGAGATAGAAAATACACTAAAGGTCATAAGTGTGCTGAGAAGAAATTATTCTACATAGTTTGTGAAGAGGAAGAAGAAAAGAAGCAAGAAAGGTCAAAAGAAGAGGATATACTCCAGGAACAAAGCCTAGATGAAGAACAAATGAATCCAACCATATCTTGTAATGCATTGGTGGGAATTACCACTCTTCAAACCATCAAGATAGAAGGACAAATCAAGAAGAAAAAGGTAATAGTGTTGATTGATTCTGGAAGTACCCACAATTTTATTCATTGTAAGGTAGCAAAAGAATTGAATTGCTTCTTATATCCAGCACCAGAGTGTCAAGTGATGGTTGCAAATGGAGGAACAATAAATTGCTTTGGAAAGTGCCATAATATCAAGCTATCCATGGGAGAAGATGTATTGACTAGCCCAATGCTTTCCATTCCAATGGGAGGTGTTGATGTTGTATTAGGAGTCCAATGGCTACAATCCTTGGGTACAATAGCTTTTAATTTTCAAGAACTTTTCATGAATTTTTTTGTGGAAGGAAAGGAAGTTGAATTAAAGGGTATTGCAGGGAAACCAGGAAAGATAATTAGCTCTAATGGTATGACAAAGCTTCTAAAAAGGGAACGAAAAGGTGTAATTGCACAATTATGTTCGCTAGATGTTTCCACATTGGAATCATCTATTTCTCCAGATCTCCAAAAAGTCTTGGACAATCATTCCAAGGTATTTGAGACTCCCAAAGGTTTCCCACCTATTCGTGATCATGATCATGCTATTCATCTAATTCCAGGAAGTGTTCCTCCAAACATCAGGCCTTACAGATATCCCTATGCCCAAAAGAGTGAAATTGAACGTATGGTTGCAGAAATGCTAGAGGTTGGTATAATTCAACCGAGTCAAAGTTCTTTCTCTACTCTAGTAGTATTGGTGCACAAGAAGGATGGATCATGGCGCATGTGTCCGGATTATAGGGAGCTCAACAAGCTCACTATTAAAGATAAGTTTCCCATTCCTGTCATTGATGAATTATTGGATGAATTGCATGGATCAATTTACTTCACCAAGTTGGATCTTCATTCAGGATATCATCAAATCAGAATGAAGACTGAAGACATTCCGAAAAAAACATTTAGAACTCATGAGGGTCATTATGAATTTTTGGTCATGCCTTTTGGCCTTACCAATGCACCCTCAACATTTCAAGGTTTGATGAATTCAATTTTCAAACCGTTCCTTAGAAAATTTGTGTTAGTATTTTTTGATGATATACTAATCTACAACAACTCTTGGAAGGATCATGTTGAACATGTTGACAAGGTGCTACAACTATTAGAGGAGAAACAATTATATGCAAAAAGATCCAAATGTTTCTTTGGAGTACAAGAGGTGGAATATCTAGGTCATATTGTATCTCATGAAGGAGTTAAGGTAGACCCTAGCAAAATTAAAGCCATTAAGGAATGGAAAATCCCCACATCCATAAAGCATCTGTGAGGATTTCTCGGGTTGACAGGGTATTATCACAAGTTTGTTAAGAATTATGGGAGAATAGCAGCACCTCTAACAACACTATTGAAGAAAGATGCATTTTCATGGACTCCAGAACCAACAAATGCCTTTGAACATCTTAAAGAGGCAATGTTCCAAGCACCTATCTTAGCTACACCGGACTTCACAAAAACATTTATTGTGGAATGTGATGCTTCAAGAAATGGAATTGGTGCTGTTTTAATGCAAGATGAAAGACCCATTGCTTTTGAAAGTCTTCCAATCAGGGGAAAGTTTTTACACAAAGATATTTATGAGAAGGAAATGTTAGCAATACTCCATGCACTTAAGAAATGGCGACCCTACCTAATGGGAAGACACTTCAAGGTAAAAACGGATCATGATAGCCTTAAATACTTTTTAGAACAAAGATTATCCTCTGAAGAGCAACAAAAGTGGGTCACAAAGATGTTGGATTATGACTTTGAAATCATCTACAAAAAAGGGAAGCAAAATGTGGTGGCAGATGCACTCTCAAGAAAGGATGAGGATGTGGAAGCATTGTTGTGCACCATTTCTATTATCCAACCAGATTGGATAAACGAAGCAAGGGAGGAATGGAAGAATGATGAAGAAGTGTGGGCACTTATTCAAAAGTTACAACAAGATTCCAGTACGTCGGATACATTTAGCTGGAAAAATGATTCGTTATGGTACAAAGATTGCTTATACCTCTATAAGAATTCCCAGCTAAAACAAAAGATTCTTATGGAATTTCACACTTCTCCCTTAGGAGGGCACTCGGGATTTTTAAAAACTTACCACAGGGTTAAGAAGGAATTTTTTTGGGATGGCCTTAAATCAGATATTCAAAAGTTTGTGGAGGAATGTTTGGTTTGCCAAGAAAATAAAGTTGAAACAATTAAGACACTGGGTCTATTACAACTTTTATCCATTCCAAGCCAACGTTGGGAGGAGGTTTCAATGGATTTGATCATAGGTTTACCCAAGTCTGAGGGAAAGAGTGTCATCATGGTGGTAGTTGACAGACTTACCAAGTATGCACACTTTTGTGCATTATCACATCCATTTAAAGCCAATACAGTTTCTACTGCATTTATGGAAACAATTCAAAAGCTACATGGAAACCCAAAGATTATTGTAAGTGACAGAGATCCCATTTTCACTAGAAATTTTTGGACAGAATTATTTTCTTGTCTTGGTACTCAGTTAGCTCATAGCTCATCTTATCATCCTCAATCTAATGGGCAAACTCAGATAGTAAACAAATGTTTGGAAGGATATCTTCGTTGCTTTGTATATGATAAACATACCCAATGGGTCAAATGGTTGCCTCTGGCTGAATGGTGGTATAACACTTCCTTCCATACAGCAACAAAAATGACCCTATTTATGGCACTTTATGGGTATCAGCTACCATCCATCACATCATATTTAAGAGAAAATTCTAAGGTTCAAGCAGTGGAACATCACATCGAACATTAACAACAAGTCCTCCAACTCTTAAAGGATAACCTCGTGTTGGCACAGAATAGAATGAAACAACAGGCAGATCAACATCGCAGCGAAAGAAGTTTTGATGTAGGTGATTGGGTATTCCTACGGCTACAACCATATAAGAAAATGTTCCTTAAACAAGCTAAGAAGGATAATAAATTATCACCAAAGTATTATGGTCCGTACAAGGTGTTGTAAAAGGTTGGTAATATGGCATACAAATTGGAGCTTCCTGCAGCTTCTTGATTGCACCCAGTTTTCCATGTTTCATGTTTAAAGAAGGTTATAGGTGATAAGATCCCAGTTCAAACAATATTGCCAGAACTTGAAGAGGAAGGAAAAATTATATTGGAACTGTTAGAGCCTAGATTTGCCTCAGGCTTAAAAGACAAGGTTCTAGGTCCACATCAAACCACGCTCAGCCTCGTAGCTAGCCCTACGAGGACAGGAGAGGGCTCTCTCCAGGTCGATCTCGGAAAAAGATAATCGATGGGGTTCGAGATGACTGTAATAAAAGATAATCTTAGGCTAGGTATTAAGTACAAGGGTTTGTTGTGAGTTTTTGGGGGTTTTGTGTTGGAGCAGGGAAAGGCAAATTTGGGTCTAGGGATGAGGCACAGTTTCTGCAGAGTTCTGATTGGGGCAAGGAAGGAAATCATTTTGATGCTTTAAAATGAGTGAGATGGATAGATCAGACTAGTGAGGAGCTAAGGAGAGCAAGAAAGTCTCAAGAATTCTCCTTAAATAGATGAAAACATGGAAATTTAAACAAATTCAAGGGCAGATGATAACAGTTAATGGATTCCACCTTAATCGCTCATTTGTTCAAATTCAGAAGAAAAGAGAGGAAAATGATAGACATAACACTAATAAACTTACAATTACTCAGAGAATCACACCATCAAAACATAAAGCCACATGGAACCCAAACAGTGCTGCAAAACCCTGGCCTTTCCTTAGCCAAAATTGCAGAGATAGAATGTACAATGATATGCCAAAGCAATCCCAAGTGTCCAACCCTGAAAATGACTTAGAAATTACATGATATAGACTAGCCCAACCCATTCCGTTGCCTCTAGGGGCTGAGCTCATCATTCTAGGAGTTGTTTCAACCAATTCTAAACAAAGCACTAAAATATAGGCAATCAAAACAACTTGCCTCTATAAGGTAGGAAACTGATTCATTCATTAAATTTTCAATTTTTAGTGAATGAATCCTCTAGAACCAGTAAATAAGTGCCAAAATTACATCATGTTTATCCAATTACATCAAGATAGATCAAAAATTACATCACAAAGCAAAAATAGTCAAACTGGCCGAATTTTTTAGCTGGAAGGTGAAAAATTTAGCAAAAATCCTCTGTGCGCCGCGCCAATTTCTCTGTGCATTACACCACTTTGGAGCTGATTTTGAGGCACTTTCTGAAGTCCAAATTGAGCCCAAGTGTGCTTGTTGTAAATCCCTGTCTGTCTAATTTCTAACCCAAGTGGAATTTCTGAATTTGGTGTCCATTTTCCCCTCCAAAAGTTCAATCTCCCAAGACTGCTTCTTGTGTGTCAAAATAGGGGTAGAGAGGTCATTTTTTGAGTGTTTTTGACCTCCTGAGGACTCAAAACTTGCCCAAACTTCTTGGCCATGCATCAGTATTCATGATTTTTCATGAAAAGTCCAAAAATATAAACTTTTTTCCGTTTGGAGCTTCCTATCAAAAGCGCGCGCCACGTGGCGCGGCGCACAGGGAGGAAAACCCTGTTTTTTGTACAAAAAATTTCCAAAATGTCAAAAATGCCCCAAATTTCTTGAAATTTGTGCTGGAGCTTCTTCATTAAGTTTTATGTTGGGCTAAAGATGCTTTATCCAGTATCTAAAGACGATCAAGCTCCCTTTTCCTCTTTTGCTTCCTTATTGCCTTCCTCAATTTTGCCTTTAAATTCCTAATTCGGGCCTTGCAGACCTTGTTTTGTGCCATGTAGTGGAAAGCCATGTATCTTAGCAATGCATGATCCTTATCAGCCTTGTCCAACAACCTCTCTAATTGCATGTTAACTCTCTCGAGATTAGCCTCCCGATCCTCATTAATCTCTTGCTCCAATGACGTGAGCTCAATTCTTCTCCTTTGTGTAGCTTGGCGATGCTCGCAAATGTTTTGTAGCTCCATGATTGCTTGTTGATCTTCAAGATATTTGTTCCTCTGCTCCAAGTATTTCATGGTGTAGTTAGATCTCTCCAAGTGAAGGGATAAGGCTTGGATCTCTATTTGCTTCTCCTGGATGATCTCCCTAAGTTTGGCACTTTGTGGGCCCGTATCTATATCATCATCATGAATGAGAATGAAGTTGGTCTCTCTTTCACTTGAAGGCTCACCTGAGGGCCCCTCATCTTGCATTGGCCTCTTGCCTTTGTCCTATACTTGTGATGCTGATGGAGGAAGCGAGGCTCCTTCCACCCCGGGTGGAGATAACACTCTCTTTGCCGCTGCAAACAAATGTCTGGTGCCTCTCTAATATGTGATGAATATCGGCACACTAGCGGTCTCATGGCGCTCATACTGATGAGAAGGTTGACCTTCATGCTTAACCTCTGATAATCCCTGTGAAGCTCTGAAGAAGTCACGGGAGATGAAATCATCCCAAGTGATGCCCTGTAATCCAAGCTAATGAACCACCAAAATCTTAATAAGAGCAAAATGATAAACACTGTTAAGTTTTTGCTGAGGGGTTTTGTGCTGCACAAGTGTGGTCATCCTCTCTATGTTCTGGCAAAAGAAATACGGAATGTTCATCATCCATACCCTGGTGAAATGCATGAGCAACCTGATGTGATAAGCATAGAGACGAGAGAACCGTCCCTCACAGCTGAAATATTTCATGATCAATTTCATTAGTGGATCATATTCATCTTTCAAATATCGAAATGGGAAGACTCTCTTGAGCTGCCTCAAGAAATCGGTTTTAATGTATGGCTCATAATGCTGCCAGTCAATCTTCTTCTTCTTGTGCCATGGTTCTCCAATGTTCAGTATGTCGGTTGCTAATGAGACAGATTTTGGTGTAAGTGTGAAGGTGAAACCAGCTAAGGTAGCTTGATCTCCATGTAAGTGCAGCATGAATAGACGAGCTAGTTCATGATGAAATTGAACACTAGCCACCTTTTGACAAAACTCATAGCATGATTGATGCTGGAAACAAAACATAGCAAGAGGGTAGGCCTGCAATTCTGTAAGGGTGATTGGTTCTTCTCTTACATGTCTGCCACTTTTATGAGGCCTCCGGGGTGCCTGTTCTTCCAAGGGTGAGTCACTTTGGGTTTCCACTTCATAGTCCGATGAATGCTCAGATGCCATGCCTGCTATTTTTCAAATTGCCTTGAAGATGAAGATACTGCTGTATGAAAACTATTTAAACTGCTCTTTTGTGTGCAAAGTCTGCCACCAAAGGGAAAAAAAAATGAAACAGGGACTGTTAGGAAGGGGAAATATAGTAAGGGATGGGAATTATTGGGAGAGATTTGTTTGGGAAATATGGGAGGGGGTTTAGTAATTTAGGTATGGGAATAGGGTTTAGGGTTTGGAATTGTTGTATAGGATTTGAGGTGTGACGTTGGAGAATTTAGGACAGAGCATTTAGGAGAAGGGATTGATGAGCTTAGGGGGTAGGAAATTATGGAATGATAAATACAAGGGAAGAATAGGAAGGAGAAGTGACAACTTTGGTAGCAAAACACTGATTTTGACACCCACAACAATTTGATGCATGTTTGAAGTAGGGTTTAGATTTTTGTTTCAATCATTGGCATTCGTAAAACACTATCCCTTATCACAAGAATGGATGAAACATCAATATGTTGACCCTACCTGGCAAATCCACGCAAATAAAGGGCAATTTGAAGAAATTTGGAGCAAATTCGGGCTTTCAGGTGTGTGCGCCGCGCCGCATACCCAACGCGCCGCGCTCTGCTAGTGCGCCGCGCCCGTTCATATTTGCACTAGAAATTTTCTCCAAGTGCGCTGCGCCTCCCCAGTGCACCACGCCACCTGCTCTGTGCGCTGTGCGGCCAAATTTCCTCCAACTCCACCCAAATCGCTCACAAACTTAACCAATTTGCTTTGAGTGACTTTCTCTTATCATGCAAATGACCTTGATCTTCATGAAAATGTCTTTATAAAGACATGGATTTAATTTTTGACTCTTCAAAACCCAACTTTGTAATGTTTTGGCATTGGCACTTTTTCTATTTTAATACACTCTGTTTTTGAATTTCCCTTTTGATTTTTTGACTGAAACAATGAAATTCTTGGAAAATTTTTTGCAGGGATAGCTGACATGGAATTTGGCAAAGGAGACCAGGGCTGCGCCTGAAGATTTCAAAAACTGAAAACTTTTGAAAATTATTACAAAGGACAAAATGTTGACTTTTCTTCAAAACAGAGTTTTGAAGAACAGTCATAATCCATCCATATGACGATGAAATTCACGAAATAAAAAACATGTGTAGAACCTCCCTCTGGCCTGCTGGCATTTGGACACTTTAACGACTCAATTTGTGAAACCCTAGACCTATGATTGACATGACTCTTTGCCCATGTAAAGATCAAACATTGACTGTCATGGACTTTTAATAAACATTGATGAAAATACCTAAGCCAGCAGGTACAAGACATGAGGGGAATGAATGACAAAGCCCTTCCGACAGAGTTTATGGCATGCTCCTAACGGAATGCAACTGAGTGAATCGAGTGAGACACCTAAAAATGAAATGCAAAAAGAGTGTTGATATCTTATGGAGGGATGACTAGACCAACTCTAATAGGAACCAGAAGTAGTCATAGAAACAAGAACTCGACAGTTGCGAAATCGATCAATTTCAGAGTATCTTATCAAGTGGAAAAACTTATTTACTGAAGATTCCACATGGGAGGATGAGAATTTTATACAGAAGCATCCAAAACTACTGAAGCATTTAGGACAACAATTTTTTGAAGGAGAGGGGCATGTTGGGTCCCTATAATACTAGTGATTACCCCATTACTATTGTAGTTGTACCCCTTATTAATATTGTTGTGCCCCTATTGTCCCCATATTGTTATTACTGTGCCCCATAGAATCCCTCTATTATTATTTTTGTGGCTTTATATTATTATTGTTAGGTCGGTTGGGTTATATTGTGACTCCTTAGACTCCTATATATAGAAAGGAGGTTTTTTCATTTGAATCATCCAAGAATTGTTCATTTATGTAATGTAAAGGAAGTTGCCCCCTCGAAGAGGATGAATTTTAAGGCGTTGATCTATCTTTTCTGTATTTTTCTTGAGCTGGTTTCATAACACCATTTTTCTTAATATCTAAGTGTGCTGTGTGTATTATTTATTTTGGTATTGTATATTACAATCGGCTCTAAGCGTTGTTCTATGTTTCATTGGTAATTGGTTGCAGTTCCATTTCTATTTGCTGTCCAATTTATCCTTTGAGTAAAGATTAACATTTGATTTCTATAGGGTACAATTAGGTACGATTACTGTACTTGTTCCTGTATATTAAGGTGTTTCCGTTCATCAAACATAGTTGCTGTTACATTTTCAAGTTGTCGTTCCTTTTCTCAATTGCTATTCTATTTCCTGTTATTTGCATTACTATTGCTTTGGTGTGTAGAATGATCTGAAACTGTAGTGGGAATTGGCATTTACTGTCTAGTCCCTAGATTGATGATCTGTTCCTTGATTACTTTTAGTTACATCAGTTTCCAAAGGGATGAGTTATTGTTATTGGACCCTTGACTGATACATTGCTTAGTTTTCCAAGTGCATGATTTAAGCTTCAAAGTATTTTGTTGTAAGTAGATTTCCTTTCAAGCATCTGTTTACTCTTGTATTTTCTTGAGCACTATACTACTAGCATTACTCTGATAAATGACAGCCTCAAACTGAGTACACTCTTTGAGATAACAAATCATTCCTGGATTGACAAAGTTAATATGAGGTAATTAGAAATGAAAAAGACACTTTTTATGGCTCGAAATTTTGGCGACGTTGCCAGGGAAGAGTGTAGCCATTTGTTTCTTTTTCGGAGTAGTGTAAGAACCTGTTAGGAAAGAGCTGGGTTTTAAAAACGGAAGGTAAGAACCTGCGTAAGGAGTATGTAATAGCCCTGCTCCCCTGCCCGCTTTCCTACAGATTTGTTACTATTTTGTTTGGGTAGAACCTAGCAGTTGATTTGTGTGCATGACTAAGCAGAAAAAGCCAGAAAAGAATCCCAAACCTCTACCCAAGCCTGATAAAGCTAAGGGGCCGGTGACCCTTGGCCGATCGACCTTTATAGATGAAATTCTTAAGAAAGTAGAATCTCAGCCTTCAGTAGGACCTAGAAAAGTTACTTCTAGATAGCCTACTAGTTCCCTTCAGGCCACAGGATCACCATCTGTAGCCTTTACTGAGGTGCATAGTCAAACCGGAGAGCAAGATTTTCAAGAAATTGAAAATTCTAGCCCAAAATCATTGCAAGAAGGGAACCTTAGCAATCTCTGTGAAGGAAGGGGAGAAACAGGAGAAGCAGAAGAACCAAAATCTCCTCTTAGGGTAATTCAACCATTAAGCAGCCCAGATAAGGGAAGTGCTACAAAAATCATTTATAACGAAATTCAAGAACCCGAATCCCCTCAGACATTAGGCACTCTCATCATCCCAGATAAAGAAAGTGTTGTCAAGGCCATTCCCATTAGAGCCATTCCCTCTCGACAACCTAGGAATACCCTCCTAGATATCCCAGAAGGCTATTGGCATATATTTGATCAAATGGCCCAGAATCAGCCTAACACCCAAACCTCTACTCTGCAATACCCCATTGTGGATACTGCAGCTAATGCACTTATGAAAGCAATCCCCCTCCAGCATATCCCTACATTCCATGGCCTTACATCAGAAGATCCGGATGCATTCCTGTTTGAATTTGACGTGCTGTGTAGAGGATATGACTATACCACCGATCCCCAGAAACTAAAATTATTTCCTTCTACATTAAAAGGAGCTGCTTTAAGATGGTTTATGGGATTAGGTGGTGGTGTTATAAATAATTGAGAACAAATGAAAGAGTCTTTTCTAAAAAAGTATCAGGACTATTGCAGGTCTCGAGAATTAAAAGATGAAATATTTCAGATGGTGGCTAAACCAAATGAAACATTGGAAGAGTATGTTGAACGATTCTAGTATAATCTTCAAAGATCTCCTTATGCATCATTACCTTTACCTAATAATGTATTAAAAACAACATTAATTAGGGGAATGAAGGAACAATGGATTGAGACATTAAACATTATGGGGAAAGGAGATATTTATCAAGAAAACTTTGCTGACATTATTGATTTATGTATCAGGAGTTCGAGAGGTAGCACAAGACTAAAACTAGCAGAGCATGATCAATTTGTAAGAGATAATAGAATTTCGGCAGAAGGAGTAACTCATGCAGAAATTGGAAATTTATTAGAAAATTTTAAAACTAACATATTGGGGATGCTGACAACACAACTTGATATTATGCAGGCTAAACAGAAGCAAGCAGAAGAAGAACAGAATTTGGCAATCTTCTGTCCTAGATGAAGAAAGAAACACAGCCACAAGAAGTGTCCATTAGATGCAGTGCAAGTTTGTGCCATTTGTACAAAAGACCACTCCACAGAGAGCTACCCCTCACTTCCTGGATTGAAAGCAGTATACAAGGAAGCAGAAGAAGAGCCAGAACCAGTATATCTACTTAATCAGCGCCGCCAGTGGCAGCCGCAACAAACAGGTATGTTTTTAGACCCAGCTTCTTCTTTCCAGCCTCAACAATACCATGCTCAACAATATAATTCAATGTGGCAAAATCAACCTCCCTTCTTGAATTGGTCACAGCAATCATTCCCTTCATCATCTCCATGGCCGAGTCAAGTAAGCCAACCCAATTGGCCAAATTTTCCCTATACCCTACCATATTGGCAAAACAATGTTTTTCCACTGCAATGGACTCCTCCTACTTCACAGAGTCAAACCTGGAAGAAAAACTGGCAAAGACCAATGAATCAACCAGTAGGAATTATCCCAATCCCTCAACCTACACTGCCAGCCTTACAACAAAACCCCCAGTCTAACTTAAGGCCGCAACTCCCAGCCCAACTCAATTCCAATCCAAGTAACAAATCGATCCAGTCCATTCAAATAATTGAAACATTAGAGATAGGAACCGGTCTAAGGGAGTGTAATGACCTTCAATTAAGATCTGGGCATATTATTGAAACAGAGGGAGATAAAACAGCTCAAGTTGAAAATCAGTTGCCTGTAGAACAACCATCACACAAAGAGGACGTGACCAAACAACAAATTCATGATCCAGCAACCACATCCTCTCCTCCATTCCCAGAACACTTAATTATACCTCGACCTATACAACATCCTGATTTTGACATTCTAGGAGAATTATGAAACCTGTACATAAAAACCCCATTCCTCCAAGCCATTCAAGACATCCCCATATATGCAAAGACTATCAAAGAAATATGTATGAAGAAACAAAGAGGACAATAACAAACAACCCAAAAGTCCAAGTAGTTGGAATTTTATCTGACTTATTATCAGGAAAAGAAACACCCATTAAATATGAAGACCCAGGAAATCCAATAGTAACCGTACAGATCTATGGTCAAACCTTCTCAAATGCCTTAGTTGATCTAGGAGATGCAATTAACATCTTAACAACTACTACTTGCCAAAAACTGGGCATTACATCAGTAGAAATGACCTCCACTTTATTAGAACTAGCTGATCGATCTGTAGTTAGGCCAGAGGGAAAACTACATGATGTTATGGTATCTATTGACTGCTGGGAATATCCGGCCAATTTTCTGATAATAAACCCCCAAAACTAACTTGATGGATATCCATTGATCTTAGGCAGAGCTTGGCTCGCAACTCTCGATGCTGATATTGGCTGCCGACAAGATAATATGACCATTACTAGGGGGACAAATATTAAGAATCTAGCTTTATATCCCCAAGCGCAACCAAGTGTCATGATAATAAAAACTAAAAAGCACCCTGTATCATATCTCAATGAAAATATTAGATCTCCATTAACCATACAAGAGGCCCTTGATTTCAAAGACCAAACAGAAGACAATGCCATTAATAATTTCATTAGCCAAGCCGAACCCAGATCCCACGTACAATGTCACATGATAGAAGTGGCATTTGATAATGAATTAGAAGAGGATCTTCTTAATGATATGCATGATCAACTGATACCTACTACCTCTGTCTCGCATAGCAAAATTGTGGAAATTGAGCCAGGAAAGACTTTAAACATTAATGCCAACCTGACTTTAGAACAAGAAAAGAAACTCATCTAATGATTGAGGAAACATAAAGAGGCATTTGCATGGGACTACCCTAATATGAAAGGAATTGATCCCCAGTTATGTACACACCACATTTACATAGAAAAGGATGTGAGACCTGTTCGCCAACCACAAAGGAGACTTAATCCTCATCTAAAAGATGTTGTAAAAGCTGAACTCCAAAAACTTTTAGATGTTAACTTCATCTACCCTATCTCTGATAGTAAATGGGTCTCTCCACTTGTTGTGGTACCAAAGAAGAATGGAAAGTGGAGGATTTGTGTAGACTATAGAGAATTAAATAAAGCAACACAAAAAGACCACTTTCCCCTTCCATTTATTGACCAAGTATTAGACACTTTAGCAGGAAAGAAATTCTTTTCTTTCCTGGATGGCTTCAGTGGATACAATCAGATTCAGATTGCCCCTGAAGATCAAGACAAAACTACTTTTACTTGTCCTTGGGGAACATTTGCCTATAGAGTTTTACCTTTTGGCTTATGCAATGCTCCTGCCACATTTCAAAGAGCTATCCTCAACATTTTATCAGACTTAATAAATGAGGGGCTCGAAGTCTACATGGACGATTTTACACCATACGGAGATGATTTTGATCCAGCATTGGACACACTGGAAAAAGTCATGCAGTGCTGCATTGCCACTAGGCTTTTCTTAAGCCATGAAAAATGCTATATGATGATGACTGAGGGACTTATTCTAGGTCATTATATCTCAGCAGCTGGCATACAAGTAGACCCAGCGAAAATTGAAATAATTTTGTTAATTCCCACTCCTATCACTCAAATAGAGGTACACAGTTTTCTTGGATTTTCTTGTTATTATAGAAGGTTTATAGAACATTATTCACATATTGCTGCACCTCTATATGCACTGACAGGTAATGCTGACTTTCTTTGGACAGAAAAATGTGACCATGCCTTTCAGGATCTAAAGAAGCTGGTATCCACATCTCTAGTCCTTCGAGGACCAAATTGGAACCTACCATTCTAGATTTCGTCAGATGCCTTAGATACAGCGATTGGAGCAATACTTGGGCAGGAAGAAGATAAAAAACCATATGCAATCTATTATATTAGCAATAATTTATCCCCTGCTAAATTGAATTATACTGTTACTGAAAAATAATTTCTAGTTGTAATACATGCTATCAATAAGTTCAGGAATTACATTACTGGATATCCTGTTATTTTTTATATAGATCACTCTGCCATAAAATATTTAGCAAATAAACCAATCACAAATGGTAGAATAACTAGATGGCTGATTTTATTGCAGGCATTTGATATTACAATTAAGAACAAACCCGGAAAAGAAAATCCTGTACTGACTTTCTATCGCGAATGCCAAAACCAGTGGATGTAGCTGTAGTTGAAGATCAATTCCCAGATGAGCATTTGTTTGCTATCACTGTGAAAACACCCTAGTATGCTGATGTTGCGAATTACTTAGTAGTAGGTAAATTACCAAAACATCTGACCCCAATGAACGAAAATAGATTTTCCAGAGAAGTGTTCGAATTTCCTGGATTGGGAGCTACCTGTTCCATACAGAAGCAGATATGCACATTAGGAGATGTGTCCGGGAGGATGAAATTTTTGATATTTTGAAAGCTTGTCACGACAGACCATGTGGTAGACACTTTGCCGATAAGAGAGCTGGACATAAGGTGCTGCAAACAGGGTATTATTGGCCTATGACCTTCAAGGATGCAAAGAAGTTTGTTCAAGCTTGTGACAGTTGTCAAAGAGCAGGACGCCCTGGTCAGGCCGATGAAATGCCCCTGAACGCACAATTGGTTATTGAACCATTCGAGCGATGGGCACTTGATTTTTTTGGTCCAATTAACCCATCCTCGAATCAGAAATCATGTATTCTGGTGGCAACAGAATAACCAAATGGGTTGAAGCAGAAGACTCACCGAGAGCTATAGAGGATTCTGTCATGCAATTCCTATTTCATATATTTGTGCGATATGGGCTTCCAAGAGACATAATTACAAACGGTGGACCATATTTTGATGGTAATAAGATTTATGCAACACTTAGAAACTATCATATCCAGCATAAAATTACTACTCCATATCACCCACAAGCAAACAGTCAAGTAGAAAGCAGCAACAAAATAATAGAAGCAATCCTGACAAAAACCATTGCGTCACATAGACGCGATTGGGCTGCAAGACTACCAGAAGCCTTATGGGCCTATAGAAAAGCATGGAGAAGCACTACTGGCTATTCACCATACCAATTGGTGTTTGGAAAGCAACCCATTTTCCCCATAGAATTCGAAATCCAAACACTACGAATAGCACAAGAAGTCAGCCTAGATCTACAAATCAGCTAGCTGTGATACCATGTAGAAATTTTTCTACAAATCAGCTAGCTCTGATACCATGTAGAAATTTTGAATAATAAAACACTTATTCACAGAGATTATCCTAATTATACACTATTTTCGGAATGCATGCATAATACATAACCTCCTCTACCATTGATCTTCAATTTGTGGAATTAAAACACAATCGCATGCGCACATCGAAACATCAATTACACATATCAACGCAGTATGTAATGGGGAAAGCATACAGCTGAAAACCCCCAACTATATGTATATTATAATGATAGAGAACATGTAACAATACATAATACAATACTCCTCACAAGTGCTTAGTACTATCTCTACCTGCTACACACAAACTAGCTCAGATCTGAACAAGTCACGGGTTCAAATCTCCTAGACTGTTTGCCTGCCTCTACTACACAATCCAAGTTGAGAATAGCTCAGATCCAAGTTTGAATTCCCTTGGCTTGTACTACACAATCCTCATTGGCAATCTCAATCAACGATTGTGAAAATCTCATGCACAACTATAGTAACAACTGATAGTAGTCTCACCTTTTCACCCACCTCTAACACTTGTCTGCACTCAACTGTCTATGCACTGAGTTAAATGATGTATTATTTAGTTGATTTATGAGTTAATAATTAGTGAATTAATTAATAATTAATTCACATCACTCATCACTAGTGTATTTGGCAACTAGACTAAATACAACTAGTTCAACTAACTCAAACTGAACACAACTGCATCAACTCCTCAATCAACTCCACCAAACTCAATCACTTGAGTTCTAACTGAATTCCATCATGCAATAGCTCAACTAACCCATAGGAAAAGCATATTTCCTTCTGTCGGTTGCATGTGCCACATCCGTAACTCAAATTGAAGTGCTGCAAGAGGATAAGATAATGTCTATAGTCCAAATATTATTAAGAGCTAATAATATTCAACTGTTCTATTTTTAGACTGGCAGTCTAAAAATAGACTCCGCCCATATGTCTAAAAATATAAGTCCATCTATTTTCACCAACATGACCAATCATCCATAAATAACATCCTACAACTCATAGACCATGATCCATATGTCTAAAAATAGACATAGTCTAAAAATAGACATTGCGCCAAAAATAGCCTGCGGGCCCACTTAGTGAAGAAAAATTCTTTTCACTAAGCTCCATCATCTTGTTGCATTTTCAACACTCCCTCTCAACAAGATATGGATTATCTGCAACCCCTATCCTGCCTCTGTGGTATTCGAATTTGCTCCTGGTGAGCGCCTTCGTCAAGATATCAGCATCCTGATCCTCCGTGGGAATGTATGAAAGTAACATGATTCTCTGCTGCACACAATCTCTGATATGATGGTACCTGATGTCGATGTGCTTGGATCTATCATGAAATAATGGATTAACTTAGAGTTTAATGCAACTTTGGTTATCACAATAAATCACAGTAGGCTCCAAGTGTGACCCGAACAACCCGACCAGGATCTTCCTCATCCATATAGCCTCGCATGCAGCCAAACTTGTTGCCATATACTCGGCCTCTGCTGAACTGAGTGCCACGGATCTCTGCTTCCTACTGTACCAAGAAACTGTTGTCGATCCGATACTAAAAATCCCTCTAGATGTGCTCTTTCTGTCCGTTGGGCTCCCTACCCAATCTGCATCCATGAAGCCACATAGCTTCACCTCATCCTCCTGTTTGTACCACATTCCATATCCCGATGTGCCTCTGAGATAACGCAATACATGCTTGCCTGCCTTCCAAAAGAGCTTGGTTGGCTTAACCATAGCTTGTGAAAGTTGGTTAACAGCATAGCATATATCGGGTCGTGTATTGACCAGATACATAAGCGACCCCACCAATTGTCGATAAACAGTGGCATCCACTACCTCCACTAAAGTAGCATCCTCCTTCCTCCAACCTCCAGGAAGAGGAGTATCAATAAGCTTGCAGCCATGCATGTTGAACTTCTCCAGTATCTCCCGGGCATACTTACCCTGAGAAACAAATAGTCCATCACTGCGCTGCCAAATTTCCAATCCCAGGAAATAATGAAGGAGGCCCAAGTCCTTCATCTCAAACTCTCTAGCAAGATCCTCCTTGGATGAAAGTATCAATAGCTCATCTCCTGTCAAAATAAAATTATCTACATAAAGTACAATGATCAGCAACTTACCCTCCACCACAATCTGGTATAGGTTAGGATTCGCCTCACTCTTGGAGAATCCAAGTCCGGTGAAATAATTGTCTATCCATGTGTACCAAGAACGAGGTGCTTGTTTCAACCCATACAACACTCTCTTGAGCTTGCACACATGCAACTCGCTGCTGAAGATCTTGAAACCTTCGGGCTACTCTATGTACACCTCCTCCTTAATGACTCCGTTGAGGAATGCAGTCTTCACATCCATCTGATGGATGTGATACCCCATCTGCGCTGAGAGAGCAAGAATCGTCCATATGGAAGAATACCTTGCGACAGGTGCAAAGGTCTCCTCATAATCAATCCCCTCTATCTGTGAGAAGCCTCGGGCAACAAATCTTGCCTTGTACTTCTCCACACTCCTGTCAGCTGCTTGCTTCACTTTGTAGATCTATCTCGAACCCACCACTGATTTCCCCTCCGGTCTTGGGAAATCTCCCATGCACTGTTTCTGACAATCGAATCATACTCTTCCAACATGGCATCTACCCATGCGGGATCCTCCACAGCTTCCTTGAAAGAGGACGGCTTAGTCACGACACATTTTCTCACAAGAGCCATGTATCCAGTGTACCGATCAGGTGACTGTCTCTGTCTGCGTTGTGCTATAGGTGGTCCTACAACCTTCTCTGCATCTTGAGCCAGTCGCTCAGCTTCTGTAGTGCGCTTTCACCCTCCGATGGTTGGCACTACATGAGTGGTCTCTTCCACTCCATGAACTTCATCTTGTGGCTGATCCACATCGTGAAGCTCATCCTTAGGAACTAATAGCTCCTCATCTGCATGCAAGTGTGGCTCCCTCTCAAGCGAACACTTCATGGTTTTCTCCTCCTGAAATTTGATATCCCGTAGCACAACAGTCTTGCGACTGTCTACCAAATACACACAATAGTTGTGGGGCGTATCAGTGTACCCCACAAATATCCCAACCTCTGCGGTTAGTTCCAACTTCTTCTTGGCATCCTTCGTCACATGCATGTAAACAGGAGAACCAAAAATCCTCAAATGGGAAATATCAGGCCTCTTACCAGAATAAGCCTCCTCGGGTGTACTCATGCCAAGTATCTTGTGAGGACAATGGTTCTACACATATACTACAATATTGCATGCCTCTACACACAAGTGAAGGGGTAGGCCCTGATAATGCAACATCCCCTGTGTAGCACCCACGATCATTGTGTTCTTCCGCTCAGCAACCCCGTTTTGCTGTGGGTTATGGGGAGCTATGAGCTCTCTTCGAATCCCTTCTGCGCTGCAGAAGTCCTTGAACTCGCCAGAGATGAATTCACCATCATTGTCACTCCTAAGAGCCTTCACCTTCTTCCTCGATTCCTTCTCGACCAGTGCTTTAAATTCACAGAACTTTGAGTATGTCTCGCTCTTCTTCTGCATGAAGAAGATCCAGCACTTTCGAGAGAAATCATCAACAAAGATCACATATTACTTGTGCTTTGCTGTCGAAGCTACTGAGAAAGGTCCATACATGTCTGTGTGAATTCTCTCAAGGATCGTCGTGGCGCGACTATCCTTCTCGTGAAAGGTGGCTTTCACAAATTTTCCCAAAGTACACCCCTTGCACTGATCTGACTGCGCAAGAGTGCCTTTAGGAATCCCAATAGAAATCTGTTGCAGAATCTTCAAGGCTCCATGGTGAAGGTGGCCTAATCTCCAGTGCTAAAGCTTGCCATCATCCTGGCTCACCAATCCTTCTACCTTGCATGCCATTGCTGCGAAGCCATCTACATGCAATTGATAAAGGTTCTTGACTCGAACCCCTATCTTCCGGGTTTCTCTAGTTGTCTTACTGCGCAGGAAAGCCTTTCCCTCGCTAAAGACAACATCATATCCCTTGTCTTCTAACATCGCCACAGAGATAAGATTCTTCTTCAATCCTGGAACATGCATCACTTCCTTCAATACGAAGGGTTTACCAGACTCCCTCTCAAAGGAAATGGTACTGATACCGGTCGCACTGTATCTACCATCATTGCCCATCTCGATGTGCACTCCAAGATCTTTCTCATCCAGATCAGAAAACAAATCTCGATCTCCTGTCATGTGAAAAGACGCACCACTGTCCAAGAACCATACCGATCCCATCACACTTGATACCAAGCATACGATCAGTGAAAAATCCAGCTCAAACTGCGAGGCTAAGTCCTCTCCTACTACAGATCCAGTAGCTTGCTTATTTTTCTTCTTCTGCAGACAATCTGTGGCATAATGTCCATGCTGGTGACAGTGAAAGCACTTCACCTTGGACATGTCCTGCTTCTTGCCTTTCGCACCAGAATGATAAGCTTTCTTGTTCTTCCCCTTCTTTGCTTTGGAAGCCAAAGTGCAATTTTCTTCAACACATGCCTTTGATGAAGATCCGTCCTTGTTATTCCGCCTGATCTCCTCTTGCACAAGATCAGACCAAAGTCTCTCCCATCCTGGCAATTTCTCTCGACCATTGACAAAGTCCTGATAGGAATGCCAACTCTTCGGAAGACCAAGGAGAGCCAAGCTCACCAAGTCCTCATCATCGACAATCACCCCCACACTTCCTAGCTCATCTCGACATTGGGTGAACTTCGTGAGATACTTGGGCATACTGTCTCCTTTCTCACAGTTAATGTTTTTGAGTTTATCCTTGAGCGCCAACTTCCTATGGTCGCTCTTGCTTTGGCATAAATCTGTCAACGCTTTCCACATCAAGTATGGAGAATTCTTTCCATGCAGGTTGGATACAATATGATCCTTCATGCCCTCCAACAAAATCCTTTGACACTTTGTTGTCTTCTTTTGCCAAGCCTCAATGTGAGCAGCATCAGTAGGCTTTGGGACCTCAGCCTCTATGAACTCCTTCAAACCATTGTCATCTAACATCGCCTCCATCCTGTATTTCCATGTAGTATAATTTGAGATGCCTTCAAGGGCATACTCCAATCGCAATTTGTTGAAAGACATTTCAACTTTGACACCAAGAAAACACTGCTGCAAATTCGAATTCCACCATCTCAAAACTCAACCACTTCTGATCTAAAATTCGTGAGAACAAAGTATTTCTCGTACAGAGATTGACTTTATGGGAATTTACCGGATATCTCACCTTCCAGAAGAAGGATGAATCCAGAGGCTACCTGGCCCGATTACAGACTCTACCTGAAGAAATAAAACGTAATCAATTTCTGAATAATAGATATGATGATCAACTTCGCTCCGATACCATGTAGAAATTCTTCTACAAATCAGCCAGCTCTGATACCATGTAGAAATTTTTCGACAAATCAGCTAGCTCTGATACCATGTAGAAATTTTGAGTAGTATAACACTTATTCACAGAGATTATCCTAATTATACACTATTTGCATAATGCATGCATAATACATAACCTCCTCTACCATTGATCATCAATTTTTGGAATTAGAACACAATCGCATGCGCACATTGAAACATCAATTAGACATATCAACACAGTATGTAATGGGGAAAGCATATAGCTTAAAACCCCAACTATCTATATATTATAATGATAGAGAACATGTAACAATACATAGTACAAGACTCGTCACAAGTACTCAGTACTATCTCCACCTGCCACACACAAACTAGCTCAGATCTGAACAAGTCACGGGTTCAAATCTCCTAGACTGTTTACCTGCCTCTACTACGCAATCCAAGTTGAGAATCGCTCAGATCCAAGTTCAAATTCCCTTTGCTTGTACTATGCAATCCTCATTGGCAATCTCAATCAATGATTGTGCAAATCTCATGCACAACTATAGTCACAACTGATAGTAGTCTCAACCTTTCACCCACCTCTAACACTTGTCTCCACTGAATTGTCCATGCACCGAGTTAACTGATGTATTCTTTAGTTGATTTATGAGTTAATAATTAGTGAATTAATTAATAATTAATTCACATCACTCATCACTAGTGTATTTGGCAGTTAGACTAAATACAACTAGTTCAACTAAGTCAAACTGAACACAACTCCATCAACTCCTCAATCAACTCCACCAAACTCAATCACTTGAGTTCTAATTGAAGTACATCATGCAATAGCTCAACTAACCCATAGGAAAGGCGTATTTCCTTCTGGCAGTTGCATGTGCCACATCCGTAGCTCGAACTGAAGTGCTGCAAGAGGATAAGATAATGTTTATAGTCCAAATATTATTAAGAGCTAATAATATTCGACTGTTCTATTTTAGACTGGCAGTCTAAAAATAGGCTCCGCCCATATGTCTAAAAATAGAAGTCCATCTATTTTCACCAACATGACCAATCATCCATAAATAACATCCTGCAACTCATATACCATGATCCTATGTCTAAAAATAGACATAGTCTAAAAATAGACTTTTCGCCAAAAATAGCCTGCGGGCCCACTTAGTGAAGGCGGCTTCTTTTCACTAAGCTCCATCATCTTGTTGCATTTTCAACACCATTTTCTCGATAGAATTCAAAATCCAAACACTACGAATAGCACAAGAAGTCAGCCTAGATCTAAATGAGGCACAGATTAATAGATTACAACAGATCAATGAGTTAGATGAAATTAGGCTCTGCGCCCTTCAACATACTGCATTAATCCAACAGAAATGAGCTAAATGGCATGACACTCTTATGAAAAACAAAGTCTTCCGCGAAGGAGACTGGGCACTCTTATACGATTCAAGGTTTCAGAATTTTCCCAGGAAACTTTAGACTCGCTGGCTAGGGCCATATGAATTCTAGAAGGTACATGATAATGGCACCCTAACTTTAGTCACTATTGATGGATCTGGACATACTTTTAAAGTAAATGGCCACCGAGTTCGATTATAATTAAAACCACTTACTTGGGAATCCTTCTATTAGCAACTACGGGAGGACTCCGATATGCAAATTCTATAGGGGGAAGAGCAATCTTCCTCAACTGGGATTCATTAAGTGATTCACCTTTTTATACTTTGTACATAATTTCTTTGTTTTTGTATTTCCAGTTTTTTTCCTGTTGTTCCTTTTTCAGAAGAAACAACACTATCTTTTTGCTGTTCCTTTTCTGAAGAAATAGCATTTGTATGTGCCTCTTGGAAGATTTGAACGAGCCTTGTGATTTTACTATTTTATTTTGTGTTTCTAACAGTTTGAACAGCTTGCTCTTCCATTGCCATTTCTGTGTTTTTACAGTGAGCTAAAGCATGGGAGGAAGGTCAATTAGAAGAGAACCACAAGTATTGATAGTTTTCGACGTTGCACGGGAAAGCTTGGCAAGGGCAGGATGGTTAGTCTAGCTTAATCGCATTCAGGAATCCAACGAGACCATGGCAATAGAATTATTATAGAGTTTACAAGAAAATCCCTCCACAGTAAGGGGAAAACATATAGCAGTCACCAATGACGTAATTGTAGAGGTCTCGAGACTGCCAGCCACTGGACCTGTATGGACCCTTAAGAAGGAGAGATTGCAAAAGATCATGGAGATCTTCCAGGATGAAGGCCAGAACCTGAGAGTGAGAGGAAAGGGAGTCCTACCAGCAGCATTAGGAGAGCCGTGGCTAGAATTGGCAAGGATCATCCAGAGCTACATCACCTGTGAAGGCAGGAAAGACGTGGTAAGACCATGACACCTTAAACTCTTAGCTGTATTAAAAGAGAAATGCTCTGTGAACCTACCTGCATTTTTAAATTCATTATTGCATGATGTTGCCCGAAGCATGAAAAAGTCACACATGTGGAATCGGTAGTGAGTCACCATGGACTGATACAGCTGATAGTTAGCCATAGTTTGGCTCAGCAGCAGAGCAGCTGGGAAGAGCTAATTGCTATAATAGATGGGACACCAACTCCGCCAGCCCCAAAACACAAACATACTGCCAGCACACCAAATAAACCATCAAAACAGAGAAAATCAGTTAGATTGGCACGGATTAGGGGGAGATTGGAAAATACCCAAGGGAGTACCGGCCTGCCTGTGGAGATAGACGATCAGGGGATGAGCAACCCCCACAATTGGAAGGAGAAGAGAATGAGAAAGAAGTGGAAGGAAATGAGGAAGGAGAGACAGAGGAAGAGACCGAGCAACCTGAGAAGGCGGAGGTGAAGGAAGAACAACGTGAAGAGAGTCCATTGAAAAATCCATTGAAAGAGGACGAATTTGCTAAAATTCTGGCTAATATGGGCGAATATGGCCAGCCTCTCAGCCCGTCAGGCCTCTAGACTGAGGAAGAAATGAAAGAGCATTCTGCTCAGGATAAAAATACACCCAAGGAACTACACGATGGGGAAGAAAATAAAGAGAATCATTCTACAAGTATGACAGGAGAAGAAAACAATGAAGATACAGGAGGGGAACAATCTACTCCCAGCCAGACTACACCAGAAGAATTGCATGAAGAAGAAGGGGTGGACAAGGAAGTTACCCAGGAAGTAACAGAGCCAACTAGGATTTCTACTCCTGAGCAGCTTGAAAAAAACACCGAAGAAGAACCCCAAGAGGAAAACCAGGGAATTAGACAAGATAACAATCCAGGCCCAAGTAAATAGACAGTTGTTCCTTCTAAGGAAGCAGAAGAAATCAAACGATTACGAAAAGAACAACAAAGGTTACTAAATGTGATAGCTCGACCTCAATAGAAAATCAGGGTTTTGAGAATGAGAAAAAAAGCAAAGAAAACTTCAGGGCAAAGACATGCCGCTACTCCGGTGAGACCCCCCAAGAAAAAGGTTCGAAAGACCCCCGTTCAGCCTGCTGTTCAAAACCCTGTCGAAGAACAGTCTGCTGAAACACAGTCTACTATTCAAACCACCATTGAAAAATAGTCTGTTGTTCAAACTCTTGTTAAAGTGTAGACTACCATTCAAAAGCAAAAGGAACAGAATTCCACTATTGCTCATGTTGAAGTACAAATGGACGATATATTGGCCTGTGACAAGGAAGTTTAGATAGAGGCACAGTCTTCTGAAAGGATATAGACTATAAACACAAGGCGACGCAATAGGAAGATTCAAGTAAATCTTTCATTGGCCACTACTGCGTGGGATAGCGATCCGAGGACAGTAACCCTACGAGAGGGTTTGATGCAAGTGCAGCAAGCAGCTGAAAAACTCACGGTTTCTCAAGAAAAGTATGAAGAATTACAACAACAGCTAAGGAATGTCAATTTATCTGAGAGCCAAGCCTTTGAAGGATGGCGAAAAGAACAAGAAAAAGTTGCAAGGGTAACTCATAGATTAGATGTAGTCATCAGACAGATGGACATCTTATTCTCTTTGTACATTAACGTCCTAGCATGTAGAGCCCCTGCCAAGAATTATGCCTTGTTTTTAATGGAACGATATTTGCAATTGAAAATTAAGGCCGTCAAAGCAGGATCCCCCATCCAAATTAATACCATTGATGATTTTATAAATTGTTGTAAGCATTATGGAGTGAAGGTTCAAAGACTACTATGTGAATTCTATCTGCATAACCTTGTGCTAGATCAAGACATAGAGTAGAACCCTGGCCCTTTCGTTGGGGATATCCAACTGCAGGCATTTATTTCATTTGGAGTTAATCAAATCAAATGGCTTAAAGCCTATAATGCCTTCCAAAGACAAGAAAATGGATTAGACTTATGGGTAAGAGCTGAGCCTAGAGATCCATTACAGTTATGGAACAAACACAGGAGCCTTATGAGGACTCCGAGCATGATTGACACATTAAAACCCATTCATATACCAACCAATCAGCAAGGGATAGAATACTTCTTTACCATTAAGGACATTGCCATTGCAACTGCTAAATTTCAATATCAGACCTCTAATCTGAACATCCAACTCAGGGAACCATTCAATTACGAGAACTTTAAGTTAGCCACTGGTCGTTTGAACCTCTATGGTGAAATTATCTTGAGGGCAGGGCCATATTGGTTAGGATATAGGTTTCAAAGTCCGATTATTTGGCACCTTGCACCTAGATACCAAGCCCTGTATGAAATGCCTGAGGGTCAGACAGGCCATCTTTTTGAACACCTAGTTAGGCATCATGGCTATAGGCCACCACATGAGATCCCATCTCCAGCCTACTCTCTCACTGCCTTACATGTCAACTACAATGTTTTCATGAGGGCATGAAAAAGGGTAAGCAGGGGGGTGTGTGGAGTATTGAAGAAGGTATGTTTTCATTGACTATTTTGTCATCTTTTCTTTAGAACTTGTAACATATTTGCATCATGAACTAGGTAGATAATGGGAAATCATGACAAATCTATGAAGATTTATATGTAACCTGAAAATGCTAATAATTGCCATTTCTTATGCAGGAAAAGGGAAAAACTAAAGATTGCCGCTCCAAAGAAAAAGACAGGGCCAAGCTAACTGTTGTCCCTTTGGTGGGGAACCATATGCAAACAAGACGATCTAAATTAAAACATCTCAACCAAGGAAAGGAAAAGGAGATATCGACTCGGCACAAGAAAACGACCGAATAACTGAGGATTAATAGCTTGGTGAATCCCTCAGGTTCCTTTAATCTTGAGGGATTGTAGCTTAACTATTTTTGCATCCTTGATATCTCCACTTCAGCTATTATAAGTAGGGGTAGCATTGCTAGCCCGGAGAGACTGTTAATTTGCCATGCAACTTTGCTCTGTATCTAAAACTTTGGTCATTGACTCTCGTTGAGAAGTGATCCACTGTAACTCTATTTTAATGCTTTAATATAAATCTAGTTTTTGTTCCATTTGTGATTCTAGAATAATCTCAAGCGGTGTGTCCCTGGAGGCTAAGGGCCTGGCCCTGGTGGAACACTTGCTCTTGTATCATTATCTTTAGTTCATGTGTGTTTTGTATTATCGGCTTAAATCGGTAATCTGGTGTGTTTTGTTATCTTATATCGCAGCTCTGTTATATTTTATATATCATTCTCTGCAACAGGAAATTCGTATCATGCATTTTGATCTTATAACGTATTGCTGTTCCTTTAAAGTCATTAATGTAACATCGCTATTCTTTAAAGAATGCTATTGTTGTTTAATTGCAAAGTAACCGAGCTGTAACCTTCTTAAGTTGGTATTGTTGTATTCGTCTATGGTTTATGCTTCATACGATTGCTATTCAATTGACATTGCTATTCCATTTTGAATTGCGATTGTTATCCTTTCGAATTGGGATCAATTCTTGCGGTATCAGACTCAGATTACCGTTTTTCTTAATATCTCTGTGTGCTGTGTGTATTATTTCTTTCGGTACTGTATAATCACAATCAACTCTAAGTGATGTTCTATGTTTCATTGGTAATTGGTTGCCGTTCCATTTTTATTTTCTATCCAATTTATCCTTTGAGTAAAGATTAACGTTTGATTTCTATATGGTACGATTAGGTACAATTACTGTACTTGTTCTTGTAGATTAAGGTGTTGCCGTTCATCAGACTTAGTTGCTGTTACATTTTCTAGTTGTTGTTCCTTTTCTCAATTGCTGTTCTATTTCCTGCTATTTGCGTTACTGTTGCTTTGGTGTGCAAAATGATCTGAAACTTGTTCGCATTATGAGACAAGTGTTGTCCTTGATGGCAAATCACACAGATGATAGATCATAGTACAGCAGGTCAGCAGCAAGGATTTGATGATCAAACTACAAGAATGAAGAGAATATATATATATATGCAGCTTCATCATGACCGAGCCGCGTATACACGTGGGTTAGATGTTACAAAGGCGCGTATGCGTATACACGCACTTTCATGCAAGGAAAAGTGCATATATGTTGGAGAACTTACCTTTGGTCCATGGTAGTCAGTCCTTGGTATTTGAACCTATGTTTTTGGACCATAGTATCTCATCAAATGTGTTGATCCCAAGTATTGGGTCCATGGTATTGGTTTGTTATGGTTTTGGACCATGGTATTGAGCAAGGCCTAAGACTATAAAAGGAGAAGAAGATCATTAGGCAAGTGCATTGAAAAAGTCTTGAATATCTGATGAATGAGAAGATCCAGTATGCAGGTTATGGGTTGATGATGCATTGCTTGATCTGAGCTAAGGAGGGATCTCACCGGTTGATGGAGAACAAGATCTAAAGATAGATTGGGATCAAATGGTTTGAAATGAACTATCTCTATATGGGTGATTATGTTTATTCTAGATCTCTATACTGATGCATGTAATGAACTAAACTGGGTTTAACTTTAGTTTGAAATCGCTGCAAGTCATGATTGTGTTAGGTTCCTATACCAATAGGTTTCATTTTTCAGGATTGACAGTGGAAGTGCCAAATATGTTCATCTTTGATGCTGCAAAGGATCCATATTTTCTATGTAGATAGACAAAATTAAAAAATGTGAAGAGGGTATGCCCTAAAAGAATTATCAAAGGGAAAAAAGAGTAAATTGGTCATAAAGAAAAATAAAAATGAACCCCAAAGAATGACCAGGAAAGTGGCTAGCCAAAATGCCACTACTAGCTTGATGGATGGCCCAACAGTTCAATCTAGACCATGCCATGTTTAAATTGATGTTGTAGAATAGTGAAAGAATGTCTGTCCAAACAGCTTAAGCTTGGCAGATGAGTAGCTAGGTAGAGAAGTTAAGGAGCCCAACTGCTTAATTTGGGCCCTTGGAAGAGATAAGGGTAAATTTAGATAGGAGGGCAGTCAAAAGAAAAGAGGATAATCAGGGTTTGCAAGTCTAAGTGCACCCATTCAAAAGGAAGAAAAAATGTTAGGTGTATTAGGCTGGGTAGGTAGTTTGAGGTTGCAGAAGCAAGGTTTTGATCACCTCATCTATTATCAATCAGAGCTCATCTCATCAATCACAGAAATGTCAAAGCAGTTGTCTAATGGCAGAACTATGGAAGCATGTCTAACTCCCTTTCACCTCCCCCTCAAAATTTCTTACTAACACCCCCTTGAGGACCTTGGTTTCTGACCAGCAAGTCCTGCTTTCAGTTCATTTTTGTAAAATATCAAGTCAAGTTTTGACTTCCTTCAATGAAAAGAAGCCACATTTCTTGTGTAAAATCACTCCTCCACATTCCATGCACTTCTGATGTCTAAGTTTTAGTCCATAAACTTAGCCTCTGCCCTACTCTTTCACCTCACAAACTCATATTAACTTCTAATTCTATTATATAGCTCCCTAACTACTTTCCCATCCCTATTGCTACAAAAAACTATATAAAATTCCAAAAAATATTACATATCCTACCCTATAGCATTATAGCTATGTAAATATAGTTTGGGAAATAATAGCCCATCTGGGACTATTATGAACCCTTCTGCATCCTAAACCCGGAGTTACTTTAGCCTCTGGTTAAAGTAATAACCATAGTCCCCCCTCCCTTGTCTATAAACCTAACCCCTCTCCCATTTGCCCTCATTGTCAAGGTTTGGTGTTTAAATGTTTTAATTAAACATTAAATTATTGTTCCCCCCACGTAAACCCAACCCACCAAACCCACATTTCCAAAGTTTTTGACCCCCTTGGCGCGTAATTATTTTAATATAGTGGGCGGGTCCCGTCCCTAACCCCCTATCACCTCGCCTACCTCGTCCGCCGTCCGATTCCCCGCACCAAGGATCAACGATGGGCGGTCATTATCATATGTCGACATGCCGGAGGTTAACATCTGGGGGATGGGCAGTTTCCCTGCCGTACCCTCGCCACGTGTTATCCTCCCGACATGATCGGAGGCCCCTCCGCCAATACCACCTATGCTGAAAAGCGGTGCGGGAGGAAACCGGATACCGCTCCCCCGCCTCTGATGTCAGCGCCACGTCCTCATGATGTCACCTCCGTGTCCCCGCCGCTGCTCCATGTCACTGCCACTTCATCCACCTGCGTCCCCACCCTGCCACCGTGTCCTATGCCACGTCGTCGCCCAGTCAAATGCCACGTCATCCTGCCGTACCCGAGACCCGTCGATGACATCACGCTGATGTCATCACGAAAAAGCGCCAAAAGCACAAATATGCCAAATTTTTATAAAAAACATGCGTTTTCGACCGTTTTTTAGTCATTTTCATTGGTCATAGTGGAGAGCTGCTTGCGCCGTTTTCGTCCGTTTGCGTCCAGAATTCAAATTCGACCAATTACGTCGTTGCTGTCTCCAAATTCACCACCATTACTCACCATTGAACCAGTCCAGTTGCCCTCGGCGCTATTTTAACCAGGTATTTGCCAAATTTTGCTTGTTTGCCCCTGTTCTTACCATTTTTCTCTGTTTTTCATGCTTAAAACCTGCCAATTCCTAAATTCAAATCACTCACACGCCTAATTACTGCCTAAACTCACTCATTACTCTCCCCTGTTAGAAGAAAACCCTGCAAACCCCCGTCCATTCACAATTTCACCGTGGAAAACCGTTTTCAAGCTCGGGCTCCCGACAAAATTCCACAGCGGCCCGGCATTATCCTTTTCTGCCACATTCCATTCAAAAACTAAAGTAATTGGGCTGAAAATTATCCCCTTTCCCCTCTGCATTTTTCCCATAGTCCTTTAATCCAGAGAATTCATCAAGGAGAAGGAAAACTAGTCTGAAAACTCTGCAAAATTTGTCTCTTTCATCATAGTTTCAGATAGTCAACATTGTTGTCACATTCAAGCTCAGTCCCCAATTCCTTTGCTAATCCTCACAAGCAAGTTTGCTCAACCAGTTGTTGCCTTAATATTTATTTCAAGCATAAGCTCAGAAAATTTCAGAATGGCCACCCCAATAGCTCTAAACATCACTCTTATGAATCCACCAAACAGAGAGCTTGAAGCCATGCCCCTAGCTGATAAAGATTACCTCATTCAGGATTTAGTTGGGGACAGGAATCACTTGCAAACCTTCTGCCAGTTGAGAAACAGTTTTTTGAGCAACTGTGACATGTATGGCATATGGGAGTCTAATTTTCCTTTTTACTTCCTCCCCTCTGTTAATATCTTTCCCAAGATTATCCATCTATGTGCTGAGAACTATGAGCCATCCCAGAGAGCTGTCAAGTCTCTATCTAGGAGCATACTTTTTCATGTTACTCCTGACTCTATCAACCAGATGTTAAACTTCAAACAGACTCAGCTATTGTTTCCTTTCTCTATGAATTACTTGCTGGATGAAGGCTCCAAGCTCTCCAGCTCTGAGATTGCAAGAATTGCCAAGACATTCATGAGGGCAGACCGCCAACCTACTAAGCCCCCTCCTTTCCTATATGTCAATTTCAATGAGGTGGGCAAGCTACTTGTAGATATGATCTCTTATGTATTGGGTTTTAAAACAAGTGAGCACATTGATGAAACAGTGTTGGTTCTGCTGTCTGCATATAGCCCAGGACAGCCCCCTGCTGTCAAGTATAACTATGCCAAGTTCATAGCCAATAAAATGCATGACCAACTAGTGAAACTGGATAGGGAGGGAATCTTTAAATATTCATCATATATCTATTATTTGTTCATATTTTATCAGTCTGAATGCTTCCAATGCCCCATCAAAAAGTTGGATTCTAAGGGTGAAAGAAGGTCTGTCATCTTTTGTTCATCAATTTTCCATGAGGTTCAAAACTCTCCATTTTCCTACTGTGAGTTCATTGACCAATTTGTATACCCAGTCTCTTCTCTCCTAATGAGAACTCCTCCTCCTAGATTATCATATGACATGCAGAATATCTTGCAGCTGTCCAAGAGTTACAAAATAGGTGATTGGTATCTCTACCAAAATCACATTGTCATCAGAATCTATGGCTGTGAGCTCTGTCCTTACAGGCTCCCAAGATATGTACCAATGAGACTTTTTGCCTTAGAATATTACAGGAAACTCATCAATTCAGACCTCACTCATTTTCATAGTGCCAAGAAGAAAGCTCGCCTGAAATTTAGAGACCATCTAGGCCCCTTCATTATGAACAAGAAAGAGGGTTGGCAAGAAGCTGACCAAATATTGGGGCAGAGGCTCAAGTTGAAAAGGAGTTTCTGGTGGGTTCCTTATGACCCAGATGGCTTTATCAGTGCTAGAAGAGTTAAATATAGGTTGACAGCATATGAGCATTGTAGATTCCCACAAATTGAACAATATGCCAGCCAAGATGAGTGGCTGGTAGGGACACTAGCTGAGGAGTTTACTCAAGAAGAAATTATGGAGAAAAATGTCAAAGATCTAGAAAAAACTCTTGACTTGGATTCTTTTGACCAGGTAACTTTCAAACTACCACAGCAAGTCAGAGAAGGTCCATCTACAGCTGCAGCTTCACAAGCTTCCCAACAACGGTCTACACCAGCAACAGGTACATCAAAAGGAAAAGAGCCAATGGATGCAGAGCAAGAAATGGTTGCAGAACAACCTACCACCTCAAAGGAGCAAACTCAAGAACAAGCTCCTCTACAACAAACAGAGGCACTACAAGTGCCAATATTGCAAACTCCTGCTAATAAGGAAAGAGGTAAGAAGCGAGATAGAGAAGACTCCACACCTGCTAGTGGGTCTACACACCAGCCTGAAGCCAAGAGGCAAAGAGTGGATCCTCCAGTTGAGGAGGAAATTAGTGAAGACATCCTAGAAAGTCCAAGGAGAGAAAGGGAGGCAAGCCAACACACACCTACTAGCTCTTTCCAGCAAGAGCAAGAGAGGCAGCATGGCATGGAGGTATCATCCTCAACACAACAAGTAAGAGGCCACCTAGTATCGAAACTGCTTTCATGGAAATCAAGGCTCAAAATGAACTATTAAGAGTACAATTATATGATCAGTTTCTTAAGGCAACCCCTGCCAAACAGTATAGGTTGATGGAAGCATATGACCTCAAGGAAGAAAAGATGATTTTAAGTCATTTTAAGCCCAAGATACCGCAACCACAGTCAGCTGCAGATTATGTGAAGACAAATCTAGAGGTCCTTGCCAAGGACATTCACCCGATGGGTCAAATAGAACTTCACAAACAAACAGGTGAGATGGTCTATGCTACTTTAGCAGATAGGGACATGCTGGCCCATGAATTGAAGGAGTCTTTAAAGAACACAAATACTCAGCTAGACTTGGAAAGACTGTCATCCTCAGCCAAAGACAACAGAATTAAAACATTGGAGGACATTATTGTAGACCTAGGACATGATCCCAAGGACCCTAAGGGTGTCAGGGCCCTTATGAAGAAAAAAGAAGATGATATTGCTGCCCTTAGAAAAAAATTGGGGTTGGCTCCTACTATGCACCCGCAAACTGCAGAGCTGGCGCAAGAAAAATATGCTGAGGATACAATGGATCTACTGATGAGAATGAACGAAAGAATAATTCATATGGAGAAAGAATTAGAAAGAGAAGTTCAAAGAAAGCAGGGAGAGTCGACCTCCCAGCCACCTCAAACAGTTCCAACTGATGTCCCTGTTTCTCTTACACAAGCAGCAATGATCCCTCATATCATCCCAGCATCCACAACAGCTTCATCCACCTCAGATTCTACAGCAGCAACAACAACAACAACACCTGAATCTAGCATGAGCATGGATGAAATGATGAAAGCTGTCAGGGAGCTAGAACTTCAAGCAACAGAGATAAAAGAGGCCAAGGAAAAGCTAGCCAAACTAGAAGTGAGCTACGATAAGTCCAAGGTGACAGTAGCTAAAAAAACAAGGGAAATTAAGGCCCTGAATGACAAAATAAAGGCCTTAGAGAAGGAGCTGAATATGGAGAAGACTCTAGCTGAAATAAAAAAGATTTTGTGGGCCAAAATTGGCCAATCAAGCACTAGACAATGGAAATCAATCCAAACCATGCATGAGCAGATAGAATTGATAGGCCGGGCTCAATTTGAGAATCAGAGGGCTAGAGCAGCATTAGGGAATATGCCTGAGCAGGGCAACAAAATGATTCATTTCTTGAACACTCACACCAAGGAAGAGTTGGCAGCATTAGACATCAGCAACAGGATATATACTATTCTAACTACAAAAAAGGTGCTGACTCTAAGAAATTTTGTCCAAAGTCTAGAAAGAAAGTGTCAGGAAATGCAAGCAGAAGTAGATGAATTCAAGCAAAAGCTTGCAGCATTACAAAACAGAGGATTGCCCAGCTTGTTAACCAGTGCCGGGAGACTACTGACCCGGGAACAATATGCCACTAGAATGAATAATTTTATTACAAGTCAGACTACAACATCTTCAAGTTCCTCAGAAGAAGCAGGCCCTCCCTCTGGACAATCTCTTTATGATAAGCTGGAAAACTTGTTTTACATTGAGCATGAAATCAATCATCTTTTTGAGGTCACACCCACTTTTTACAGATATACTAAGGCAGATGAGACATTAATAAAGATACAAAGACATCATCTGCCTAGAGAAGATTGGTGGCAAGCAATGTTGGAAATTTTTCCCAAGTAATCTCGGTCTTTTTCCTCTTCGTTCAGCTTCAAATTTTGGTCAGATTTTGGTCATCTACAGGTTAGCAGAATGGAGTACGTTGGCACTAGACAGAGTAGTTGGACAACAGGTGGAGCAGGTCAAACCAATGACTCATCAAAGTGCTGGGACAACAAGCCCGAAAAATGCAAATTTGAAAGTGCAACCCCAGCCGACTCAGTTGGTCCCAAAAGTCAAAATTCTCTGACAGAATGGACAGCTAATCCACTAATATTTATTGCAGCATTTACTTTCTTCATTTACTTCCTTGGAAGAGTTGGTGATGTAATTTATTACATGAAGACTCATCATCTAGATATTTTGTATCTTATTTTTGTATATATACCTCCCCATAGAATGTATTTGGGGTTGGTTGATGATTCTCGCTCTAAGAGCTGTGCTGTAACTTTCAGATTTTCTAATACAAAGAGCTGGTGAAGTTTATGATTTCTGCACTGTCTAGATGTGAAAGTAATGAACTGGTTTCTGCTACAGAATTCCTGTGTTGTTTAATGGAATAATAAGTTTTCCTAAACCATGTTTTATCTTTCTGTGTTTACAAAATTCACATATATGTTTCATGATCTTAGCAATAGAGAAGAAGAATAGCTCAGGACTTGTTTGAATGCACCCTCTGCTCAATCTATGTTTCTAACTGTGTTTTATTCAGAATTGGTCATAAATATGAATTCTTAATTGCTCATGTTTGCACTAATTCTTTCATTATGAATGTTGTTTAGGAATTCTTAATTTCTCCTAGATAATACTCTCACACTTCCCTTCTATCAGCTCAGTGAAAGATCCTTGACTGCCTTTCATTCCCTGATTTCATGCCATCGATTACCAGATTTGAAGATTTGTTTCATAGATACCTGTCTGGCTCTGTAGCATTACCTCCTCCCCAACAAGCACTTTCAGCAGTACACAGTCATTGATTCCATTGCCCAATGGTCTAAGCTATTATGAAAACTGCATATCAGTTCTATTTGAAATCATCATCCAACCAAATTTAAAACAAAACCCTGTACATCATAACTAGCCTAAAATTACACAAAACAAAGCTAAAACATAAAGAGAGAGCCCTCTCTGGTTACAGGTAGGCTAGGACCTGTAGCTAAAAGATTGGTTAGTGGTTACCTCGGCTGTATTCCCTTAGGAGCCAGGGAACAACCTAAGTGATAACAGATTGAATATTTATAGATCTGTACGCGGGTTGGCTTTGATGTAAGCGCATATATACACCGGTTTGGTTCATTGTAGTAGCGTATACTATTTGAGCTATGATGTCTAAAGTTACAGGCAATTTTGATTGTTGATGGTGTCAGTATTCTACATATTCAGATTGGTTGATTGTGTTTAGCTTCAGTATTGATGGATGAGAACTAATATTGGATCAGGATCATAATGACTCATATTTATGTGATCTGATGGACTAGATCTCAGTGCTAACACACATATTATCCTTGTATATGTAATAATCTGGATATGTCTGAAGACAGGAAGTGCATCGAGTTATAAGTAAGCAATTGATGACATATACGCTGGTTCACCTTGGTGAAGATGGGTATACACGCCGTTTCAGCACTTCCAAGTAGCTTATGCACTTTGATGCATGATTTTGATGATACAGTTGGTTCTGATTGTTATTGCAGAGTTCTGTTATCTGCTCTGTGTTCTGGTGACTGTGTTGTTGACAGGGTTTTAGTGTTTCAGTGATTCAGAGATTGATGATGCTAGTATTGATTGTTTTGAGCTTCAATGATATTTATGGGTCCAGTATGAAAATTTGATGAAACATGGCCTTCAGATTATAGTGTTGTGCTTCAGGAGTATCCAGTCTAAAAATGTATGAAATGTGGTCCCTGGAGGATGAAAGGAGATTGTAGGCCGGCGCCTACATACTAGTACATCAGCTAGTACAAGAGCAAAGGGGGTGGTAGCTCCCTTCTAGTAGCAGCTAGAGAACAAGCGAATATTGGAGCATTTAGTAGGCAGGCACCTACGTACTAGTAAATGGATCAGCTAGTACAAGAGCTAAGGGGGTTGTAGCTCCCATCCAGGAGATTTTGGAGAACGAGAGAAGGTTGTAGCCTTTTGCAGGTAGAAGCCTGTGTACTAGTATAAGACTGCACCAGTACAAAAATATTGTAAAATGAAGTTTCTTATTAAAGGAAGATAGAGATGACTTGCAGCAGGTGGTTTTCACCCACATTGGGTTTCCATCTTATATCATGGTGTTCATGTGTCCTTCTTGTGTGTGATGATCTGTTCTGTTTTACTGTACCTGCTTACTGTTCATATGGTTAATGAAGTTCTGATGCACTAACTAAAGATCAACATTTAATGGATTAACTGAATCATAAGTATTCTGGATATACGCTAGTTGCATTAGACACAGTTGCGTATACATGCGGGTTACATTAACTGAAGTAGCGTATATGTATCTAAGTATGGAAATGAAAAAGTTTTATTGATTTGATAATACTGATTCACCCCCCCCCCCCCCCTCTCAGTATTATTTCCAACAATTGGTATTAGAGCAGGTCCTTTTGTAGAAGCTTGATCGCTTGAAGGAGATCCGTGGAACAATGCGAAAGAAGCTTAAGAAGAAAGCGCCTAAGCAGAAGAAGACATCTCAGAAGAACTATGACAGTGGGGGAATCGATTGGGGATTTGTGGAAGAAGCACTTCAGATTCAGAATCATTTCAGAATGAAGATGAACTATCAGGTATGAATTTGTTATCCTCTGATGTTCCAGCTATCTATCCATTTTGAAAAGATGAAAGTGATAGTGAAACAACTGAATTTTCTTTTATGGGTGAGCAAGAAAGATATCAAATAGAGGCAGAGTTTAAAAGGCTTACAGACAAAATTAGAGATCAAAAAGATCTATTGAACAAAAGGGAATGTGTCTTCAAAGAAGAAGCTGCCAAACTAAAAGCTCAACTAAAGGAAGGAAACAAGGTAAGGAAGTTATTCAAGGACAAATATCAAAAGTTGCAGGATGAAGTAACATCACTAAGAGATGAAGTCAATGAAAGAAACACAACCATCAAGAAACTCAGAGATAGATCTAGTTACTATGAAAGTCTTGAAGCCACAATCCGCTCGCTAAAAGAAGATCTTGAAGAATCAAAGAAGCAGAATAAAGAACTACTCCAAGCTCATAAAAATGAAGTTCTTGAACTAAGACGTCAATTGGAAGAAGAAAGAAATGCTAAAGAAAATGCGAAGAAACAATATCTTGAAAAGGAAGAGCAACATCAAGTTGAGGTAAATATTCTAAAAGATAAATTAGAAGAAAAGGATAAACTGTTACGAATTCAAGATAGTACTAAAGTCTTGGATGATATTCTTAATAGTCAAAGGTCTCCTGCTATCAAAACTGGTCTTGGTTTTCATGAATCTATTGAAGGTGAATCTAGTTCACAAAGTAAGACAAGGGACTCTACTGCAAAATCTGAAATGCTCAATAAGGAGATGAAAGGTCAATCTCATCATCAACCAAGGAAAGAAATTCTTCAAAGAAAATCTTTTACTCCTCCTATGAATAATGTTGAATGTTATGTATGTCATAATCTTGGACATGTTGCAGCCAGATGTAGTAGAAGAAGGTTTCAAGACCATCATGTAGAAAGATCATCACATTCAAGGTACTTTAATGGATATTGCTTTGCTTGCAATATGTTTGCTCACAGAGCTGTTGATTGCTATAGAAGAAATATGAGACGTTACACATGTAACAAGCTTGGACATATAGCTAAGGAATGTAGGAACAAAGTATGGGCACCATACCAAAAGGAGAAAACATCATCATCACACTTGAAGATGTGGAAGAAGAAAGAAGTACAGTCAGAAAGAGGCGGCACAACACAACATACAGACATAACAGAATCAGAGGGAGCTGGAAGTGTAAAACTTCAGCGTCCTAAATCTCATACGCAAGTTTCTTAAAGGGAAGTTGCATATATACATGAGTTAGACATTGCAAAGTCGCGTATATGTCAGTCTGAGGAAAAAGCAGTAGGGACAGGCTCAGAAATACGGTTAGATATGATTCAGTCCATTATTTGCTCTATTGGTTAATAGTTATAGTCTGTTGAGGATGTGTGGAAATGTTTTGATACTTGTAAGATGTTTAGAAGAGTTTTGATCCTAACTTGATGATGATGATGTCTTGATGCTTATTGCTGATATATGCATGATCAGATCTAACAGATGGCACAGGTTGAGGGGGAACATATGCCTTTAATAAAGCATTGTTGGCATTATGGTTAATAGTCCTTGGTGATGATGCTTATATGGCTAAATGATATATCTTTCTATGATGTGGTTATGAGTTGTCCATGATAAAATCTCATATGATTCTTGGGGTTACATAGTTGATGTTCAGATCATATTTGTGGATTGATTCTTAGATGGTGCATATATGATGCTTACATGGTGATCTTCATAAGGATAAGAAGAAGTACATAGCTTGAATTCACATCTTCTTTACTTGATGATGAGTCTCTCATATGCTGCTGTCGTCATATGCATAAAGATCATGATGCAGGATTCCTATAGTTCTTGGTGCTCATGTGGATAAGGATTGTTGAAGTTGGTGATATAAAGAAGCATTGACAAAAGATCTTGAGCTCAAGATACATGAATGATTACTCAAAGTTGCATTGTTTGAGACATGATGATGATGAATTATTACCTATATGATGATACGTTGTATCGTACATATGTTGATTGATGCAGATATTCCTAATTGATGATACTTGGTCCATGCAGATCTGGATGGCTATGGTGTTTCTCACATATGATAGAATGATTCTGTATATACAGAATTCTGTTCAAAGGATGAGTTGATACGGACATACCTTGATGATTCATACAAGTTGCTGGTCTAGTTGTTGTTGACAGATGCTATGGAGCAGATCATACAGGGTCATTGCTGATGCTTATCATGATCTTATTTAGGTGTTTGGTCTCTGTTATAAATGTCATGTATATCATTCGATGTAAAGGTCATATCAAGACTCATGATGTAATAGTGTGTCTCTACCTATTGTAGTCATTTGATGAGATCTCTTCAAGTCATGTAACGGCCTATGTTGGTTTCCCCACTATGCCTGGGATGAATGATGTTACAGTATTGGATAAATCAGAGATTTCAGCAGGTACTCAGGGGGAGTATGGACAGTGGAATGTTTACTAAAGAAAGAGAATATCCTGGTCTGCCCTTTGCCCTTGATGTCAAAGGGGGAGAGTGATTTGGTGTTGTTGCCATCAAGTCCAAAGGGGGAGATTGTTGGCATTATGATGCATGTGTTGTACTTGATGGAAACCCACTCATAGAAGAACATCTCACTTAGTTATAACTAGATGAATCTTCAAAAGAGATATCAGATGTGACTGAATGCATGGGATGCAGGAAAACTCAAAGGAATCAGATGATAGTTCTAAGTGTGACAAGTTAGCTTTGCCATCAAGTCCAAAGGGGGAGATTGTTGGCATTATGAGACAAGTGTTGTCCTTGATGGCAAATCACACAGATGACAGATCATAGTACAACAGGTCAGCAGCAAGGATTTGATGATCAGACTACAAGAATGAAGAGAAAATATATATACGCAGCTTCATCGTGACCGAGCCGCGTATACACGCGGGTTAGATGTTACAAAGGCGCGTATGCATATACACACACTTTCATGCAAGGAAAAGCATGTATATGTTGGAGAACTTACCTTTGGTCCATGGTAGTTAGTCCTTGGTATTTGAACCTATGTTTTTGGACCATAGTATCTCGTCAGATGTGTTGATCCTGTTAAACACACAATGTGAAAGATAAAACATGTGAGTTCAATTTTTATTAACAATAGATATACATTTATAGTACACATATGTGACTCTTGGGATTCAGATCCCAAGGTCTCTTGGACTGCTTAGTCTTTTCGGCTTCCACACTAACCCTTTAGGATTAGGTCTCCAACATTCCCCCCTTAATCCGAAGGGTTATGTATGAGTCCAAGAAGAGAGCTGTAATACAAAATGTGCAAAAATGCATGGCAGCACTGAATGTGCTCTATGAAATGTTGGTAAAAAGGGCGGTGGTTTAAGGATGACCACCAACACTGGAACGCTTAGTGCAGTTCCCGGAACTCTTCCAATACTGGCAAGAAACTGAAGTTTTCTGCTAGAGGAAGTGTTCTCAATCTGTGATGGTTTAAGGATGACCAACAACTCTGGAATGCTTAATGCAATTCCTGGAACTCTTCCAAAGCTGGCTAGAAGCTGGTGTCTTCTGCTAGAGGAACTTTTCTCAATCTGTGATGGTTTAAGGATGACCAACAACTCTGTAATTCCTGGAACTCTTCCAAAACTGGCAAGAAGTTGGAGTCTTCTGCTAGAGGAAGTGTCCGAGATTGCCAACTGAAGGCATGTTCAGGCATCTTTGTCTTTGGCTACAACTCTGAAACTGGTGTGGCAGGTTGTGGCTCAGGCTCGCTTGATGTGACTTTGAAGCTTGTGGATGACCATCATTTCCCCCCCTGTCAGATACAAGGTGACAAGATGGAGAAAACTCAACTGCAAGACTGTTTAATACTCTGGAACAAGTTCTGACATGTGTTTGGAATATCTTCTTGGCTGTTGATGCCCATTGCCAAGAAGCGATCCATCCAAGATGAATCTTTGTTCTTGCAGGACGTTTGTTTCTGAAGCATCTGTGTGAAGGATGGCTAGTTTTATGACAGTGCTCACATGGATGAAGATCAAAACAGTGATCTTTCAGATGGCCAACTCGGTCACAGTGTTGGCATTTCACGATTTGTTGTTGTTGTTGTTGCTGTGGAAGAGGGGCAGAATCTGGAACAGCTGAAGCTGAACTGTCATGAGGAGCAGGTGAACTGTCATAAATGAATCCAGCAGTCTGAAACTGAATGGGATTTGAGTAGTCTGGAATATGAAAGGACAAGTCCTTGTCATATCCAAGACCAGTTCTATGCTTGTTGTGGACAAGCTATTCCCAAGGTCTGATGATGGGCTTGGGAAGTGCAGACTGAACCTCTGCATCTGCATGTAACTTTGCTGCTTTATCTGAATGAACTGTAACATTATTGACTTGCTATTTATGGGAGTCTGCTTCATTGTTCTGAACAGAAACAGGTTCAGAATGATGACTCCACTGGTGTAATTCTTCCTGCTGTAGCTTTGTTTCCAGCTGCAAAAACTCAATATTTTCTTGTACATTTTTCAAACAGATTTGAATGTTTGCGACAATGGCTTTATCAATCATAATTGTATTGTCCGTGGTAGAACGTATTAGAGTGTTCAGCAATTCTAATACAACAGCCATTCTATCCATTTGACAATAATATCACTGCAAAAAATTGATTGGTGTACCACTTTGTCTTCAAAAAATCTTCAAGTATGTAGCTTCTCAATATACTTCCATATACAATGCAATTTCATACCATGAACATATTCTGTGCAAAATTACACAGAAAAAATATCTTAGCCAACAAATTGTAATAAAGAAGTAGCTGAGAAGTAGAGAACCTGGTTACACAATGAGATCTCTTCAAAAATCTAAATCAATATATGACAACCCAAACATTTGCAGAAGTCATAACACTTGTCTTATAACTTGAATATCTATGTATTTCAACCGTTAGACTTGAATTTCAAAAACCCCTTCAAATAGGAAGACCAGTGTGAAGCTTTGAGTCTGCTAAAAGAAGCTCCTCCAAATGTGTCTGCAGCTCTACCAAAATGTGTCTACAGCTCTACCAAAAGATCCTATATATTTGTTGTCACTAATTTTATCTCAGTGTCAAAGTGAAGATCTCCTTCAAATTGAAGATGAATGCATTCATAAAGTGCCAAAGCTCACTGTTGCTATTATGAAAGCATACAAATCAGCTGCAGAGAGTTCACAAAGACATTATTACAGCAATCTCCTAAGCCATGCATTGGAAGTGATTTCATATGTGATTCATAGGCTTACATCTACTGATATTTGGGAGGTTCTAACCACTCTAGATGGCCTCCTTACCACTGGTGATTCAACCTTGGATGAGGCGCCAAGAGAATTTAAACCAGCACTTGCTTCATTTCTTGCAAGTTTAAGTGCGGTGGAAATACCAGAAGATGAAGGAAATGCTGTAAGCAACTATACCATCTAGTACTGAGAGAATGACATTGGGCAGGTGTTCATCTTGGTCTTGCTTCTTTTGGGTACTTCGCTGCATGAACTTCCTGCAATGAATTGTGGCACTTTGTACCTTTGGATGCAGCTGAAGAGATACTCCTCCGGTTTCAGTTGTCACCAGTCGTGCTTCTAGCAGTAATAAATCTAGGCGACCTTCATTCATGGTCATGTAACAATCTGACGAATATATCATATGACTGCCAGTCATGGATTGCATTTAAGAACAATGAAGGCGCATCAAATACACGGTGATAATTATGAGGGGCATCTTAAAATATTTTGATGAATAAACGTGTATTGATTGAATGCACACAGGCTGGTGAAATGACAGTGAGAAAACCAAGAACTTTATATAGCATGCCTTACTCTTCTCCAGCCTCGGACTCACTGGAATCCCGAGAACCCAATACGCCAAAGCCTGATTTATAGGCGTAGAGCTCGACGGAAAACTATATCTCTCAAGCACCAACCAGAGAACGAGTTCCCCAAACCATTGTCAATGGAATACTACACACATTCAACGGAACGGATACCATACGAACACATGGTCTTCGCAGAGCACGCAGCAGGCCACGACCATTATCAACGCAACATAGAAACTTAAGTAGCATACTACGATCTTCACACAAAGTGTTTGCGCTCACATATATCTGCGTCCAGGTGAAAGAAAAATAGTTCTTCAACAGCACAACATCACATATATCACAGTCCACGGGTTCTCAAACCGTTGTGCGGTTCTGGCGCCCACGGGTTCTCAAACTGTTGTGCATACAATGGGTGTGAATCCGGGTTACGGGTGCTTGTTGCGTGCAACGAATAACACAGTCATCAAAAAAGGCAGCGAATACCACAGTGAATACCACAGTCATCAAAATGCAGTCACCATTCTATTAAAAACGCAGTCACCGCATACATAAAGCCTTATCCATTTGAATTCAGAAAACCAGTGAACCTGGCTCTTTTTAAATGCAGCGACACACACCTGCATGCAATTTGAATAGCAGAGAGAAGAGAATCGATATCAATTTGAATTCATATTGGATGGCACCTGAAGTCATTCGTCAAACTGGATATGGCTTGTTTGCGGATATATGGAGTGTTGGTTGTACTGTTATTGAAATGGCAACAGGCAAACCTCCATGGAGCCAGCAATTTCAAGAGGTGGTTGCATTATTTCATATTGGAACAACAAAGTCACACCCACCAATTGCGTTCAAACGTATGAAACGTATGACTGTCAGATGAATGTCAGAGAATGCAGATGGAGCAGCGCATTTAGGCAAAAAATGCGCAGTCTCTCAGAGAAAACGGATGCGCAGTCAGGTCAGAGGCAGCGCAGAGAGGGGCAGCGAATCGACAGAGTATATGGGCAGAGCGCAGAGCGCAGGAGGTGCAGCAGAATAGAGCAGCATTAGAATATTTCTTTAAATAGGGAAATGACAGACAAATTTTGAAAAGAATGCAGTTGACATGGTATAGCCTTCCTCCGACTAAAACATTCAACCAACGCTCAAAAAATCCAAGAGACTAGGGTAATTTGTAGACTGTTAAATCTGCAAATTCGCCAGAGAAACGCTCTATTCACCATAAAGAACCTGCCCTTTTTTCTTCCTTTTTTTTTTAATAGAAGGTAAATGGTCGCAGAACAGTGTGCACAAAAATGACAGGTGCTTTTCTGCAAGACAATGTAATTGTGCAGGTAACGTTTCTTAGCACTGCTACAGAACTGGGCAGAGATTGCAGCTACAATTTAGCTGACAACATATTCATGAAATGTAAGACAGACATGCACAGAGATGCCACAAAATTAGTGGCTCATATTTGGGTAGGGCAGGAGTAAACCTGTCTCTGATACCATGTTAAACACACAATGTGAAAGATAAAACATGTGAGTTCAATTTTTATTAACAATAGATATACATTTATAGTACACATATGTGACTCTTGGGATTCAGATCCCAAGGTCTCTTGGACTGCTTAGTCTTTTCAACTTCCACGCTAACCCTTTAGGATTAGGTCTCCAACAGATCCCAAGTATTGGGTCCATGGTATTGGTTTGTTATGGTTTTGGACCATGGTATTGAGCAAGGCCTAAGACTATAAAATGAGAAGAAGATCACTAGGCAAGTGCATTGAAAAAGTCTTGAATATCTGATGAATGAGGAGATCCATTATGCAGGTTATGGGTTGATGATGCATTGCTTGATTTGAGCTAAGGAGGGATCTCACCGGTTGATGGAGAACAAGATCTAAAGATAGATCGGGATCAAATGGTTTGAAATGAACTATCTCTATATGGGTGATTATGTTTATTCTAGATCTGTATACTGATGCATGTAATGAGCTGAACTGGGTTTAAATTTAGTTTGAAATCGCTGCAAGTCATGATTGAATATTTATAGATTTGTACGTGGGTTGGCTTTGATGTAAGCGCATATGTACGCCGGTTTGGTTCATTGTAGTAGCGTATACTATTTGAGCTATGATTTCTGAAGTTACAGGCAGTTTTGATTGTTGATGGTGTCAGTATTCTACATATTCAGATTGGTTGATTGTGTTTAGCTTCAGTATTGATGGATGAGAACTAATATTGGATCAGGATCATAATGACTCATATTTATGTGATCTGATGGACTAGATCTCGGTGCTAACACACATATTATCCTTGTATATGTAATAATCTGGATATGTCTGAAGACAGGAAGTGCATCGAGTTATAAGTAAGCAATTGATGACATATACGCTGGTTCACCTTGGTGAAGATGGGTATACACACTGTTTCAGCACTTCCAAGTAGTGTATGTACTCTGATGCATGATTTTGATGATACAGTTGGTTCTGATTGTTATTGCAGAGTTCTGTTATCTGCTCTGTGTTCTGGTGACTGTGTTGTTGACAGGGTTTTAGTGTTTCAGTGATTCAGAGATTGATGATGCTAGTATTGATTGTTTTGAGCTTCAATGATATTTATGGGTCCAGTATGAAAATTTGATGAAACATGGCCTTCAGATTATAGTGTTGTGCTTTAGGAGTATCCAGTCTGAAAATGTATGAAATGTGGTCCCTGGAGGATGAAAGGAGATTGTAGGCCGGCGCCTACGTACTAGTACATCAGCGAGTACAAGAGCAAAGGGGGTGGTAGCTCCCTTCTAGTAGCAGCTACAGAACAAGTGAAGATTGGAGCATTCAGTAGGCAGGCACCTACGTACTAGTAAATGGATCAGCTAGTACAAAAGCTAAGGGGGTTGTAGCTCCCATCCAGGAGATTTTGGATAACGAGAGAAGGTTGTAGCCTTCTCTAAGTAGAAGCCTGTGTACTGGTATAAGACTGCACTAGTAGAAAAATATTGTAAAATGAAGTTTCTTATTAAAGGAAGATAGAGATGACTTGCAGCAGGTGGTTTTCACCCACATTGGGTTTCCACCTTATATCATGGTGTTCATGTGTGCTTCTTGTGTGTGATGATCTGTTTTGTTTTACTGTACCTGCTTACTGTTCATATGGTTAATGAAGTTCTGATGCACTAACTAAAGATCAACATTTAATGGATTAACTGAATCATAAGTATTCTGGATATACGCTAGTTGCATTAGACACAGTTGCGTATACATGCGGGTTCCATTAACTGAAGTAGCGTATTGTATCTAAGTATGGAAATGAAAAAGTTTTATTGATTTGATAATACTGATTCACCCCCCCCCCCCTCTCAGTATTATTTCCAACAAAACTGTAGTGGGCATTGGCATTTACTGTCTAGTCCCTAGATTGATGATCTATTCGTTGATTACTTTTAGTTACATTAGTTTCCAAAGGGATGAGTTATTATTACTAGACCCTTGACTGATACATTGCTTAGTTTTCCGAGTGCATGATTTAAGCTTCAAAGTATTTTGTTGTAAGTAGATTTACTTTCAAGCATCTGTTTACTCTTGTATTTTCTTGAGCACTATACTACTAGCATTACTCTGACAAATGACATCCTCAAACTGAGTACTCTTTGAGATAACAAATCGTTCCTGGATTGACAAAGTTAATGTGAGGTAATTAGAGGTGAAAAAGACCCTTTTTACGGCTCAACAGTGTCCTAGGGGTAGGTTCCCCTAAACTTAAGGTTGGAGCCTTGGTGAATATAAGATTGAAGCCCCAGAGGTTGGAGCCTAATTAAGTCCAAGTTGGTGCTTGGCAATCATTTTACACAATTATTTGTAAAAGGATCGTTTTGCCTTCTTATTTCAATAATAAAAATACTCATCTCTCTTATTTTTAAATTGTGTAGAATCTAACTATTTAACCATGGAAAAGAAATATGGATTCACCCCCCTCTCAGTATTTCCAACAGGAATATCCCTGATATAACATGGCCAAGGCATCCCACATCTATTTAGCAGTCGCTCTACTAGTAACGTGACACACCACATGATCCTTGATTCCATCCAAGATCATACTCTTAGCCTTCACCATCTCAGATCTGTACTTCTTTAATGGATCTACATCTGTAGGTTTAGCCACCACGTTGTCGACATATGTCTTGAGGGCATGCTCATCTAGAAGGAAAGACATTCTAGGCTTCCAAATGACGTAGTTGGATGCTCCATCCAACCTGTCATGATCCCTCAAGCCACTGGTTACCATATCTGCCAAAAATGTTGAAAATCCCATCTCTAATTCTCATTGTTGTTTCTTAGCCAATGAGAAAATGAACTTCTCAATGGGAAGTCTACTGAGGAAAAGTTCCCTTAAGGTGCTTCTCCTCCTTCTTATGATGTTTTTAGCCTAGCAAATTTCTTGCTAAAAATCTGCATCCCACCAGCTCTCTCACACTGAGGTTTCAACATTTCTCCCTTTGCCCTAGCAAAATATTCGAATTGAAAGTCCTTCTCTCCATTGACTCACTCGGAGAGAGGCTGCCTCAAAAATATGCCCCCTCGGCTTGGAATTGCGTCAACCCTCTGGGGGTTTTGAACTACTTCATCCTCCAGCTTTTTCAAACTCCCTTCTTCTGCTCAATGCTGGATCTACTAGCTCTGCTCTTCTTGCTTCACCTGCAACTTTGATACCATGTGAAAATTCAGAAACCGGAACCCCTACTGTAGCAACTGATGATATTACTCCTATTTGTTAAATTCATTTAGACAAATTACTTGCAGTTTTCCACCACAAATATCATAATACATACACCACAAACGTCACTTAATTAAATATTATGCGAAAACAATAGACTGAGCAAGAAAGAAAATACAACACAATAGACACCATTATTTTTGGACAAATGTCCTCGAAAAATCCAATGTGGGAAAACTAGTGAAACAGTTCTAAGGGCTTATTATTATTAAGCAACAGCTTTGAATACAAATATGGATGGCCTTCTGGAAATCCAATTACAGAGAAAAAGAAACTAGCAGAAAACTTAATGAGATTACCTCACTCCACCTAGAAAATCCCGGTTGATTCGGTAGTTGCACTAACTATCCCCAACTACAACTTCACTTCCTTTTGCAGTAACTGCGTGGGCCTGCATGGAGCTCTTTGTGGCTCTACATCGGCTTTGTGTTGGGTCTTCTTGCTTGCTGGAGCTCTGATGTCAACCCTCCCAGTAGATCCGTTAGATCCTTGGCGAATTTCTGACTTCTACTGGAAGGCAACTCTGTCTCTGCACTGGCCCTTCTGGCTATGCATCGAGAACTCCATGGGCCCTCTTGGCCTAGTGTTAGTCCTTCCTGGGTTTGCACTACCTCCACTGATGATGCTCTACCTTGATACTAAATATTTAGGGTTCTGGAGAAGATCATCCAACCCAACTATCCCTGCCCCTCAACTGCAAGAAATCTCCTCGATCAAAATTTCCTCCTGAGAACTTCTCACTTCAGAAATTTGATCTTTTGATTTCTCAGTGTATTTTCCAAATGACCCTCAAGACCCTTCTTATATCTTTCCATTGGAAAACCAATGGCCTATATTAACTACTGATCAAAGGCTCAGATAATTTTTTCTTGATCTCTGTTTTCTTCTAGAAGTTACACATACAATTAGATTAATACCCATTAATATTTTAATTTTCCTAAGTTTAGACTTAGGAACCTGATTAAAAATATTAATTATTTTAATAAAATCATTTCCATATAGAATTTCCCAAAACTCTTTATGGGTTCTTTGGAATACATGTGCCCAAGCCTCCCTGCAAAATTTGAGGCCTAGAGCACATCCGATCCTACCCCAAATCAACAGAAGAGAACTATTTTGACCATGATTAGTCAAAGTATACCTTTTTCATAAATAGTTTATGAGGCCCATAAAAGGGGTAAAATTATATCAATTAGACATCATTTCATTTACTTTAATGAGTTCGAGATCAAGAAACATACTCAGCGTTCTTTTCATATTTCGAGAGTCTGAAAAGAGCTTAAAAATAACTCTAGGATTTCACTTTTTTTTATAAGTTTAAAGAGCTCTAAAAAGTGATAAAACTATACTCATAGACAAAATGATATGTTTTCACAAATAACCCTGTAATCTGTGTTGAAAATGAAACACTAAAATTCCTATTTAATTCTTTCCTTGAAATAAATTAGGAATTAAATTGTAATTCCACATATCATAACAACTTGTTAGAGTTAACTTAGTTAATTTGACTTAGTTGGCTTAGTTAATTTGAGTTGAGAGTCTAACTAGAGTCATGTAGAGTGTTTTCTACTTTTTAGGAGCCCTATTTGAGTTTATTTTGAGTTGTAATTATTTCGTTCAGTTTAACTGAGTTAAATTCAGTTAAACTAGTTATAACTCGTGGAGGAATTAGTGGAAGATCTAGTAGTAGGGTGTAACCTGTAGTAGTGGGCTGTAACCAACACTGATCAACCAAGAAACTGAAAATTCATTCATAATTAACTCATGCATGTTAAATCAGAGAAAGACCCTGTTGAGATTGGAGTTTAGGGACAATGTACTATCAGTTGTATAATCATCCAAATTGTACATGTGGTGCATGCAATCAGAGGAAGGCCTATGAAGATTGCCCAATTCATATTTGTGCAATTTCCCAATTAAATATAGGATAATTGCCTTGGAAATTTTGCAAGGAAATAGGATCTTGGAAGGCAGTAGAATTGGCTAAGTATTGCCTTTAGCTTGTTTGGGAAGCAATGAGATAGATAGATAGTGTGAAGAGGTTGCTCAGGCTAGAGAAAAGCATTGTAATCTTCTCATATTTTCTATTTAATGCAATATACATAGAGTAGGGGTTTTTAGCTGTGGCTTTCTCCAGAAAATTATTGTGTTATGTGTGATTGAATTCTTTCTCTTTTATGCTTCATGATTTCATCAATCATTTATTATTTCAAATTATGAGTAGAGTAGATTCAAGTCAATTGTTTTAGCATTTTACAATTTGCAGTTTGAATCTACAAGGAATTTCTACATGGTATCATAGCTGAAATCACTACAGAATAGGAGAATATGAGTTTGTATTTTGTAGGAGAAATCAAATTTACAGTATCATACTTAAGAGCCATCAGGATGTTGTTATATAAAATTAAACTCAAATATCCCCTTTAGTGTAGTTCAAACTATATTTCTTACAAGGACAGGATGGAGGCAATGTTGGAAGACAACGAGCTTAAGGAATTCATAGACAAAAATATTACTAAGCTAGATGATGCTCAAGATCTAGCAGAATGGAGAAAGTTTGTGGCAAAGTCGAGAAGGATTATCTTAAAATGAGTTCAAGATCATATTTTCTTGCCTACAGGGTAAGGAAACTCAATTTACAATGTGGAAGGCCTTGAAAGACCTGTTTCAAAACAACAATGACCATAGGAAGTTGGCACTGAAGGACAAGATCAAAAAGATCAAGATGGAGAAGGGCAACTCAATATCAAAGTACTTGACCAAGTTCACCCAATGTCGGGATGATATTGGAAGTGTCGGTGTTATAGTTTTTAAAGACAATATCGTTAGGCCTTCCCAAGGGCTGGCACTATTACCAGGACTCAATTAATGGGAGGGAGAAGTTACTAGAGTGGGGGTGGTTGTGGTATGACTTGGTACAAGAAGATATTCAGCAGAAAACTATAAATGGATCCTCATCCAAGCGTGATGATGAGGATGAATGTTCCTTGGCTAGAAATGAGAAGAAAGGGAAGGGGAATTCATCCCATTCCAAATCATATTCTAGTCAGGGTGGCAAGAAGAAGGACATGTTAAAGATTAAATGTTTTCACTGTCATGAGCTGGGACACTATGCCACAAAGTTTCTGCATAATAAGGTTGGTAAGAAGCACTTAGGAGGAGAGACAAGTGAATATCTTACTTCACAATTCGAGTTGGGTTTCACCCTCATCACTTGCATGGTGACATCGACAATGGGTAGTGTGTGGTACCTGGGTAATGGAGCCTCATTCCATATGACTGACAACACAAATTTCTTTAGTGAATTGGAGGGGAAGGACCTACAGATGCACATTGAGATGTGAGATGATGGGAGGTATAGTGTGACTAACATCGATACTGTTACCTTTTAGAGGGAGCTTGGTTCTCCTCTCACATTAAAATATGTCATGTATATTCCACGTTTGAAGAAGAATTTGGTTTCAGTTTCCATGTTGGAGGACCGTGGCTTTGATGTGATATTTAACAAGGGAAAGGCTTTCCTTTGTCACATAGCCTCATGACAAGTGAAGCCGATTAGGTTTCAGGCGAAGAACCTCTACAAATTAGATGTAAAATACTATGCTTCTTTGAGCACAAAAGAAGAGAAGGTGCAGAGCCAAGACATCGGTGAGTTGTGGCATAGAAGGTTGGGTCACTTGCACCATGGAGCTTTGAAGATCATCAAACAAATTTCTACAGGACTTCCCAAGGGTGCATTAGAGTAGAGAGACACATGTAAAGGGTGTACATTGGGGAAGTAAACCAAAGCTTCCTTTCATGATAAAGACAATCGAGCGCAAGCGATCCTTCGTAGAGCTCACTCAGATGTGTGTCGACCGTTCTCGACAACATCGAAAAACAAGCACAGGTATTATGTAATATTTGTTGATGATTTTTCTTGAAAGTACTTAATTTTCTTCATGCAGAAGAAATATCAGAAGTTCGCTAAATTTTGTGAATTTAAAGAATATTTTGAGAAAGATATTGGAAGGAAAGTTAAATCTCTCAAAAGTGATAACAATGGAGAATATGTGTCGAATGAATTCAAGAAATTCTATGCAGCAGAAAGCATTCGACAAGAGGTAATAGCACCTCATAACCCATAGTAGAATGGGGTGGTTGAAAGGGAGAACAAATGTATTATGGGAGTTGCATGGACAATTTTACATGATCAGGGCCTGCCGTTGCACTTGTGGGCTGAAGCATGTAACACAATTGTTTATGTGTAGAAAAAATTCCCTCATCAAATGATTGGGATGAGTACACCAGAAAACATTTTTTCATGTAAGAAACCATATGTGTCACACTTCAATATCTTTGGTTCATTAGCCTACTATCATGTTACCAAGGATGCATGGAAGAATCTAGAGCCAACAGTTGAGTTGGGCATATTTGTGGGGTACACTGATACACCTCACAACTATCGAGTGTACTTTCCATCCAACAGGATGACAATGGATCATTTAGATATGAAATTCGATGAAGAAAATGCCATGAAATGTTCCCTTAAGAGGGAGCTTTAGTTACATGTAGATGAGGATCTTTTAGCTCCAAAGGAGGAACCTCAAGATGATGTGGAGTAGCCACATGTAGAGGAACAGAGAGTGGAAGAACCCTCTCACCCAGAGACTTCCAGAGATGGAAGGACGCCCACTAGAGAGGCTGACAGATTGATGCATGATGCCAGAGAGAATGTGGGAGCACCCACATCACAACGTAGGGAGGGCTCCATGGCTCTAATGAACGAGAGTCTAGAGGTTGAGGCATCCTCATTTGAAGAAGAAGCACAAAAAATAGTATGGGCTAATGCCATGGTTCATGAGTATGAGTCCATTATCAAAAAAAATGTTTGGGAAGTGGTCCCAAGTGTTATCACATGGATTGAACCTCAAGCTGAAGGAAGGAAATGCCAGGGTAACCACAAACCACGCTTAGCCAAGTAGCTAGCCCTACTAGGCTGAGAGAGGGCTCTCTCCATAAGGATCTTAGCCAAGATGACTAGATCAGGAAAAGGATTTTAGGCTAGGTATAGTAGTAAAAAATTTTGATTGGATTTTGAAGGGATTTTGCTGGATCAGGAGGAGCTGGACAGTTTAGGTCTAGGGAATTAGGTCAAAATTGCAGGGTGTTCAATGGGGCAAGGTAGGCATAAGGTTTAGCACTCTAGGGCTTGATGGGGTGAGATTTTTAAGACTGGTGAGAAGCTAAGAAGAGCATGTGAAAAGCATGGATCCTTCCTAGACTGCAGGAAACATGAAATGGTGAATGTTTTCCTAAAGCAGAGAATTAGTGTAATGAATTCTGCCTATCAACTTGAAAGCATTCACTTACAGGAAATGAAATGATTAACGAAGTATAAAAAACACATTAACATATGATAAAAAAAGAAGAAACTATACTAAAAATCCATACCACATGGATCCCATAAAAATAGCTGCAATTCTTATTAATCCCCTACTAAACTGCTACAAAATGATGTATAATCAAGGCCTGAGCATCCAGCTGAGTCCAACCCTTTACAATGAGAAAGAAGAAGAAGATGTAGGCATGGTTTCAACCTCCTCCCATCCTCAACGGTCGAATCCCTAAGATTAGGAGCCAATCTAACCAACACTGAACAAGAAACAGGAATATAGGCATCTTAACAACTTGCCTCTAAAAGTGAAAAGCTAATTCATTTGAGCTCAAATTGACTTCTAATGTAATGAATATACCCTCTACTACTAGTTATCCATCATAGTTACATTCCAAGTCATCATTTACAATGGTAAAACATCCTCTAGAGATAAAATCCATGAACATAGTCAAAAAATAGAAAAATAGCCATCTTGTGCAAAAACTGCCCTACGAGTAGCGCCACTGGACCAACGCGTAGCACCAATTTTAGGTCCCTTTTAGAGGCCTTCGAGGAATCCAAATTGAGCTCATGATAGCTCATTGGAAAGGTATTCAAGTATAATTTCCAAAACATCTGGAATTTTTGCATTTGAAGCTCATTTGACCCCTCAAAACTTGATTCTCCTAAGACTACTTCTGTGTGTCCAAAAAGTGGCAGAAAGGTCATTTTTAGAGTGTTTTAGGACCTTTTGGTGGACCAATTCCACCCCAAAAACTTAGCAAATCCATACGGTGCCCCTAGTAAAAGTGCAGTGCCAGTGGCGCTATGCGTTGAGGCAGATTTCCTGTGTGTAAAGTTTCAAAATTTGCAAATGAAAAAAATTCTTCCAAACTTGCCTAAAATTGGTGAGAAGCACCATCATCAAGTATCCTGATGAGCCAAGGAAGCTTCACCAAGCAATCTAAGCCTATCATTGTCCTTTTTTCCTTTTAGAGCTCACCTTAGCCTAGCTTTCATCTTTTTGACCCTCATGTTTCAAATCTTGTTTCGGGTCCTATAATGGTAGGCCATGGGCCTGATCATCTGATTGTCTCTATTGGCCTTCTACAACAGCTTCTGAAGGTGCAAATTGACTCTCTCAAGCCAAGTATCTCTATCATTTTCAATCTCCTTCTCAATAGGAGTCAAAGTGACCTGTGCCTCTTTGTCACTTTGTCGTTTTACCTTGAGAAGTTCCAACTCCATGAGGACTTGCTTGTCACTCAACTTCCTGTTCTCTTGCTCCAAATATGTGATGACATAATTTTCCCTCTCCAAATTGTCCATCAAAGCTTGGACTTGAGCCTCCTTTTCTTATATGGTGATGTCCTTTATCATTTCTTCATCCTAAGATTCTAAGTCAATTATTTCCATGCCATGATGAGTATAACGCTGCTTCGGCTCATTAAGCTCTGTCAAATCAAAGTCCCTCTCTTTCTCCTCATAATCAAAACTCTCCTCAGGCATCTTTTCCTTCCCTTTGTGCAGCTTCTGCACCTGTACCTCCTGTGTTGATGAAGAAGGAAAAGCCCCTTCCACATCCTGTGGAGATAGCATTTGCCTATGGGTTGATGAAGAAGGCAAGGTCGCGTCCACATCCCGTGGAGCAAACACTTGCCTATCAGCTACAAATAATCTCCTTGTGCCCCTCTGATATGTCATGTAAGTCCCGGGCACCTTAGTAGTTCTAGTCTCTTTTGCCTTCTCATCTGTTTTCACTTGAGAACTGCTAGAAGGCCCCCCTACTTTTTGAGACACTGGTGGAGGAATTTGAGGACCCCTGAAGATGTCATGAGCAATAAATGTCTCCCAAGACATGTTGAGGAGACTAAGATGATGAAGCACAATCATCCTGATCAGGGAATAATGATAGAGACTGCTCATCTGCTGAGGGTATGGATTCTTTTGCACAAAATGGGCCATCTTCTCAATATTCTTGAATAAGAAATAAGGGAGGTTTAACATGCTCACCCTGGTAAAATGCATGAGGAGCCTGATGTGATAGGTGTATAGCCTAGAAAATCTACCCTCATAAGTGAAATATTTCATGATGATTTTCATCAAGGGGACATACTTGTCTTCAATAAATCTGAAAGGAAAAAGTCTTTTGACCTCATTTCTGTACGAGGGTTTGATGTAAGGCTCATAATAGTGTTCATCCAGGTCTTGGGCCTTGCACCACTTCTTCCATACATTTGGAATCTTGGTTTCATTTGCAATTATGGAGGGTGAGACTGTGAATGTTACCCCAGCAAGAGTCACCTTGTTGCCTTGAAGATGAGCTACAAAAAGTCTACTGAGCTTAGGGTGGTGTTGAACTCTCTCTACCTTCGCGCAGAACTCATAATAGCCAAGATATCTAAAACAAGTGACAACCAACTGAGACGCCTGCAATTCTCTGAGGTTTGATGGCTCTTCCCTAATAATTTTGCCTCCCTTGTGTGGTTTTCTCTGATGCCTAGGTCTATTTGCCGAACTGTCACTGCCTGTGTTTTCCTCCTCCTCATAGTCTAGGTCCTCTCTATCCATGTTTGCAAATTTGAGGCTGTACATTGCAAGAAAAGGGATAAAGGGAATGAGTGAAAGTGTTTTAGGAGTGAGGGGATGGGAGATGACCTTATGGGCTAGAAAGGGAGTAGGAATCATAAAAATGAGAGGGAGGGCTTGGTTTGTTTGAAATATTGCTTTTTGGGAAAAGGGGTAAAGGGATGTGGATGTTATGGAATAGGGATAAAGGGATAAAGGGATATAGGAAAAGAGTTTAGAGTTGTAGTGATAGGTGATAGAAGGAATAATTGGGGTTTAGGGTTTTAGGGATAACTAGGGGAAAATTCAGGGTTTCACATTTACCATGGGGAATTATGCCTAAGAGTGTGAATTCTAACCAAAAATGAAGTATGGGAGGAAAACTTACTTGTATGAAGGTAAGAGAGGGTAATTTTGAAGTTTGTATGATGTTTTGAGGCCTTTCTGGCCCTTCTACTCAACATGCAGTGCGACCGCACAGACGCGCAGCACCACCTCCAGAAGCACATCGTAGTGTAAATTTACACTGTGAAAATTTCTAGACACGTAGCACCAAAGTCTCAACACGCAACACCAACTGTCCTGCCTGAAATGCATAGTGCCAGTTTGCCTATGCGCAACACCACTTCTTCACTACTCCAAATGTGTAGCGCCACCTTCCAGAAGCGCAACGCCACTTCTCCTTTTGCTCAATACTCACTCAACCTTTCCTCTTCTTCTCACTTTTTGACTCGTTGCTTGCCAAATGAGAATGATGAAATTGAAAATGAAATGTGACACCTTATATAGGAGTCAATTTTGATTTTTCACTTGAAAAACCCACTTTCTAATGTTTTTTGACCTTCTTCAAAACTCTGTTTTTAATGTCTTTTCTTCTTTGTTTCTTTTCAAGTGGATAATGCTCAACTTGAACAGAGTTTTGTAGTGTTTCTTCATCTTGCAGGAAGGACAGATGCTTCGGTGTAGCTGGGATCATTTATTACATAAAGTGACTTAAAATTACATAAGAAATACAAATTAACTCAAAATACTCTGTTTTCACCTCAAAAACATGTTTTTGAGGTGAAAATTACATTAGGTTAAAAGATAATGATATAGTGACTATGACCTACAAGCCATCATGCTTGACTTATTTATCATCCTCATACCCTTGCTGCCCTTTATTTACACTTTTAAATCAGGCTCTTGACCTTGGAAATGAAACCCTAAGACCTAATGAAAACATGCCCTATGACCTAATGAAAGCGTGATTGCAAATTGAAACCATAACTGAGGACAACCTAAAGAAGGGTTAGCAAGTATACTATATGAGGGAGAAATTAGATTTTCTGAAGAGAAGACAGCCATCAATGGATCAATTTGACATGAGCTAATGAAATGACGTAGAAAATTCAATATGGGACCCCCTAAAATGGAAATGCAAAGAGCAAATTTTGATCCCTGATGGAAGTATACAGATACTGACACTAACATTGGCCTTATTAGGGATGGCAGCTCCTTGCAGGTGTCAAGAACACCATAGATCAAGTGCCTCATCCATTGGAGAATATGGTCAAAAAAAAAATGAAAAATGACTCAATACAAATTGAAAACTGACTCACAACGGACTGTAAACTTGACTATAAACCAAATCAACCAAACTTGACACAAATCATTCAAACTTTATAGCCTTCACTTCAGGCCCCAAGCTTAGATGATAGTGTACTTGAAACCTTGCAAGGAATAACAAACCGATATATACAATGAAGGTGAAGTAATTTCAGGGAACAACCTCAAAAGTAGTAGTGCTTCAGGAGCCTACCATTCATTGGCCCTCCTGAACATTCTTGACCATCCATTACCTTTAACAAAAATGCATTCTATCCTTGATAACCTGAGATTTTATATGGTCCTTTCCATAAATTGTCAAACTCACCATGCTTTCCCTTTTCCTCATTCTGTGCATCCCACCACAGCACTACATCTTCCAACTGAAACATTTCTGCCTTGGTTTTGCAGTCATAAATTTTCTTTATCTTCTCTTGCAACGGGAAAGTGTTTTGGGAAACCTCTTCCCTTGTTTGCTGAAGTTGAATCATTTGACTAATTATATGCTAAATATCATCTTCTTCTCTTCCAGCTTCCTATAATAATCTCATGACCGGGACTGTGAGTGATGTAGGAAATATTGTATCAGTACCATAAACCAGCTCAAAAGGTGACACACCTATTGATTTCTTGCTGCTCACTCTGTTGGCCCACAAGGCATTAACAAGCTTTTGATGCCAATTCTTCTTGTTTGCCTCCAACATTTTCTTGATAATGTTTACTAAGAATTTATTTGATGGCTCAGCCAATCCATTACCCTATGGGTAGTATGTCGTCGAATGACCCAATGTAATATTGTACTTGTTGAAAAATTCGACCATCTTCTTGGACGTAAATGTTGTTGCATTATCTATTATAATCTTGTGGGGGCAACCAAAATGAGACAAGATATTATATTTTAAAAATTGGATAATTACCGTGTCTGTAGCTTTCCTTGTCGGAATGGCCTCAATCCACTTCGTGAAGTAATCGGTAGCTATCAAAATACATATTTGTTGTGTTGATGATGTGGGGTGGATTTATCCTATGAAATCAAGTCCCCACTACTGGAAAGGTGCATTTACTTCAACTGGCTTCAAAGGAAGAGGAAGCAACTTCCTTTTTCCTTGAAAAACTTGGCATTCATGGTAGCCCATAACTGTCTTATATAAATCTTAAAACAAAGTTGGCCAATAATATCGTGCTCTCAACACTTTGTTAGTTGTTGTTTTCCAAAACAAATTACCACCGCAATCACCTCTATGAAAATCATTCATTACCTACTGAGCTTCATCTTCAACCAAATAATTAAGAATAATTCCTCTCGGATCTTTCCAATAGGGAGCACTATTTAAAATGTAGAATTTTGCAGACTTTAGTTTTAGTGATCTATCTTTACTTCCTGACATTCCAGGAGGTGGGGAAAAATGCTAAAGAATATAAACTATATCAGAATACCAAGGTGATTTGAGAAACATTTTTGATACTTGAATGAGTGAGCCACCATCTTTGTCCTCTGACATTGCTGCAATGAGATTTATGTCTAGAGCATGCAAATTTGATTCAGCCATCAGTTTTGCCAAGCCTTTTCCTTTAATCAGTTTGGTAGGTTTAATCTCAAGATCATACTCCAACATTGTTGCTATCCACTTACCTCTTCTCCCCTCCAGATCAGTTTGCATGAGAACATCCTTGACAGCTGCATTAGGAACATAGGCCATAGTATGTGAATACAGAGTGTATACTCTGAAATACTTCAGTGATTTTATAAGAGCCAATGCTTTTTTGCAATGATATTGTAATGGAAGGTAGCATCTCAAATAGTCCTACTAGAAAAAGCAATGGGTTGCTCCAACTGATTCCTCTTTTGCATCAACACCGCAGCCATGGTGTGCTCGGATGCAAATGAAAATATAATAAAATCATGAGTACAATAAGGACTAATCAAGACTGGGGCTATGGTCAAAGCAAACTTTACCAAGTTAAATGATTTCATGGCATCCTCAGTCCATTTCACAGTGTGTCCTTTTTCAACATATTAGTTATTTCACGTAAATGCTCAACCAAATTTATTATAAATCTGGGTAAGAAATTCAACTTACCATTGAAAGCCTAAATCTCCTTTTTGTTGCGTGGAAAGTCTATATGCTGGATTGCCTCCACCCTTGAAGGATCACTGCGAATACCATATTTAGAAATTATATGACCAAGGATTTTACCCTCATCCATTGCAAAAAGACTCTTTTTTGGGTTTAGAGAAATCTCGAACTTCCTACATTTCTAAAAGACAATTCTCAAGTTGTGCAAGTGCTCATCATAATAACCAGAAAATACTATCAAATCATCTAAATAAACTACCAAGTAAACATCCTTCTCATTAGCAAAAGCTATGTCCATCGCCCGCTGAAAAGTGGCTCTAGCATTCTTCAACCCAAATGGCATTTTGACATATTGAAAAGTTCCCCATGGTGTTGTGTAGACAGTTTTTTCTTGGTCTTTTTCATGCACTAGGATCTGATTATAGCCTGAGTAGCCATCTAGTAGTGACATCCGTGATGCTCCAACTACTCTTTGTAGAATATGGTCCATATTAGGAAGAGGGTAATTATCCTTTAAGGACACTTTGTTGAGGTTCCGAAAATCTATGCACAACCTTATTTCTCCAGTCTTCTTTCATACCGGGACCAAATTTGAAATCCAAATAGAAAATCTAATTGGAACAATGATTCCAGCTTTAAACAATCTATTTACCTCTTTCTCGATGGATGGCAATAGCTTTGGATTGATTCTTCTCAACTTCTGTCTAAAAGGTTTTTGATCCGGCTTGATCAGAATAGTATGCTGGATGATATCCTTGTCATACACTTTCAAATATAAATAATCCCATGTAAAAAAATCAGAAAATTCAAAATGTAATCTAACATACTTAGCCTTTACTTCGGGAAACAATTCTTTTGATAACTTTACAAGCTTGGGCTGGCCAGCTGTTCCAAGATTTACATCTTCAACTCCTTTGTCCATAGGAACCAAGGTTGATTTTCTTGCCACATCATCCTAAACAAAAATCTGCTCTAAAGGTATGAGACCTCTAGGAATAATATTATCCTTCAGTTGTAAAACCTCCATCTAATTTACCTCAATCTCTTGTTCATCGGAATCACAAACATCATCAATGGAAGCATTCTTAAACTTTCCTTCATTCTGCAAAAAGGCATTAATTTCATTGTCATCCCAAAAAACTTGCCAATACCTCAAATTATCAGGAACAACAGGCCTATGTTTGACATGAATTTCAAATTTGTTGCTAGAATTCATTGGAATCTTCAAATTGCTAGCCACAGTGGCAAGTGAATCTGCAATGATGTTTTGAGTCCGGGGTACTGCTATCAAGGTATATTATGGAAGCATCCTCAAAATATCTAGAACCACATTTCTGTAGGCTCTCATCCGCAGATGTTTTGCTTGATATTCTCCTTTTACTTGTTTAATCACCAGCTTTGAATCACCATAAATAGAAATCCTTTTTACATCCAGTTTCTTCAAAATTTTAAGACCTGTAATCAAAGCCTCATACTCTGCTTCATTATTAGAGAAATCAAAAGCTAACTTGTAGGAACATACTCTAACATTACTTTGGACTTTGGTAGGCTAGAAAGCAGGGCTTCGAATCCAAATTCCAATACCAGCACCGTCCTTACCCACAACGCCATCAAAGTCAAATGCTCCAAAGGCTAGCTTCATCTTCTAGATGCTGGAATTCTATTTCTTTCTCATCCTTACCTTTGTTGATTACTTCATTTTTCAGCTCTTCACTGACCTTTTGCTACTGTGTAGGATACTCAGAAGAAATTGCTTCTTTTTATTTTTCTTGATTAAGAACTTCTCTAAAATTCTTGGAAATTTCTGGTACATCATCTGCTTCTACAAGCTGAATATCTACAATATTCAATCCACTGTCAGAGTACAAAACAAAGGACTCTAAATCAGTATTTACATCATTTATCAGATGATTTACAAGCTTCTATTTACTAGTGATCATATACTTCACTTTCTTTTACTGGTACAGCTTCCTCAATTGGCCAAAAACAAGGATGGTAGCATAAGAGAAGTCAAGTTGTAAAGTGCCTTTGAGTTTAGCACCCCACGATCTAGATAAGAGAATACCAAACCGAGGTAGTATATCAGCAACTACCACATCCATCAAGACATTTTTGGCTGGGATTTGATCTAAAGAAACCACCAAATCTTTGATGAGACCAATGCAACGAACTCTACCAGAGTCAAAGGAGTACAAATCATGATATTTCTGGGTGATATCCAGGCCCAACTTTTCCATAATGGCTTTAGGCATCAAATTGTGGGAAGCTCCAAAATCTAACATAGCATTATGGAGAATATACTCATGCAATCTAAGACTCAAATAAAAGGGAGGGACTTCACTATCTTTAGGTTGACCTTCTATGGTTGGACCAAAAATGAGTTCAGGATGATCATCCTCGACATTCACCATGTCTGACAAAGGATATATTTGCAATATTCTATATACATGGTGTTTATAATTTCTATTCTTAACAAGCTCAGTCAAAGGAATGGAAACTTTTAATTTAGAAATTTCATTTTCTAAATTAAAGGATGAAACCTTTTCTACCTCTTTGACACCAATGTCCTTCTTATCTTCTTGCTCTTTCATTGCACTATCTTTTTGCTGATTGTTCTTCTCGTTTGCAGTGATACCTGTTGATGGTAGTTTGTTGGGATTCAGATCAACAAGCTCTTTCCCTTTCTTCTGAATGTTTGAGGAATCATTCTCAGATTTCACATCCTTTCCTTTATGAATGGGATTGACTGGTACATATCTACTACTTAAAGAGTACTACCTCTGCTGTGAAGTCAAAGCATTCATATAACCACGCTGATAATCATCAGATTTAGCCTCCAAAACCACATAATTTTCTAATATGTAATCTTCATCCCTTTGAATGTCTAGAACTTCTGCGTATTCTTCATCTTCGGTCAGAAATATAGGCATACCATCAATAGTGAAAAAGTGATTTGTTTCAATTACCAGATCTTCCTCATCTTCTTCTTCCACTTCTTGAACATAATGCTGTTGTAAGGGAGTTATGATCTACTGTTGTTGCGCTAGTTGCTCTGGTGCCTTTTGTTCTCTCTACTTGATTCAGAATTGGGGCTACTGTTGTCCTCTAAAATTTGGATTTTGGATTGGTGTTTAAGGTCTATTTGTGATGGATAACTGGTGAACCATCCTCCACTGTTCAAATCGATGTATCCATCTTTACATCTGAAGTAGATGATTCTTCTTTCATCGTCACTCTTTTCTTAGATATCATTCTTGCTCTTTTGGCCAACAAGTTTGCTTCTACACTCACAACATTCTTTTGCATGTCTTCTAGTGTGGTAGGATCATGTTCCCGTAAATGATATGCCATATCAGCATTGAAACTATTTTGAAACTTGAGAAAAGCCAATAACTCCAGTGGTTTAGTGTTAGCAGGAATAACATTGTATACTGCATTAAACCTTACACAATAGTCTTGCACACTCTTGCTGACATTTCTTTTGATGTTCTCATACTTGTACAAAATCTGAAGTGGATTCTTCTTCACCTCCCATCGATCCAGGAACTGCCTATGGAGGATTGGTAAAGTGGTGATAGAAGCTGTTGGTAAAGCTCTGAACCATTTTTGAACTTCACCTCCAAAGATTTGTACAAACAATCTCATCGTCACATCTTCAATTTCGACTTCATGGAGGTCAAAGAAATCATTCATTTTATCAACATGTTGTTGAGCTGTAATGGTTTGAGTGGCATCAAAGAAAGGTATTTTGGTTTGATAATCAATGGGCATGGCACCAAGATTCTGAGGTAAAACAAGGGGTGCATACTGGGCAGCCATAACTTGAGGTGGATTTAAAGCAAGGATTGGGCTACTAGGAGTTGATGCAGTAGTTGATGGAGAACTGGGAGTAATAGGTGATTGATGGGGAATGGTAGGTTGATAGGGAAGTGAAGGTATAAATGGAGGTGGGGAATGAACTTCAGAGGTTGAAGGGAATAATGTTGAACTGAGGGTAGTGGATACCGGTTCAGAAAGCTCGAGGATCTTAACAGTAGTAAGGGATGATTGAGGGGAATTTAGAATATACTCATCAATTGACTGGTTTGCCTTTTGGACTTCGAGATCTGCAATAAACTCTAGATCTAGAACTATGTCGTCAAGTGCACTTTTAGACCTGGTTCTAAATAGGGAAAGGTCAAACGATAGATCAAAGGGGAGGTCTTCTAAAAACAACCACTCATCAGGGCAGGAATCTACTTTTATTGAAGGTGTTGGACTGATTGAACTTTCTTGTCTTTTGAGTCTTCTCGAAATCAGATTGGGATTATCCACTACTGGGGTGGGGTTTGGATCTGGATTGGCCCTAGTGTACTTTCTCGAAGCCAGTGTGCTCAAATTTCGAAGTTTTATATATTGCTTTACAACTTTCCAATTCAGCCTAGTAAATTCTAAAACTCATCATCCATAAGATTTTGAATTCAAATGAAAGACACTACCAGGTTGATTAGTATTTTGTTCCCCAGTATGGTCACCACTATGTTATCACCTGGATTGAACCTCAGGCTGAAGGAAGGCAATGCCAAGGTAACCACAAACCACACTTAGCCAAGTAGCTAGCCCTACTAGGTCGGGAGAGGGCTCTCTCCGTAAGGATCTCAGCCAAGATGACTGGATTAGGAAAAGGATTTTAGGCTAGGTATAGTAGCACAAAGCTTTGATTGGATTTTGAAGGGATTTTGCTGGATCAGGAGGAGTTGGACAGTTTAGGTCTAGGGAATTAGGTCAAAATTGCAGGGTGTTCAATGGGGCAAGGTAGGCATAAGGTTTAGCACTCTAGGGCTTGATGGGGTGAGATGTTTAAGACTGGTGAGAAGCTAGGAAGAACATGTGAAAACCATGTATCCTTCCTAGACTGTAGAAAACATGAAATGGTGAATGTTTTCCCAAAGCAGACCACTAATGTAATGGATTTTGCCTATCAACTTGAAAGCATTCACTTAGAGGCAATGAAATGATTAACGAAGTATACAAAACACATTAACATATGATAAAAAAAGAAGAAACTATACTAAAACTCCATACCACATGGATCCCATAAAAATAGCTGCAATTCTTATTAATCTCCTGCTAAATTGCTACAAAATGATGTACAATCAAGGTTTGAGCATCCAGCTGAGTCCAACCCTTTACAATGAGAAAGAAGAAGAAGATATAGGCATGGTTTCAACCTCCTCCCATCCTTAGGGGTCGAATCCCTAATATGAGGAGCTAATATAACCAACACTGAACAAGAAACAGGAATATAGGCATCTTAACAACTTGCCTCTAAAAGTGAAAAATTGATTCATTTGAGCTCAAATTGACTTCTAATGTAATGAATCTACCCTCTACTACTAGTTATCCATCATAATTACATGCCAAGTCATCATTTACAATGGTGAAACATCCTCCATAAGAGAAAATCCATGAACATAGTAAAAAAATGGAAAAATAGCCATCCTGTGCAAAACCTTCCCTACGCACAGCGCCACTGGCCCAACGCGTAGTGCCACATTCACGTCCCTTTTGAAGACCTTCCTGGCATCCAAATTGAGGTCATGATAGATCATTGGAAAGGTCTTCAAGTCTACCTTCCAAAACACATATAATTTTTGCATTTGAAGCTCACTTAATTCCTCAAAACTTGATTCTCCCAAGATTGCTTCTGTGTGTCCAAAAAGTAGCAGAAAGGTCATTTTTAGGGTGTTTTTTGACCTTTTGGTGAGCCAGTTTTGCCCCCAAAACTTAGAAAATCCATAGGGTGCATGTACGCATCACTCTGAATCCAAAAATGCAAACCATTTATGCATTGGGTGCCCATAGGAAAAGCGCAACGCCAGTGGCACTGCGTGTTGAGGCAGATTTTCTGTGTGTAAAATTTCAAAATTTGCAAATGAAAAAGAATCTTCCAAACTTGCCCAAAATTGGTGAGAATCACCATCATCAAGTATCCTGATGAGCCAAGGAAGCTTCAGCAAGCAACCTAAGCATATCCTCATCCTTTTTTCCTTTTAGAGCCTGCCTTAGCCTAGCTTTCATCTTTTTGAACATCATGTTGCAAATCTTGTTTCAGGTCCTATAATGGTAGGCCATGTGCCTGATCATCTGATTGTCTCTATTGGCCTTCTGCAATAGCTCCTCAAGGTGTAAATTGACTCTCTCAAGAAAAGTCTCTCTATCATCTTCAATCTCCTTCTCAATAGGAGTCAAAGTGACCTATTCCTCTTTGTCACTTTGTTGTTTTACCTTGAGAAGTTCCAGCACCATGAGGACCTACTTGTCACTCAACTGCTTGTTCCCTTGTTCCAATATGTGATGACATACTTGGCCCTCTCCAAATTGTCCATGAAAACTTGGACTTGAGCCTCCTTTTCTTTTATGATGATGTCCTTTATCGTTTCTTCATCCTGAGCTTCTAAGTCAATTATTTCCACGCCATGATGAGTATAACACTGCTGCAGCTCATCATGATCTATCAAATCAAAGTCCCTCTCTTTCTCCTCATCATCAAAACTCTCCTTAGGCATCTTTTCCTTCCCTTTGTGTAGCTGTTGCACCTGTACCTGTTGTGTTGATGAAGAAGGCAATGCCCCTTCCACATCCTGAGGAGCTAGCATTTGCCTATGGGTTGATGAAGAAGGAAAGGTCACTTCGACATCCCATGGGACAAACACTTGCCTATCAAGTTCAAATAATATCCTTGTGCCCCTCTGATATGTCATGTAGGTCCCAGGCACCTCAGTAGCTCTAGTCTCTTTGGCCTCCTCATCTGTTTTCACTTGAGCACTGCTAGAAGGTCCCCTTGCTTCTTGAGACACTAATGGAGGAATTTGAGGACCCTTGAAGATGTCATGAGCAATAAATGTCTCCCAAGAGATGTTGAGGAGACTAAGATGATGAAGCACAATCATCTTGATCAGGGAATAATGATAGAGACTCCTCATCTCCAGAGAGTATGGCTTCTTCTAGACAAAATGGGCCATCTTCTCAATATTCCTGAACAAGAAATAAGGGAGGTTTAACATGCTCACCCTAGTAAAATGCATGAGGAGCCTGATGTGATATGTGTATAGCCTGGAAAATCTACCCTCACAAGTGAAATATTTCATGATGATTTTCATCACGGGGACATACTTGTCTTCAAGAAAGCTGAAAGGAAAAAGTCTTTTGACCTCATTTCTATACCGGGGTTTGATATAATGCTCATAATAGTGTTCATCCAGCTCCTGGGCCTTGTACCACTTCTCCCCTACATTTGGAATCATGGTTGCATCTGCAATGATGGAAGGTGGGACTGTGAATGTTACCCCAGTAAGGGTCACCTTGATGTCCTGAAGAGGAGCTACAAAAAGTCTGGTGAGCTCAGGGTGGTGTTGAACTATCTTTACCTACTCATAGAACTCATATCAGCCAAGTGTAGAGCTATAACAAGGGTCTTTTTCACCTCTGGTTATGCTACATTAATAAGTCAATCCGGGAACGCTTTGTTATTGCAAAGAGTAGCTCAATCCGAGGCTATTCGTCAGAGTAATGTTCGTAGTACAGTGTCTAGAAAATACAAGAAGGATGCTAAACTAATTTTCATTCAAAAGGAATCACACCAGGCAATTTATCAGTCAAGGGTGCGGAAGCGATAACCCATCCCTCTAGAAACTGATGGAAGGAAAATAGAGTATGGACCAAAGATCTGGGAGCTAAGCAGCGACTTGCTGACTCACTACAGCTTTAGGCCTTCTCTCACACCAAAACAGTAAATGCAAGGAAATGGAACAGCAGAAAGTAAAATGGAACAGCAAACGGAAAATGGAACAGCAAACCTGAAATGGAACAGCAGTAAATGGAACGGCAATAAATGGAACAACAACTCAATAAACTAGAACTCGCGAGTTAGAACTGAACTGGCTCTATTGAACTAAACTCCCATTCCGCAATCAAATAACAATCTTCAAAAGCAACTCCAATGATCTTTACTTTATGAGGCGATATTCACAAATGAATTATGGAACAACATTTATCATATACACACAACACACTTATGGCAATCTGACGATCCAAGAGAAGATGACTATATAGAATAATATTACTTCTGGATTTCCATAAATAAGAGTTCAGATGAATCCAACACAGCAATATCCAGTATGAAAGCTCTGTAACAAGAACAGTTGGCTTAACCAGTGAACATGTAATCAACTCTGAAAAGATGCGTTAATATAGAATCACTTACACAATTTCCCGAATGAAACCATTGATGAATTAGTCGTAATAGAGCATGGAACAGCATATGATAAATACATCAGATTACCACACTATATAAACAATCCACACAGAAACCAAATTATAATGATACAAAAGCAAGTGTCCTTCGGAGCCGGGCCCTTAGCTTCCAAGGATACACCGCCTTAGATTACTCCAGATGCAGAGATGAAATAAAGCACCAAGTCTTTAGTATTAATGCATTAACAAAAGTACAACAAAACAAGTCTTAGCGAGACTCGATGATCAAAGTTCAACTGAAACTGTAATTTACATATATGAAAAAGGTCTCTCGAGCTTAACACTGTTGCCCCTCTTTATAAGAGAAATGGCGGAGGTATCTAGGTATCAAAAATAAGCAAGACAACGATCCCTCAGGATCAAAGATCCTTAGGGATTTGCCAAGCCGTTAATCCCTGATTTTCCTTCCCCTGCTCCGCTGATTCGATAACTCTTCTTTCTTTCCCAGGTCGTTCTGCTTCGATCCGCTTGATCTCGTTCGCATCCAGTTCCCTTCCAAAGGGACAACAGTTACTCTTCCTTTGTCTTTTCCTCTTAAACAGTAATTCTTCGTTTCCACCCTTTTCTGCATAGAACAATAGCAATTATTAGTGATTAACTTTTCATACTAGTTCTCACATATTCTACTAAAAATGCTTTATCTCTTTAAGTTCGTTATGCAGAAAGGGTTACAATTGCCCCAAAAAAGTCACTAAATTGCTTGTCAAAAACATACCTTTCCAAAGCTCCACACACCCCCCTTCTTACCCTGTTTCATGCCCTCATGAAAACATTATAGTTGATATGCAAAGCAGTAAGAGAGTAGGCCGGAGAAGGGATCTTGTGTGGAGGCCTACAACTGTGATGAGCAACCAAATCATCAAAAAATTGGGTTGTTTGACCTTCGGGAATTTCATACAAGGCCTGGTATCCGGGTGCAGGATGCCAAATGATTGGACTACGAAATCGATATCCTAACCAGGATGGACCTGCTTGCAAAATGTGCTCGCCATAAAGGCTCAATCGGTTGGCTGCCAGCTCAAAATTTTCATATCTGAATGGTTCCCTGAGCTGGATGTTTGGGTTCGAAATCTGATATCGGAATTTTGCAGCATCGGTAGCAAGGTCTTTAATAGTCAGGAAATATTCCAAATTTTGTCTGATTAAGTCCTTATGCATGGGTCCTAATGTCTCCATAACACCCGGGGTTCTTATAAGGTTCCTATGCGCTCTCCACAACAGTACTGGGTTTCTAGGCTCGGCTCTCACCCACAAGTCTAGGTTATTTTCCTATCTCTGAAAGGTGGTATAAGCCCTGAGCCATTTTAGCTGATTAACCCCGAAGGAAACAAAGGCTTGCAATTGTATGTCCCCAACGAAAGGGCCAGGATTTAGATCAGTTTCCTGGTCTAGCACGAGGTTATGCAAGTAAAATTCACATAATAATCTTTGGACCTTAATTCCGTAATGCTTGCAACAATTTATGAAATCATTAAGAGTATTGATTTGTATAGGGGCACCTGCCCTGACATCTTTTATCTTTAATTGTAAATATCGTTCAAGCAAGAATAAAGCATAATTTTTAGCAGGAGCCCTACAGGCTAGAACGCCATTATATAAGGAACAGATAGTGTCCATCTGCCTAACAACAATATCTAATCGACGAGTTACCTTTGCAACCTTTTCCTGCTCCTTTTGCCAGCCTTCAAAGGCTTGGCTCTCGGACTGACTAATATTCCGAAGTTGCTGTTGCAACTCTTCGTATTTCTCCCGGGGGACTGTTTGTTCCTTCAATTGTTCAGTTTCCTGTTGAGCTTCCTTCATCATTTTATGCAGGGTTCTTGTTTTTGGATCCTTTTTCCATAAGGCCGTAGAGGCCGGGAGTTTTACCTGAACCTTTTTGTTATGCTGCTTAGAGTTCAGAACCTGGATCACCCCTGAGGGTGGTGCCTCTGTTTGGATCTCCTTATGCTCATTTTCTTTCTTGACATGAACAAAAGGTTGCTGTGGTTCTTCTGCTAATGGAACGACAGTCTGTTCTTCAGCGGCAATTGGAACAACAATTTGTTCCTCTTTGGCCATTGGAACAGCAGCTTGTTCCTCGGCATCATTTGGAACAGCTGCAGGTCTTCTAATCGGGTTTCGGCCAACAGTGCGAGTGTAAGTCCCTCGACTTCTTGCTTGACGGGATTCTACTATAGCGGTCCTCTTCCTCTTCTGTGTGGTCCTTTGTATCCTCAGACTAGCTTTCAGCATGCGAATTTTCTGTCGGAGCCGCGCTATAATGTTCAGCAGCTTCTACTGTTTAGTCTTCAATTTCTTGATTTCCCTTGTCTCGGCAGAGGGTTTGGGCCTGGCCTCTAAATCTACCCCTATATCTGGCATTTCTTCCGGTGCTTCGGGAACAGGTCGTTCCTGGTTGGATTCCCTTATTTCTTCCTCATGAACGGGTGGATTTTCTTCTCCTTGGTTCTTTGCATGTGAATTCTCGGGTATTTCTTCTTCCGGCGGTCCATCGGGAGGACCTGCTGGGCTAGAGGGTTGGTCACATTCCCCCAAACTAGCCAGGATTGCAGCCAATTCTTCTTCGCCCATAGGGTCTCGCAGCGGGCTGCTTTCTGGCTGTATTACTTCCTCCTCCCGATTATCCTGCTCGGTGGCTGTCTTGGAGTGTTCAGCTTCGGAGTGCGTTTCTCCTTCCTTACCTCTTTCTCTGGTTCGCTCAGCCTCGTCCCCAGATTGTCCAGCATTTTCATCAGAAGGTATTTCTTCTGGTTCTGGGAGTTCATCTGTGATTTCAATTGGTTGGCTGGTGTGCCGAATCTTTTCCAGCCTCCCTCGCATCCGGGCTAGCCGAGCTGATTTCCTTGGTTTTTCCAGCTATTCAGGTGTATAGGCAACAAGTTTTTCTGCTATCACTTCTCTGCGTTTTTCTGGTCGCTGCGGTGTATCTGAAAAATGCTTTCGTTTCGGAGCGACACGTTTTCCAGCTGCCACTTTTCTGCGTTTCTCTGATTGTTCTAGCGTGCTGGAGGAAGTTTTGGGTTTTGGGGGTGGTGCAATCGATCCCCCCTTAATTACTGCAATGAGCTCTTCCCAGCTGCTCTGCTGTTGAGTGAGACTATGGTTCACTATCAATCGAATCAATCCATGGTGGCTAACAACTGTGTCTACGTGCTGGGCCGTTTTTAAGCTTCGAGCCGCATCATGCAATAGCGAATTTAAAAGTGCAGGCATATTTACAGAACACTTTTCTTTTAAAACAGCTAGGAGTTTAAGATGGCGAGGTCTTACCACGTCCTTCCTTCCTTCGCAAGTAATGTAGCTCTGTACTATCTTTGCTAGCTCGGTCCAGGGTTCTCCTAACGTAGCTGGCAGAACTCCCTTCCCTTTCACTGTCAAGCTTTGGCCTTCGTCCTGAAAAATCTCCATAATCTTCTGCAGTCTTTCTTTTTTCAGCGTCCATACAGGTCCGGTGGCTGGTAGGCCTGAAACTTCTGCAATTACCTCGTCGGTGACCAGTATCCGTCTTCCTCTTACTGTGGAGTAGTCTTCCTGCAAGTTTTGCAAAAATTCCAACGCTACTGTCTCGTTTGGTTCTTGTAGGCGATTGAAATAATTTAGCCATCCAGCCTTTTCCAGGATCTCCCGAGCAGCAGCAGAGGCTGTCAATTCCTGGGGCTCGCTTCGGACTGCCTTACCTCCCATAGTTCTACTGGAATTTTTAATGGAACAACAACTGCCTGAGCTGTTTTGGAATGCAGAGAAGGTGATCGTCACGAAAGAAAAAAACAGAGCATGCAGCAAAAATAGACTGCGGATGGAAACTTTGCGTAAAATAGACTTATCATACCGTTAAACCATGCCTTTCCTTCATACACTATCTACCCCGAATGGTGTGGTGACACGTACCCTGTGGAGTAATGAGATTACCTTCCCCCCCACGATGTGATAGGCTGCCCCAGCCGTCAAATAGAGGAGCAGCAGCCATCGTGTTACCAGTCATAAAGAGCAGCATATAGAATTACGCCATGTTTTGGATTGACAACTAAATATCGAAATCGAGGCAAAAAGATGGATCGCGTTTTACATAAGAGCTTTTGTAATATGATGCGAGGCCGGGGGATGGGACGTCTGTCACTCGTACGAAGTCCCGAGGGGTCATTGTCAGTTCCTTTGCCATGATTGGTAGTAATGAGTATTCATGCGATATGTTAATCGGGGAATAAAATATGCATTATTCATAAGATAGAAGAAACAAAGAGGTTTTAAGATTATTCCTGCTGGTGTAACCATTTATGACTTCGATACCATTAACAGAGCTCTGCTGCCAACAGGTGTCCATAACCTTGGCAAAGTTGTTTATTTCACCCATGGAACCATGATCCTGCATGTGTATAAAAATATTTTGTCAAAATACAGACCATTATGCTGGCTTGGTAACCAGGTAGCCATAATGCCATTCACCAGGAAGGCGCGAAACGTGGGCAGGCCGGCTCGTGATGACACCCCCTGTTCCAAGGTCTGCTTAGTAAATGTACCTTTGGACCATATCCCTGGTATGGTGGCCATGCTGGGAATGCCACTTCACTTCCAACCTGATGATCATGGTAGGCTGACTCTTGATGAGACCCCCTATCCTGCATTTGACAATAATTCACATTCGTCATCATTTTTTTTTTTTTTTTTTTTTTTTTTAGTACTTTTCTTATATATTTACACATGAGGGTGGTTCAGCACTCCTTAAGAGTGGGAATGGCGGAAGAAGTCTTATCATCCCAACAGGAAAATCCTTTGTTCTTATTCTTATGTAATAATCAAAGATTTTTTTTTTAAGGAAATCGCTATGATAAAGATAACCAACCAGGGCAATGGGAATAAGTCAATGACCACGGGGATAAGAAGTAAGTATGTCCCCCCTCTTGTCCTCTTATCAATACTAGGCTCTATAAAGATAGCGATTTTATGATATGCTGACTTCGGCGTGTTGTAATTGATGCTCATTGCATAAGTGTATAGCTGTTTCTTAAAGACTGGAAAGATGATGGGTGACAAAGCATCCTCAATATGAACCATCACTGAGACAAAGATATGACTTACGGTGTTCTTTTTGAAAGAGAAGAATCCATACAAGCAAATAGTTGGGATGCCGTTCTCCTAAGATCATGAGTGCTGTCTAAAAATGGTCAACTGTTGTTCCTTTCTGAAAAGGAACAGCAAAAAGTCACAAATGCTATCCCTTTTCGAAAAGGAACAGCCAAAACTCACAACTGCTGTTCCTTTGAAAAGGAACAGCGAAAACTCAAAACAACGAAACTCAAAATGCTGTTCCTTTTTTGAAAAAGGAACAGCAAAAACACGAACTGCTGTTCCTTTCGAAAAAGGAACAACAAAAACTCAAAAATGCTGATCCTTTTGAAAAAGGAACAGCAAAAACTCGAACTGCTGTTCCTTTTGAAAAAGGAACAACAAAAACACGCACTGCTGTTCCTTTTGAAGAAAGAACAACAAAAACTCAAAATGCTGTTTCTTTTGAAAAAGGAATAGCAAAAACTCGAACTGTTGTTCCTTTTGAAAATGGAACAGCAAAAACACGCACTACTGTTCCTTTTGAAAAAGGAACAGCAAAAACTCAAAATGTTGTTCCTTTTGAAAAAGGAACAGCAGAAACTCGAACTACTGTTCCTTTTGAAAAAGGAACAGCAAAAACACAGACTGCTGTTCCTTTTGAAAAAGGAACAGCAAAAACAAACCACTACTGTTTCTTCTGAAAAAGGAACAGCAGAAACTCAAAAATGCTATTCCGTTTGGAGAAAAGGAACAGCAAAAACATACTAACTGTAAAGAGCAATCAAAGAGATATTAAAAACCTATATACAAGAAGTTATGTACAAGTCAAAAGAAATGAGTTCCTTACTGAATTGTAGGTGAGGAAGATTTTACTTCCTCTCCTAAAATTTTCATGTCAGTATCTTGACGTAGCTGCTCACAGAAGGATTCCCAAGTGAGTGGCCTGCGATATGGACGAACTTGATGGCCATTTACCTTGAATGCATATCCAGAGCCATCGATTGTAATGAGAGTAATAGTCCCATTATCATGTACTTTCTGGATCTCATATGGCCCCAGCCATCGAGTCTGCAGTTTCCCTGGGAAATCCTGAAACCAAGAGTCATATAATAGAGCCCAGTCCCCTTCGTGAAAGACTTTGTTCTTGATAAGTGCATCATGCCATTTAGCTCTCTGTTGTTGAATAAGTGTTGTATTCTGTAATGTAGAGAGCCTTATTTCATCCAGTTCATTAATCTGCTGTAGTCAATTGATTTGTGCTTCACTTAAATCTAGGCCAACTTCCTGTGCAGTTTGTAGGGTTTGGATTTCGAATTCTATGGGAAAAATAGGTTGCTTCCCAAACACTAGTTGATAGGGTGAATAACCAGTTGTACTTCTCCAGGTGGTTCTATAGGCCCAAAGTGCTTCAGGTAGTCGGGCGGCCCAATCACGTCTATGTGAAGCAATAATTTTTGTTAAAATTGATTCTATTACCTTATTGCTGCTTTCTACTTGCCCATTCGCCTGCGGGTGATATGGGGTAGTAATTTTGTGCTGGACGTGATAGTTGTTAAGTGTTGCAGCCAATTTGTTTCCGGAAAATTGAGGTCCTCCATCTGTAATTATTTCTCTCGGAAGGCCATATCGTACAAACAAATGGAATAGGAACTGAACTACCGAATCTTCTGTAGCTCTAGGTAACACTTCGGCTTCAACCCATTTGGTAACATATTATGTGGCTACCAAGATATATGTTCTCTGATTTGATGATGGGTTGATGGGTCCAACGAAGTCAAGAGCCCGCCATTCAAATGGTTCAATGACCAATTGTGGCCTCAGAGGCATCTCGTCGGCTTGACCAGGTCGTCCTGCTCGCTGGCAACTGTCACAGGCTTGAACGAATTTCTTGGCATCCTTAAAAATTGTAGGCCAGTAGTATCCTGTTTGCAGTACTTTATGTGCTGTTCTTTTTTCTGCAAAGTGTCCCCCACAAGGTCCGTTATGACAGGCTTTCAAGATGTCGAAAATTTCATCCTCTCGAATACATCTCCTGATTTGCATGTCTGCCCCTGTGTGGAACAAATAGCCCCCAATCCACGAAAATCAGGTAATTTTCTGAACAATCTGCTTACATTCATTAGGGGTTAAGTGCTTTGGTAGTTTACCTACTGCAAGGTAATTGGCAACATCAGCATACCAGGGTGTTTGTGCAGCGACAGCAAACAGGTGTTCATCCGGAAATTGGTCCTCTACTGCGGCTACTTCAATTGGTTTTGGTATCCGTGAAAGAAAATCTGCTACAGGGTTTTCCTTGCCGGGTCTATCTTTGATCGTGATATCAAATTCCTGCAATAAGATCAACCATCTTGTTACTCTGGCATTTGTAACAGGCTTATTTGCTAAATATTTAATAGCAGAATGATCTGTATATAAAACAACGGGATAGCCTGTGATATAATGTCTAAATTTATTAACAGCATGTATTACAGCAAGGAATTCTTTTTCGGTGACAGTGTAATTTAGTTTAGTAGGGGTTAAATTTTTGCTGATATAATAAATAGCATAAGGTTTTTTATCCTCCTCCTGTCCAAGGACTGCACCGATTGCTGTGTCTGAGGCATCAGATGAGATTTGGAATGGTAAATTCCAGTTTGGTCCTCGAAGGACTGGAGCTGTTGATACAAGCTTCTTTAAATCCTGGAAAGCGCGGTCACATTTCTCTATCCACATGAAATCAACATTACCGGTTAGTGCATATAAAGGTGCAGCAATCTGTGAATAATGTTCTATAAATCGTCTATAATACCTAGAAAATCCAAGAAAGCTGTGTACCTCTGTTTGAGTAGTGGGGGTGGGAATAAGCAAAAGAATCTGAATTTTAGCCGGATCTACCTGAATGCCAGTTGCTGAGACGTAGTGCCCTAGAATGAGGCCTTCTATCATCATCATGTAACACTTTTCGTGGCTTAAGCAGAGCCTGGTAGCAATGCAGCGCTGTAGGAGTTTTTCTAGAGTGTCTAGAGCTGGATCAAAATCATCTCCATATGGTGTAAAGTCATCCATGTAGACTTCAAGCCCATCGTTTATTAAGTCTGCAAAGATGCTAAGAATGGGCCTTTGGAATGTATAACAGCAGGGGCATTACATAGGCCAAAGGGTAGAACTCTATAGGCAAACGTTCCCCAAGGACAAGTAAAGGTAGTTTTGTCCTGGTCTTCCGGGGCAATCTGAATCTGATTGTATCCACTGAAGCCATCTAGGAAAGAAAAGAATTTCTTTCCTGCTAACGTGTCCAGTACTTGGTCTATAAATGGAAGGGGAAAATGGTCTTTTTGTGTGGCTTTGTTTAGCTCTCTATAATCCACACAAATCCTCCATTTCCCATTCTTCTTGGGTACAACCACAAGTGGAGAGACCCACTTACTATCAGAAATAGGATAAATAAAATTAACATGTAAAAGCTTCTGAAGTTCTGCTTTCACAACATCTTTTAGATGGGGGTTGAGTCTTCTTTGCAGTTGACGGACAGGTCTTGCATCTTTTTCTATATAAATATGGCGGGTGCACAATTGGGGATCAATCCCTTTCATATCAGGGTAGTCCCATGCAAACGCTTCTTGATATTTTCGTAACAGATGGATGAGTTTTATTTCTTGGTCCGGTGTAAGATTGGCATTGATGTTTAGCGTTTTTCCCGGTTCAATTTCCACTACTTTACTATTAGCAACAGAATTCACAGGTATCGTTTGGTCATGTGTATCTTTCGAGGGGTCTTCTTCCAGTTTGTTCTCGAATGCAGCTTCTATCATGAAACACTGTGCATGAGGTCTAGATTCAGTTTGACTAACAAAGTTATTGATGGCATCATCTTCTGTTTGATCTTTAAAGTCTAGAGCCTCTTGTATGGTCAATGGTGATCTGATATTGTCAGTAAGGTATGATACAGGGTGCTGGTTAGTTTTTATCGTCATAAGACTTGGCTGAGCTGGAGGATATAGGACTAAATTTTTGATATCTGGTCCTCTGGTTATTGTCATATTCCCCTGCCGACAACCAATGTATGCATCGGCAGTGGCCAGCCAAGGTCTCCCTAAAATTAGCGGGTGTCCATCCAGTCGGGTTTTTGGATTAATTACCAGGAAGTCAGTCGGGTATTCCCAAGAATCTACAGAGACCATGACGTCATATAGAGTTCCTTCTGGTCGTACTACAGATCGGTCAGCCAATTCTAACAAAGTAGAAGTGGGTTCTACCGATGTAATCCCAAGCTTTTGGCACGTAGAAGTTGTCAAAATATTAATTGCAGCTCCTAAGTCAACTAAAGCATTAGTCAAAGTCTGTCCATGGATTTGAATAGTTACTATTGGGTTTCCCAGATCTTCATACTTAATGGGTATTCCTGATAACAAATACTTGGACTCTAGGGTTAGTGGTTGGATTCCTCCTTGATTTCTTTATGCACAATTCTTTTATAGTTTTTGCGTAAATAGGAATGTCTTGAATGGCTTGGAGGAACGGAATTCTTATGTAGAAGTTTTGTAACTCCCCCAGAATGTCAAAGTCTGGATGCTGTACAGTTCGTGGTATGGCTAATCGTTCTAGGAAGGGAGGAGAGGGTGTATTTATTTGATGAGTCTGCTCCTCCTCTTGCTGTAAGGGATGTTCTATTGGTAACTGATCTTCAATGTGAATTGTTTTATCTCCCTCTGTTTCTATTATACGCCCAGATCTTAACTGAAGGTCATTGCACTCCTTTAGTTCAGGTCCGATTTCTGCTGATTCTATAATTTGAAGGGCTTGGACCGGTCTATTATTAGGATTAGGATTGGGCTGGGTTGGGAGTTGCGGCCTTAGATTGGACTGGGGATTTTGTTGCAAAGCTGGCAGAGTCGGTTGAGGGAGTGGAATGGTTCCTGTTGGCTGATATGTCGATCTTGGCCAATTTGTCTGCCAGGGTGAACTTTGTGAAGTAGGGGGGGTCCATTGCGGAGGGTATGAGCTATTCTACCAATATGGTGGAGTGTAAGGAGAATTCGGCCAACCAAATTGGCTTGGGTGATTCATCCATGGATTTGGAGAAGGAAATGGTTGTGATGACTAGTTCGGAAATGGGGATTGGTTTTGCCACATGCTATATTGCTGAGCGTTATATTGTGGAGGCTGAAAAGAAGAGGTTGGATCTGAAAACATACCTGATTTCCTTGATTGCCATTGGCGACACTGGTTAACAAAGTATGCTGATTTTGGTTCCTCTTCTGCTTCCTTATATACTGCCTTCAATCCAGGCAGTGAGGGGCAAATTTCAGTAAGATGATCCTTTGTACAGATAGCACACGCTTGAGCTGCATCCAGTGGACATTCCTTGTGGCTATGTTTTCTTCTACATCGGGGGCAGAAGATCGCCAAATTATGTTCTGCCTCAATCTGCTTCTGTTTAGCTTGCACAATATCAAGTTGTGTAGTTAATGTCCCCAGAATATCAGTTTTAAAATTTTCTAATAAATTGCCAAGTTCTACACGTGTTACTCCTTCTGTTGGTGTTTTGTTATCTCTAACAAACCGATCATATTCTGCTGGTTTTATCCTTGTGCTGCCTCTCGAACTTCTAATGCATAGATCGATGATGTCAGCAAAATTTTCTTGATAGATATCCCCTTTTCCCATGATATTTAGTGTTTCGATCCACTTCTCTTTCATGCCCCTGATTAATGCAGTTTTTAACACATTATCAGGCAATGGTAATGATGCATAAGGTGATCTTTGTAAATTATACTGAAAACGTTCTACATATTCTTCTAATGTTTCATTTGGTCTAGCTATCATTTGGAAGATTTCATCTTTCAATTCTCTAGACCTACAGTAGTCTTGATATTTCTTTAGAAAAGATTCCTTCATCTACTCCCAATTATTTATAACCCCACCACCTAAACCGATAAACCATCTTAAGGCTGCTCCTTTCAAAGTGGAGGGGAACAACTTTAGCTTTTGGGGGTCAGTGGTGTAATCATATCCCCTGCATAATACATCAAATTCAAATAAGAATGCATCCGGATCTTCTGATGTAAGTCCATGAAATGTCGGAATGTGTTGAAGGGGAATTGCTTTCATAGGAGCATTTGCTGCGGAATCCACTATAGGATATTGTAATGTAGAGGTTTGAGTATTAGGTTGATTCTGCACCATAGGATCGAATATGTGCCAATACCCTTCCGGAATTTCTAAAAGGGTATTCTTAGGCTGAGAAGGTGCGGTTTTGGTTATCTTAATAGCACTTCCTTTGTTTGGAATAATGAGAGTGCCTGTTACTTGAGGAGATTGAATCCCTTCAATGATTTTTACAGTGCTTCCTTTATCTGGGCTTTCTAATGGATGGATTACCCTAGGAGATCTTGGCTCTTCAACTTCTCCTATCTCCCCTTCTCCTTCACAAAGATTGCTTAGATTCCCTTCCTGCAGTCGTTCTGGAATAGAATTTTCAATTTATTGAAAGTCCTGTTCATCAGTCTGACTATGCACCTCAGCGAAGGCTACAGATGGTGATCATGTGGCCTGAAGGGAACTAGTAGGCTGCTTGGAATTGGTTCTTCTGAGACCTACTGATGGCTGAGATTCAGTTTTCTTATAAATTTCATCTATGAAGGTCGTTCAGCCAAGGGTTACTGGCCCTTTGGCTTTTTCGGGTTTCAATGGAGGTTTGATAATTTTCTCTGGCTTTTTCTGCTTAGTCATGCATTCTATAAATTACCAAATTCTGCTCAACCCACAATTCTGCTAGGAAAGCGGACGGTGGAGCAGGGCTTTTACATGCTCCGTACGCAGGTTCTTACCTTCCGTTTTTGAAATCCAACTCTCCCCTAGCAGACTCATACACTACTCTGTAAAAGACAAATGGCTGTACTCTTTCCCCGGCAACGGCGCCAAAATGTAGAGCTGTAACAAGGGTCTTTTTCACCTCTGGTTATGCTACATTAATAAGTCAATCCGGGAACACTTTGTTATTGCAAAGAGTAGCTCAATCCGAGGCTATTCGTCAGAGTAATGTTCGTAGTACAGTGTCTAGAAAATACAAGAAGGATTCTAAACTAATTTGCGTTCAAGAGGAATCACACCAGGCAATTTATCAGTCGAGGGTGCGGAAGCAATAACCCATCCCTCTAGAAACTGATGGAAGGAAAATAGAGTATGGACCAAAGATCTGGGAGCTAAGCAGTGACTTGCTGACTCACTACAGCTTTAGGCCTTCTCTCACACCAAAACAGTAAATGCAAGGAAATGGAACAGCAGAAAGTAAAATGGAACAGCAAACGGAAAATGGAACAGCAAACTTGAAATGGAACAACAGTAAATGGAATGGCAATAAATGGAACAACAACTCAATAAACTAGAACTCACGAGTTAGAACTGAACTGGCTCTATTGAACTAAACTCCCATTCCGCAATCAAATAACAATCTTCAAAAGCAACTCCAATGATCTTTACTTTATGAGGCGATATTCACAAATGAATTATGGAACAGCATTTATCATATACACACAACACACTTATGGCAATCTGACGATCCAAGAGAAGATGACTATATAGAATAATATTACTTCTGGATTTCCATAAATAAGAGTTCAGATGAATCCAACACAGCAATATCCAGTATGAAAGCTCTGTAACAGGAACAGTTGGCTTAACCAGTGAACATGTAATCAACTCTGAAAAGATGCGTTAATATAGAATCACTTACACAATTTCCCGAATGAAACCATTGATGAATTAGTCGTAACAGAGCATGGAACAACATATGATAAATACATCAGATTACCACACTATATAAACAATCCACACAGAAACCAAATTATAATGATACAAAAGCAAGTGTCCTTCGGAGCCGGGCCCTTAGCTTCCAAGGATACACCGCCTTAGATTACTCCAGACGCAGAGATGAAATAAAGCACCAAGTCTTTGGTATTAATGCATTAACAAAAGTACAGCAAAACAAGTCTTAACGAGACTCGATGATCAAAGTTCAACTGAAACTGTAATTTACATATATGAAAAAGGTCTCTCGAGCTTAACACTGCTGCCCCTCTTTATAAGAGAAATGGCGGAGGTATCTAGGTAGAAAAAATAAGCAAGACAGCGATCCCTCAGGATCAAAGATCCCGAGGGATTCGCCAAGCCGTTAATCCCTGATTTTCCTTCCCCTACTCCGCTGATTCGATAACTCTTCTTTCTTTCCCAGGTCATTCTGCTTCGATCCGCTTGATCTCGTTCGCATCCGATTCCCTTCCAAAGGGACAGCAGTTACTCTTCCTTTGTCTTTTCCTCTTAAACAGTAATTCTTCGTTTCCACCCTTTTCTGCATAGAAAAATAGCAATTATTAGTGATTAAGCTTTTCATACTAGTTCTCACATATTCTACTAAAAATGCTTTATCTCTTTAAGTTCTTTATGCAGAAAGTGTTACAATTGCCACCAAAAAGTCACTAAATTGCTTGTCAAAAACATACCTTTCCAGAGCTCCACACCAAGATATCTAAAACAAGTGACAACCAACTGAGAGGCCTGCAATTCTTTGAGGTTTGATGGCTCTTCCCTAATAATTCTACCTCCCTTGTGTGGTTTTCTCTGATGCCTAGGTCTATCTGCCGAACTGTCACTGCCTGTGTTTTCCTCCTCATAGTCTCGGTCCTCTCTGTCCATGTTTGCAAATTTGAGGTTGTACACTCCGAGAAAAGGGACAAAGGGAATGAGTGAAAGTGTTTTAGGAGTGAGGGGATGGGAGATGACCTTATGGGATAGAAAATGAATGAGGGAGTAGGAATAATAAAAATGAGGGGGAGGGCTTGGTTTGTTTGAAATATTGATTTTTGGGAAGAGGGATAAAGGGATGTGGATGTTATGGAATAGGTATAAAGGGATAAAGGGATAAAGGGATATAGGGAAATATTTTAGAGTTGTAGTGATAGGTGATAGAAGGAATAATTGGGGTTTAGGATTTTAGGCATAACTAGGGGAAAATTTAGGGTTTCACATTTACCATGGGGATTTATGCTTAAGAGTGTGAATGCCAACCTACAAGGAAGTATGGGAGGACAACTTACTTGTATGAAGATAAGAGAGGGCAATTTTGAAGTTTGTATGAAGTTTTGAGGCCTTTCTGGCCCTTCTACTCAAGGCGCAATGCCACCACACAGATGCGTAATGCCAGCTCTAGAAGCGCAGCACAGTGTAAATTTACACTGTGAAAATTGCAAGATGGGTAGCACCAAAGTATCAACGCGCAATGCCATTCCTCTTGCTTGAAATGCACAACGTTAGTCTGCCTACATGCAATGCCACTTCTCCACTACTCCAAACGCGCACCGCCACCCTCCAGAAGTGCAACACCACTTCTCCTTTGCTCAAAACTCACTCAACCTTTCCTCTTCTTCTCACTTTTTGACTCCTTGCTTACCAAATGAGAATGAGGAACTTGAAAATGAAATGTGAAACCTTATATAGGAGTAAATTTTGTTTTTTCACATGAAAAATCCACTTTCTCATGTTTTTTGACCTTCTTCAAAACTCTGTTTTTAATGCCTTTTCTTCTTTGTTTCTTTTCAGGTGGATAATGCTCAACTTGAACTAATTTTTCTAGTGTTTCTTCATCTTGCAGCAAGGAGAGATGCTTTGGTGCAGCTGGGATCATTCATTACATAAAGTGACTTAAAATTACATAAGAAATACAAATTAACTCAAAATACTCTGTTTTCACCTCAAAAACGTGTTTTCGAGGTGAAAATTACATTAGGTTAAAAGATAATGATATAGTTACTATGACCTACAAGCCATCATGCTTGACTTATTTATCGTCCTCATACCCTTGCTACCCTTTATTTACACTTTTAAATCAGGCTCTTGACCTTGGAAATGAATCCCTAAGACCTAATGAAAACATGCCTTATGACCTAATGAAAGCATGATTGAAATTTGAAACCATAACTGAAGAGAACCTAAAGAAGGGTTAGCAAGTATACTCTATGAGGGAGAAATTAGATTTTCTAAAGAGAAGACAACCATTAGTGGATCAATTTGACATGACCTAATGAAATGATGTAAAAATTTCAGTATGGAACCCCTAAAATGAAAATGCAAGGAGTAAATTTTGATCCCTGATGGAAGTATGCAGATACTGACACTAACACCAAGACTAGTAGACAAGTTAGTGGAGAGTTCCAAATGGATTTACAAGGAAAAAGAAAGCAACATATGGGAGTGTGGAGAAATAAAAGGTCATGTTTGTGGCGAGAGGGTTCTCTCAGGTGGAGGGAATTAATTACGATGAGACTTTTTCTCATGTAGCAAGGTACTCTTCAATCAGATCTATTTCTGAAGTGTGAGTGAAAATGGGATGGAAGATACATCTGATGGATGTGAAGACATCATTCCTCAATGATATGATTGAGGAATAGGTGTATATTGAGCATTCAAAAGGATTTGAGACCTTCAACAAAGAGTCGCATGTGTGAAGACTCAAGTGAGCATTGTACGAACTAAAAAAAGCACCTCGTGCTTGGTACACCAAGATTGACAACTATTTCATCAAGTTGGGCTTCACCAAAACTGAGGAAGATGTGAACCTTTACCATATTTTGGTTGACAGTAAATTGTTGATTATAGTATTATATGTCAATGATTTGATTCTAACAGGTGATGAGAAGATGATAAAATCTTGCAAGGAGGATCTTGCAAGAGAATTCGAGATGAAGGACCTAGGACTCATGCATTATTTTCTTGGTATGGAAGTATGGAAAGGAGATGAGGAACTACTTATCTCTCAAGGAAAGTATTCCAACGAGATACTGAAGAAGTTCCACACAGAGAGCAAGAAGCCCATGGAGACTCCTCTAGTAGATAATTGGAGGAAGGAAGATGTTAGTTCAAGTGAAGTAGTTGAGGATACTATTTATAAACAACTTGTGGGTTCACTTATGTATTTAGTGAACACACGACCAAACATGTGTTTTATAGCTAACCCGCTTAGTCAAGCCATGGTTAAGCCAAACAAAATTTATTGGAAGGAAACTAAACATGTGTTGTGATACCTTAGAGGCACAACTAAGTTTGGTCTTTGGTACAACCATACATATGGAGTGAAGCTTCAAGGCTTCACATATGTAGATTAGGTAGGAAGTCCATCTGACAAGAAGAGCACATCAGGGGGAATCTTCAGTATTGTGTCAACAACAATTTCTTGGTACAACAGGAAGCAGAGATTAGTTGCACTCAGTTCAGCAAAAGAAAAGTACATGAATATTAATCAAGTAGCTTGTGAGTCTATGTGGATGAGGAAAATCCTTGTTGGATTATTTGGTTAGCAGATGGATCCTATAGTGATATACTATGACAATTAGAGTTGTATCAAACTCTCTAAGAATCTAGTTTTTCATGATCGGTCCAAGCATATCGACATCCAGTATCACCATCGACAAGATTATGTGTAGAGGAGAATCATGTTGCTAGAGTACATTCCTATAGAGGAGCAGGATGCATATATTTTGACAAAAGAATTTCCAAGATGAAAATTCCAGTTTCATAGAGGCAAGATCGGGGTAGCAGATAATCCCTTTCTTGTTGAGAGGGAGTGATAAAAATGCAACAAGAAAATTCTAATTTAATTTTGTCCTTGAATTAAATTAGGAATTAAATTGTAATTCCACATCTCATGACAAATTATAATAATTAACTAAGTTAATTTGACTTAGTTAGCTCAGTTAATTCGAGTTGAGACTCTAACTAGAGTCATGTAGAGTGTCTCCTACCTTTTAGGAGCCCTTGTTGAGTTTATTTTGAGTTGTAATTATTTAATTAAGTTTATCTGAGTTAAATTCAGTTAAAATAGTTCCAACTTATGGAGGAATTAGTGGGAGATCTAGTAGTGGGGTGTAACCAACTTTAATCAACCAATAAATTGAAGATTCACTCATAATTAACTCATGCATGTCAGATCAGAGAAAGACCCAATTGAGATTGGAGTTCAGGGACAATGTACTATCAGTGGTATAATCATCCAAATTGTATAAGAGGTGTATGAAATCAAAGGAAGGCCTATGAGGATTGTGAAATTCATATTTAAGGAATTTCGCAATTAAATATGGGATAATTCCCTAGGAAACTACGCAAGGAAATAGGAGCTTGGCAGGAAGAAAAATTAGCTAAGTATTGGCTTGAGCTTGTCTAGGAAGTAGTGAGATAGATACAAATTTTGCAAAGGTTGCTTGCGCTTGAGAAAACCATTGTAATCTTCTCATATTTTCTAATTAATGTACTATACAAATAGCAGGGTTTTTTAGATGTGGCTTTCCCCATAAAATTATTGTGTTATGTGTGATTGAATTCTTTCTCTTTTATGCTTCATGATTTCATCTATTATTTATTGTTTCTATTGTTGAGTAGAGTATATTCAAGTCAATTGTTTTAACATATTACAATCTACAATTTGAATCTAAAAGGAATTTCTACATGGTATTAGAGCTGAAATCACTATAGAAGAGTAGAATACGAGTTTGTCTTTTGCACGAGAAATTGAATTTGAAATATCATACTTCAGAGTTAGTAGGATGTCATTCTACAGACTGAGACTCGAATATGCTCTTGAGGGTATTTCACTATATTTTTTGAAAGGGAAGGATGGAGGCATTGTTAGAAGACAACAGGCTAAAGGAATTCATAGACAAAGATATTCCTAAGCCATCTAATGTTGAGGATCTGGTAGAGTGGAGAAAGTGTGTGGAAAAGGCGAGAATGATTACCTAGAAGGAGTTCGATATCATATTGTCTCAAACCTTTATGATAAGGAAACTCCATTTACTATGTAGAAGGCCTTGAGAGAACTATTTCAAAACAGTGACAATAGGAAGCTGGCACTAAAGGAAAATATTAGAAAGATCAACATTGAGAAGGGCGACTCAATACCGAAGTACTTGACCAAGTTCACCCAATGTGAGGCTGAGCTTGAAAGTTTCAGCGTTATAGTTGTTGAAGATGATATGGTGAACCTTTCACTTCTAGGCCTTCCCAAGAGTTGGAACAGTTATGAAGACTCAATTAACGGGGGGGAGAAGCTACTATAGTGGGAGCAGTTGTGGTCTGACTTGGTAGAAGAAGAGATTCAGTGGAACACTAGAGATGGATCCTCATCTAAGCATGATGATGAGGAGAACTATGCCTTATCTAGAAAGGTGAAGAAAGTGAATGGGAAGTAATCCCATTCCAAATCAAATTCCAGTCAAGGTGGAAAGAAGAAGGACATGCTGAAGATTAAATGTTTTCACTGTCATAATATGGGACACTTTGCAGCAAAGTGTCCGCATAAGAAGGTCAGTAAGAAGCCTTAAGGAGGAGTGATAGGTGAATCTATTGCTTCACAATTCGAGTTGGGTTTCATCCTCATTGCTTGCATGGTGACATTGGTGATGGGTGTTGTGTGGTACCTAGATAGTGGAGCCTCATTCCATATGACCAGAAACAAAGATTTATTCAGTGACTTGGAGGATAAGGACCTCCATATTCACATCGAGATGGGAGATGATGGGACGTATAACGTGACTGAAATTAGTATTACTACCTTTTGGAGGGAGTCTGGTTCTCCTGTCACATTAAAAAATGTCATGTATGTTTCGGGTTTGAAGAAGAATTTGGTTTGTGTTGACATCTTGGAGGACTGTGGCACGATGTGATATTTAGCAAGGGAAGGGATTTCCTTCATCACATAGCCTCAAGATAGGTGAATTGGATTAGGGTTCGAGTGAAGAACCTTTACAAATTAGATGTAGAAGATTGCACTGTTTTGAGAACAAAAGCAAAGAAGGTGCAGAACCGAGACATTGTTGAGTTGTGGCATAGAAGATTAAGTCACTTGCACCACAGAGCTTTGAAGATCATGCAAAAAAATTGTACAGGACTTCCCAAGAGTGCACTAGAGCAGAGAGACACATCCAAAGGGTGTACATTGTGTAAGTACACCAAATCTTCCTTTCATGATAAACACAATCAAGTGCAAGTGATCCTTGATAGAGTTCACTCAGATGTGTGTGGACCATCCTCGACAGCATCCATGACCAAGCACAGGTATTATGTAATATTTGTTGATGATTTTTCTTGTAAGTGCTTGATTTTATTCATGCAGAGGAAAGATGAGACGTTCACTAAATTTTGTGAGTTTAAAGAACTTGTTGAGAAAGATACATGTAGGAAAGTTAAATATAAGTATTGAGGCGTTTTCACAATGCATTATATTAGATATCATTTTTTTTTATTCAACTGTGTTAAGTAATTCATTAATCTATGACCATTTCCATGAGAGGTAGTCGTAACTGACTAATTTCTCATGATTTATGAATAGTCCACTTAGTACTCATTGCATCGGATGATGCTCACAAGGGTGAAGAAGTGGGATTGAAACTAGTGAAATGAATCACATAATGTCAATCATCACTTCCGGGGCTTGCACCTAGTAACCAGGACTTCCCGAGAGGTCACCCATCCCATATCGCCTCTGGCTCAAGCACGCTTAACTCTCTAAAAAGTGATAACTATGGAGAATATGTGTTGAATGAATTTAAGAACTTATGTGTAGCAGAAGGAATTAGACAGGAGTTAATAGCATGTCATAACCCATAGTAAAATGGGGTTCCTAAAAAGAAGAATAGAAGTGTTGTGGGAGCTACATGAGTGATGTTACATGATTGCGGCCTACCGTTTCACTTCTTGGTTGAAGTATGCAACACATTTGCTTATTTGTAGAACACTAGCCCTCATCAATTACTCAGGATGAGTACACCAAAAGAAGTATTTTCAAGTAAGAAACTAGATGTGGCACACTTTGGGATCTTTAGTTCATCATTCTACTAACATATTACCAAGGATGCATGGAAAAAGTTAAAGACAACAATTGAGTTGGGAATATTTGTGGGGTACACTGATACCCCTCACAACTATCAGGTGTAAATTCCATCCAAAAGGATGACAATGGTTCGTAGAGATGTGAAGTTTGATGAAGAGAAGACCATGAGATGTTCCCTCGAGAGGGAGATTTAGTTACATGTAGATGTGGATATTTTAGCTCCAAAGGAGGAACATCAGGATGATGTGGAGAAACCACATGCATATCAAAGAGTGGAAGCACCCACTCATGCAAAAACTTCCAGAGATGGAAGGAAGCACACCAAAGAGGCTCCCAGATTGATGCATGATGCTAGAGTGAATGTGAGAGCACCCACATCACAACACAGAAAAAGCAGGTCACCAGACTGGTACACTAGCTACATGGATCTGATGAGCAAGAAGTGTATAGTTTTAGCCATCCTTATTCAAGGAAGAAGTTCAACAACTAGTATGGGTTGATGCCATGGTTGAGGAGTATGACTCCATTCTCAAAAACTGTGTTTGGGAAGTGGTTCCAAGACTAGAAAATAAGTCAGTGGAGAGTTCCAGAGGGCTTTACCAGGTAAAGCAAGCAACATATGGGAGTTTGGAGAAACACAAGTCAATATTTGTGGCCAAAGGATTCTCTCAGATGGAGGGAATTTATTACGATGAGACCTTTTCTCTAGTAGAAATGTACTCTACAATCATATCTATTCTAGAATGTCAATGTAGATGGGATGCAAGATATATTATATGGATGTGAAGACAATATTCCTCAATGGTATTATTGAGGAAGAGGTGTATATTGAGAAGTGGGAAGGTTTTGAGACCTTAAATAGAGAGTCGCATGTGTGCAGACTTAAGCGAGAATTCTATGAACTACAACAAGCGCCCTATGCTTGGTACACCAGGATTGACAACTATTTCACCGGGTTGGGCTTCACCAAAAGTAAAGCATATGCAAACCTTTACCATATTGTGGTTGAAGGTAAATTTTTTATTATAGTATTATATGTCTATGATTTGATTCTAACAGGTGATGAGAAGCTGATAAAATCTTGCAAAAAGGATCTTGCAAGAGAATTCAAGATGAAGAACTTGGGGCTCATGCATTAGTTTCTTGGTATGGAAGTATGGAAAGAATATGAGGAACTATTTGTCTCTCAAGGCGATTATGCGAACGAGATACTAAAGAAGTTCCACATGGAGATCAACAAACCCATGGAGATTCCTCTAGCAGGTAATTGGAGGAAGGAAAATGATACTTCAAGTGAAGTAGTGGAGGATACTATTTATAGAGAGCTTGTGGATTCACTTATGTATTTTGTGAACACATGACCAAACATGTGTTTTCGAGTTAAACAACTTATTTAACCCATGGTTAAGCCAATCAAAATTTATTGGAAGATAGCTAAACATGTGTTGAGGTGCCTCAGAGGCACCACTTAGTTTGGTATTTGGTACAAACATATAGTGGGAGTGAAGCTTCAAGGTGTCATAGATGCAGATTAGGCAGGGAGTCCACCCGATAGGAGGAGCACATAAGGGGGAATATTCATTATTGGGTTAGCAATAGTTTCTTGGTACAACAACAAGCAGAGATAATTTGCACTCAGTTTAGCAGAAGTAGAGTACATGGATGCTAGTCAAGCAACTTGTGAGGCTATTTGGATGAGGAAAATCCTTGTTGGATTATTTAGTCAGCAGATGGATCCTACAGTGATTTAATGTGAGAATAAGAGTTGTATCAAACTCTCTAAGAATCTAGTTTTTCATGATAAGTCCAAGCATATCGACATCCGGTATCACCATCTACGACATTGTGTGCAGAGAAGAATCATGTTTCTAGAATACATTCCTACAGAGGAGCGGGATGCAGATATCTTGACAAAGGCATTTTCAAGATGCAAATTCAAGTTTCATAGAGGCGGGATTGGGGTAGTAGATAATCCCTTTCTTTTTGAGAGGGAGTGTTGAAAATGCGACAAGAAAATCTTATTTCAATTTTGTCCTTGAATTAAATTAGGAATTAGATTGTAATTCCACATCTCATGACAACTTTTAATAGTTAAATAAGTTAATTTGACTTAGTTAGCTTAGTTAATTTGAGTTGAGAGTCTTACTAGAGTCATGTAGAGTGTCTCCTACTTTTTAGGATCCCTGGTTCAGTTTATTTTGAGGTGTAATTATTTAATTCAGTTTAAGTGAGTTAAATTCAGTTAAACTAGTTGCAATTAATGGAGGAATTAGTGGGAGATCCAGTAGTGGGGTGTAACCTGTAGTAGTGGGGTGTAGCCAACATTGATCAATCGGTAAACTGAATATTCACTCATAATTATCTCATGCATGTGATATCAGAGAAAGACCCAGTTGAGATTGGAGTTTATGGATAATGTACTATCAATTTTCTAATCATATGAATTGTATAGATGGTGCATTAAATCAAAGGAAGGCCTATGATAATTGTGCAATTTAAATTTGTGGAATTTCCCAATTAAATATGGATTAATTCCCTAGGAAACTACACAAGGAAATATGAGTTTGGAATGTAGCAGAATCAGTTAATTATTGGCTTGAACTAGTCTAAAAAGCAGTGATATAGATAGAGATAGTGTAGAGGTTTCTCGGGCTTGAGAAAAGGATTGTAATCTTCTTATATTTGTTTATTAATGAAATATAAAAATAGCTACAGTTTTTAGCTATGGATTTCGCCATAAAATTATTGTGTTATGTGTGATTGAATTCTTTCTCTTTTATGGTTCATGATTTCATCGATCGTTTATTATTTCCACTGATGAGTAGAGTATATTGAAGTCAATTGTTATAACATATTATAATATGCAGCTTGAATCTCCAAGGAATTTCTACAATATACACATACAATCTCAAAACTATCATAATTGCTCGAAACATAGTGAGAAACATTAAAATATTTTGAAATTTGAAAGCTATCGGAAAAAGTATTATTTTAATAGGCATGATTTTCTTATAAAAAATAAAAAAAACTAAAAACTTCCATACCATTTCAGAGATCTTGAGGGTACAGTTTCACCCAAATCTTCAATAGTAGATTGTGATTGATCTGATAGACCATTTTGAGTGTCACCTTCTCCAGGTAAGAAATCATTCCAACTTCTCATCATTGATGTTTTTCATTTCACATTTTAATTGTGTTTTCTTAGTTTTTGAGTGTGTTTTGGAAACAAGGGTGTGCTCACAGGCTTGCTCTCTTTTCCTTTATCAGGGGTTTGCAAGCCCAAATCTCCCAATAATTTAAAACTGTGGCTTGTGAAGTTGGAACTCTAAAAAAGTGTGACATTGTTCTTTATTTCTGAAGGAAAATTGTGCAAGGTAGTGGGGGCATCCAAAAATTGTAAAAAATGCTCAAAATTTTTGCAAAATATTTTAATAATTGTTCTCTAATTATTTTTCCCTCATTCATTACAAATATTGGTGTGTCAAAATGGAATGGAAAGAAAGAGAACATGAAGCCAAAGATGTTGAAGTGGCTAATGATCTGGCAACGATACAAGCACTCATAAATTGTGGCTTAGAATTTTTTTTCTTGATTCTGAGTATGAGGGTTCGAATAGATTTATTGGCATGGTTAGTGAGGGCTCGGAATGTCTAAGGCTAGTGATTTTAGATTGACGATCACAAACTAACCATTGATGTCGAGTACATATATTTATCGATGGGGCTCTCATTCCATGGAACCAATATTTCATTATTCGATGTTAGGCCACAAAGTGAACCCACAACTTGTTACATAAATGAGTATTGTGTTCGAAGATCCAAAATCAGCAGTGGAAGGATTGAGATTAAGGACATCAAAGAACTTCTACTAAGGACCATAGCATTTATTGTTGCTCATTTATTCAGAAGTGTTGTGCTCACCTATTCACTAAAGGTCAAATGAAAATTTCAGTAGAGTGCATGAAGCCTATTGTGCTCAATTAGTGCAAGGGGGTTCTAGCTAATTTGAAAGGACAACTCACTAGAGCAAAGAACAAATGGTTAAATAAATTATGATATGGTGCGGTTGTCATATCATTTTCCCTGGGGAGGACCCCCATACTACATCGACAGATTTACATGGAGATGGTGGGTCCATGATATCCTCACATGCTACAATGGGTTTCATTGATGGTTGGACACGAAGGTGGTGGTGTCTCAGTGATCAGATACACTACTACATTTTTCAAATGGTTGAGTCACTAGCTCCTCATGATTGAGGATTACCCATATGCTAGTATGGATTTTAGAGGTGATCCATATATCCCTCTTAATATAAAAATTCAATGGGGTGACATAGGTAAAAACTCTCACTTTGGTTGTTTTGAATTTTTCAATTTTTCTTTTTGTTTTTAAATTGCATCCAAGAATAATTATCTAAAATTATCATGCAGATGTGGGACCAGTCAGACCAACAGAAATAGCTAAGCATGAGGAACAACCTGTCCCTGTGGGGTAGGATCAAGTTGCGGAAAAGATCCTAGATGAGATCGATAGGAACCTATAGAGGTTAACTTTGGATATCCCAAACATCAGGATTGATGACCTTCCTCCTTGCTACCAAAGGTAGACAACAGGTTTACGTAGGTGGATTGGATGTCTGTTACGACAAGTAGATCATGCCATCATATGCTATCATGAGCATTGTGCTTACTCTCTAGGCACACAACTAGATTTTGTTTTTGTTCTATCGACACTTTTAGATAATAAAGGATGTGGGCCTCATATGTCCTGGATGAAATTTTTTGTCAACTCAATTTTTTTTAAAAAGATTATGATTAATTGATACTACTTCTATTTGCTAAGCTTATTTTGTACAATATGTGAATGATTTTTATTTTAGTTTTACAAATGTTTCAAATGTCTATTTAGCACATAATCTTCTAATGCATCAATTAATGTGTTTAAATTTCTTGGAATATGTTGCTATTCAATATAATCAAATTATATTTCCAAGAGACAGGGCCATAAAAACATTCTTAACATTGAAGAACTTCTAACTGAATAGACATGAATTAAGTTTAATATTGAGTTGAGAATCTAATATGATGATTAAATGACAAATACGAAATGAAATGACATCCGATAACAATTCAATTACCATACTATATTTTGTAATATTGTTCATCGTTTGACTAAGGCATATTCCATGCAGACTCACTAACTCATCGATGAGCGAATAGAAGGCCCAAGCTACAAAAGAAAGATTATGAGTAATAGGACTAGTGCCATCAGTGTAGCCAATGTAAGTTTGAACGAGCGTCAACATATGCAAATCAAGTGTAACACAAGATAAGCAGGAGAAATAGAAGGATTTTGTAAAAAGAAGTAAAATTGCCACACATGTAAAACATGATACAACAATATAAAATGTACTCATGTAGTAAATAAATCATAATATTTTTTCAGGTAAAGCCCATTTCTGGGCTTAGCTAAAGGAATGTTGTCATAGTCAACTAGCTCATAAGAACCTTTTGTAAGTGGACATTTTAAAATATAGGGACCATGCCATATAGGTTCGAACTTACTCTCCCAACTTATCGTGCTCTTGATCATAAACAAAGACCAGGTCACCTTATGAATACATACAAGGGTTTACATTTCAGTCAGAATGTTACTTAACACACTTTGTTAATTTTGGGTAGCATCGGATGTGCTCTAGCCATGAAAATTGGTGGTGAGGATAAAGTGCATGAGATATCCAATACCCAAAAATGGTTTGGGTAGAAACTAACCAGTTTGGAAGATATTAAAATAATTAATATTTTTAATAGTGTACCTAAGTCTAAACTTAGGTAAAATAAAATATTAATGTGAATTAATATAAAACTGAGTTAGAATGGTCCAAAAGTCATGGATCAAGCCAGATCTAATCTTAGCCATTGATTAGGGACTTAATCTCGGCCATTGAATTGTTAACAATAAAATTATAAGAACAGCCTTGAGGGTCAGTTGGAGAACACACTGAGGGAGACCAGTCAGTTTGATTTTTGGAGCAGGGTTAACTGAAAAATTTGAACTAGTGGTCTGGAGAGCAGCGAGAGGTTACAAGTATAGAGAAGAGAGTCTAGATCAACAATAGAAGACCAACACAGAGGAAGGAGAGGCAGATGCAAGGCCTTTGAGGCATACGCTGAGGCAGAGAGAGACTTTGTAGTCACTAGAGGGCCTACTTGGGTGACGCAGAGAAGCCCGGGGCTGACACAGACAAGAAGGGGCTGATGTAGTATGTCTAGGAGCCACACAGAGGTTAGCCAAGCTAACACTAGGACTGGGAGAAGTGTTGGAGAATTTTTCTCTCTGTTGTGTAAGCCAGTTTGGCACCCGGTTGTACTGAAGAATTGCTGAATAATAAAATCCTCCCTTGCTGCACTGGTTTTCCCACATTGGGTTTTTCCAAGGACTTTTGTCCAAAATATTTGTGTCAATGTGTTGATTCTTGTGCATGTGTTTGTTTCTATATTATGGTGTGATAGCTACAGTAGAATTTATTTTAATGTTTATTGAAAGAATTTCATAAATAACTTATTGAAATAAGTAGGTAAAGTAAATCAAATGTTGTAGTGATAGAATTTTCACATGGTATCAGAGCGCGTAATCAGAGATAGGAAGGGAAAATAACTTATGGGTCGATACCACGATGCAGAGGCATCCACGTTAGTGGACTCACATAGATTTTTAGAAAATTGCATAAGAGATTTCGATTTCTCCATGTTGGCTTCTAGGATGGAAGAAGAAGTGGCTTGTATGACTAGTTCCGCATCATCAAAAGTATGGTATATAGATAGTGGAGCCTCTTGGCATATGAAGGGAATTAGGGAATGTTTCTCTGAGTATCAAGAGGAGAAGATGAAATTTCATATCACCATGGGGAACAAGGCAAAGTGTACTCCAGTATACCATAGTTTTTCAAACAGAATCGGGAGAATGGTTCCACGCTACAGATGTGCTGCATGTACCAGGATTGGGGATGAACTTAATTTCCGTGTCGCAACTTCAAGGCAAGGGCTATGACATCTACTTCATCAAGGAGAAGGTATACATCAAACACCCAAGCTGGAAAAAGAAAGTGCAGATCAGGATCAAAAGTAGTAGGTTGTACAGATTGCAACTAGAATCACCAATGGCACTAATAGGTAGTCATGGAGACAAGGACTTGAATGAACTATGGCACAGAAGAATGGGACATTTGCACCATGGGGCTGTAAGAATTCTTAGGATCACCGTAACAAGAGTTTTGGATCTTAGTATGGAATGAGATGATGTATGCAGAGGATGTGCTCTAGGAAAGTATGCCAAGGAAACATTTCTTAGGAGTAAACATAGGGCCAAGAGTGTACTAGGATTGATACACTCAAATATCTATGGATCTATGTCCCCCAAAGCTCTTCCTTACCTTCATGTATGATCAGGATATGCCAAAATTCCTGTGGGTAGAAGCATGCAACACAACAGTCTATGTTTAGAAAAAAAACTCCTCATCGATTGTTGGGCAATATTACTCTAGAAAATGTTTTCACAGGGAAGATGCCTAAAGTTAGTCATTTCAGGATATTTGGGAGTTCAGCATATTGTCGCATACCCAAGGAAAAGAGGAAAAAGATGGATCAAACTATAGAAAAGGGATCTCTAGTGGGATATAGCGACAACGCTAAGGCATACATAATCTATCTTTTAGGGAGTAAGAAGGTAGTGGTTCGACAAGATGTAAAATTGATGGAGGACAGGGCTTTCAAAAAATCTCGTGAGATGCCTTCTGAGGAGAAATCAAAAGAAGAGTTGTTGGTTAAACCTCTTCAACCGATAGAAGTAAAGAATTCTTCCTTAGATCAGGAAGATTCATAGGATGAGGAAGAGCTAATAGAGGCACCTATTGGAAGAGGAAGAACTAGTAGGGAAGAATGTCATATTTTGCAAGATGTAGAGGACTCCATCAGTGGGCTAAGAAACAATAAGAGGCAGTGAAAACAACTAGATAGATATCAAGAATTAGTAGCTCAGGATGGGGGGCCTGCTAGTTTCCAGGAGGCTGCTCAACATCAGGTTTTGCTAGATGTGATGGTAGAGGCGTACAACTCCATAATGGTGAATGATGTCTGGGAGGTAGTGCCAAGGCCTCAAGACAGATCAGTAGTAGGTTTGAGATGCATCTATAAGATCAAATACGCTGTATATGACAGTGTTAAGAAATACAAGGCCAGGATTGTGGCTAAGGTTATGGTCGAAAGGAAGGAATTAGCTATGAGGAGACCTTTGCCCCGGTAGCCAGGTATACATCTATTAGGACTGTGATATATCTTGCAGCTCAGATGGGGTGGGAGATTCATCAGATGGATGTCAAAATGACTTTTCTAAATGGGGTAATAGAAGAAGAGGTATATATTGAACAACCAAAGGGATTTGAGACCTATGAGAAGAAGTATCATGTATGCAGATTGAAGAAAGCCTTGTATGGGATGAAACAGACACCTAGAGCATGGTATGGTCGAATCGATGGCTACTTGCATAAGATGGGTTTTTTCAAGAGTGACGTAGATCTGAATCTCTACTATATGGTTATAGAGAATGAGATGCTAATCTTAGTATTGTATATGGATGATATCTTTCTGACAGGATCATATAGGCTCTTTGGGGACTACAAGAAGAATCTAGCCACAAAATTCAATATGAAGGATTTGGGACTAATGCATTACTTCCTAGGGTTGGAAGTTTTGTAGCAGAAGGGAGAGATCTTCCTTGGGCAAGGGAGGTATGCTATAGAAATCTTGAAAAGATTCAGGATAGAGGATTGTAGACCCATGGCTACTCCAATTATCACGAACAGGAAGAAGATTGATGCATCAGAAGACAAGGATGTTGATCCCACCCTATACAAGTAGCTCATAGGGTCCCTGATGTATCTAGTCAATACCAGTCTAGACATTTGCTATGCTGTCAACACCCTTAGTCAGTTCATGGTGGAACCAAAGAGGGCACATTAGGCAGCAGCCAAACACGTTCTCAGGTATTTACAAGGAACAATTGATTATGGACTCTTGTACACTAGGGGTAAGTATATCAAATCAAGTAGATTTAATGATGCAGATTAGGAAGGAAGTTCATTGGATCAGAAAAGTACCTCTGGGTACTGTTTCAACATTGGATCAGGAATGACTTCCTGATGCAGTGGGAAAAAAAAGTCCGTAGCTGTGAGCTCATCTCAGGTAGAATATATGGTGACAAGCACAGCTTTGTGTGACGCCATATGGCTTAGAAAACTGCTTGTGAACCTATTCAGAAGGAGAATGAAGGCAACCAAGATCATGTGTGATAATCAAAGTTGCATCAAGCTCTCCGAGAATCTAGTGTTTCATGATCGGTCAAAGCATATTGATATCCTATGTCACTTTGTCAGAGACTATGTCTAACGAGGAGCAATACAATTGAGTTACACTCCTATAGGAGAACAGGTGGTGTACATCCTCACTAAGGCCCTTGGAAGGAGAAAGTTTGATTACTTTAGTGGAAAGATGGGGATGATAAAGAACACGTTTCAATAGCAGAAATGGGGGTGATAACAACACATATGCCGAGCAAGTTGTCATACAGATGCAACAGTCGTAGTAGCAGAGCCATGAGTAGTAGTACAGGATGCAAAAGTGCAGAGGATGTTGGGCAAGGAGGCTTATCATCATCACAGGGATCGATGGCAGATGATCAGGGTGATACTCAATGGGGAGTATTACTAGAGCACAGTCGTCACTAAGAGGGAGTGTTGATTTGGGGTAGCATTGGATGTGCTCTAGCCATGAAAATTGGTGGAGAGGCTAAAGCACATGAGATCTCCAAGACCCTTAAATGGTTTGGGTAGAATCTAACCAGTTTGGAAGATATTAAGAGAATTAATATTTTTAATGGAGTACCTAAGTATAGACTTAGGGAAAATAAAATATTAATGTGAATTAATATAAAACTGAGTTAGAGTTGTCCAAAATTCATGGATCAACCCATATCTAATCTTAGCCATTGATTAGGGACTTAATATCGGCTGTTGAATTGTCAACGAGAAAAGTATAAGAAGAGGCTTGAGGGTTAGTTGGAGAACACACTGAGGGAGACCAGTCAATTCGATTTTTGGAGCAGGGTTAGCTAAGAAATTCGAACTAGTGGTCTGGAGAGTAGTAGGAGGTAGCAAGTATGGAGCAGAGAGTCAGGATTAGCAACAGAAGACCAACACAGAGGCAAGAGAGGTAGATGCAGTGCCTTTCAGGCAGACGATGAGGCAACAAGAGATTGTGTAGTCACTAGAGGGCCTACATGGGTGTTGCAGAGAGGCCCAGGGCTAATGCAGACAAGTAGGGCCTTACACAGAGTGTATGGGAGCCACGCAGACGTCAGCTAAGATGACATTGGGACTGTGAGAATGTTATGAAACCAGCTCAAGAAAAGATAGAAAAGATAGATCAACGCCTTATAATTCAGCCTCTTCGAGGGGGCAACCTCCTTTACATTACATAAGTGAACAATTCTTGGATGATACAAATGAAAAGACCTCCTTTCTATATATAGGAGTCCAAGGGGCCATAACATAATCAGAGCCGACATAACAATAATAATGTAAGGGAACAATAATAACAATAGTGGGCTTCTATGGGGCACAATAGTAACAATATGTGTTGGAAATAATACTGGGGGGGGGTGAATCAGTATTATCAACTCAGATACTTTTCAATTTCATACTCAGATTCATATATGCGGCTTCAATTCAGTATATCAGCGTATATACACGACTGTGTTAAATGCAACTAGCGTACATGCAGTAATTTCATGAATCAGTTAGCTTATCTTCAGTAAATTCATCAGAACATTATTAACCATAATAACAGTAATCAGGTGCAGTAAAAAAGAACAGATCATCACACATAAGAAGCACACATGAACACAAGATATAAGGTGGAAACCCAATGTGGGTGAAGACCACCTGCTGCAATTCGTCTCTTTCTTCCTTTAATAAGAAACCTCTTTTACAATGTACTAGTGCAGTCCTTTACCAGCACGCACGCTTCAACATGTAGAGGGTTACAACCCTCTCTCATTTTCCAGACACTTCTGGAAGGGAGCTACAACCCCCTTAGCTCTTGTACTAGCTAATATACTAGTACGTAGGTGCTGACCTACAGAAGGCTACAACCTTCTTTTCTTCAGGGACCACGTTTCATTAATTTTCAGACTGGATCCATGAGTACAAAACAATCACTGCTGCAATACAATCATCAACTTATACTTGCATCATAAATCTCTAAATCACCCAATACTGAATCACTCAAACCCTGTCATCAAAAACACATAACACAAACCAGAGCCCAGAACTCTGCAACAACCACTAGAATCAACAACAACCTGAAATACCAAATCTCATAATGCATATGCTACTTGACTATATCAAAACTGCGTGTGTACGCGCTTTCACCAGAGACAACCCGCGTACAGATCTAAAGATAATTACTTATACCTTCACTGTCAGATCCAACCATAGCCAAGCGTCAGAAACAGATAACCAGCAATACTAGATCTTCCCACTTCGTCAGACATCCATTCCTTGCCTCTCTCCTTTGCCTAATGATCTTCTCCTTATATATGTTAGGCTTCTTTCAATACCACGGTCCAAAACCATAATAAATCAATACCATGGGCCCAATACTTGGGATCAATACTTCTGACGAGACACCATGGTCCAAAACCATAGGTTCAAATACTGAGGACTAACTACCATGGACCAAGACATAAGTTTTCCCTCATGTACGCACTTTTCCTTGCGTGAAAGTGCGTGTATACGCATACGCGTCTTCGGCACGTCCAACTCATGTGTATACGCTTATTTGTCACAATGAACCTGCGTATATCTCTTTCTTGACCTGCTTTACTAAGATCTGTCCTTTGATTAAGTTGCCATCACCTATATCAACCTCTGAGTGAGTTGCCATCAAGGACAACACTTGTATCATAATGCCAACAATATGGGCATTACATGGGTACATCAATATAATAAGTGGGTTATACTAATAACAATAAGGGGTTACACTAGAAGTATAGGGGCCTAACATGCCCCTCTCCTTCAAAAAGCGTTGTCCTCAACGCTTGAGTAGTTCTTGATGCTTCTGTATAAAATTCTTGTCCTCCCATGTGGAATATTCAGCAGGTAAGTTCTTCGACTTGATGAGATACTCTGAAATTAATCGATCTTGTAGTTGTCGGGTTCTTGTTTCTGTGACTACTCCAGGCTCCAATATGATTTTTCCTTCCTCTTCAATTTCTGGCAATATTGTTTGAATTGGGATCTTTTGCAACTTTTGAATAAGTGGCCATACTTCTTCGTCCTTCTTCCATTCATCCCTTGCTTCGTTTATCCAATCTGTTTGGATAATATAAATAGCACAAAACAATGCTTCCACATCCTCATCCTTGAAGAGTCTTCCCATTCGGTAAGGTCACCATTTTTTAAGTGCATGTAGTATTGCCAACATTTCCTTCTCATAAATAGTTTGCTTGATATGTAGTAGTAAAAATACCAAATCACCTACATCAAAACATTTTTCACTACGATGTTGATCTACCTATTGTTTCGTTTGATTTTGCACCGAAGTGGTGTTATCCTCTAAAAGTTGGAGAACTTGTTGTTGATGCTCGATGTGATATTTCACTGCTTGAACCTTTTTCTTCTTGATATGTCCTTCTATCTCTAGAGTTTTAGGAGTGGTAATTTCTTCAAATCCTTTACAAGATATGGTCGAATTCATTTCTTGATGCTCAATGTGATCTTTCACTTCTTGAAAATTTTTCTTCTTGATATGTCCTTCTATCTTGATAGTTTGAGGAGTGGTAATTTCGAACAATGAATTACAAGATATGGTTGGATTCATTTCTTCTTTCTCGATGTGATCTTTCACTTCTTGCACCTTTTTCTTCTTGATATGTCCTTCTATCTTGAGAGTTTGAGGAGTGGTAATTCTTGCCAATGCTTTACAAGATATGGTCTGATTCATTTCTTCTTTCTCTGGGGTGGGGTCCTGGCGTATATCTTCTTCTTTTGATGTTTCTTGATCCTTTTCTTCCTCCTCTTCATATTCTATGTAAAATAATTTCTTCTCAACACACTTATGACCTTTAGTGCATTTTCTATCACAATTGTAACAAAGCCCTTTTTCTCTTTTTTCTTCCAATTGTTGTGGTGTAACCCTTGTGGGTTGTGGAAGGTTAGGAGAAAAAACACTTCCATCTTTATAGTTGTGAGGGGTACGCTTCCTGATTTCCATAATTTTGCTTTCCACTATGTCACAAAGCCCTTTTACTCTTTCCAATTGTTGTGGTGTTGCTCTAAAGAAGGTGTTGCTCTTTGTATCCTCATAATGTGCTATCATTTCCTCCGTGAAAATTGACCACGTAACAAGTTGTTTACGAGAACAAAGCCCTTTAACAAAGCCCTTTGTACCATAAAAATTGATCTGGTTCTAAATATGAAGATGCAATACATACCTTTTGTAACAGTTGTACACCATTTAGATCAAAATATTGCTCCATCTGAAGTATCCAATTTACTGGATCCTTGCCATCAAAGTTGCTCATCTTGCTTTTTCTTGATTTTAGGAGCTCGACCTTGAAATGAATATAACTCTGTACTTTCGGATCTTTAAGTTCTGAAATTGCGAACTATAGTAGCCCTCTGTGTCCTCTTTCCAATGCCACAAGTCTGACCCAAATTGGATTCTCCAAGGAAGAGTTATGTGAAATCTCCCACAGTGACTTTCCTATAGACTAGTTCAGTAGAGGGAACTTGTACGACGTGCCACGAGTCACTGTTTCAACCTTTGGATCTGAGACATGCACACAAGAAACTACAGTCCGTCCTCCTTCTGTACCTTCTTACGAAATTTCAATCCGATCCCCAGAGAGAAAGTTATGATGATTTTCCCCAGGTCACCTATTTTGATTGTAATTCAGGAGTCTGCAGAAATACCAACTTCCTCAGATCATATCTCTGCAAATATCGCGCGAAAAGCTCTGAAATTCGGACCCAAGGTTCAACGCGATTTCTTCTCAAATGGGTTGTTTTTGTGACTTCTGAAACGTCACAAAAAAAAAGTTATATCGAAAATGCCACGATGACATGTTTGGAGCAGTGAAACCCTAGAATCCAAAGCTCCGGTACCAAATGTTATGAAGCCAGCTCAAGAAAAGATAGAAAAGATAGATGAACGCCTTATAATTCAGCCTCTTCGAGGGGGAAACCTCCTTTACATTACATAAGTGAACAATTCTTGGATGATACAAATGAAAAGACCTCCTTTCTATATATAGGAGTCCAAGGGGCCATAACATAATCAAAGCCGACATAACAATAATAATGTAAGGGCACAATAATAACAATAGTGGGCTTCTATGGGGCACAATAGTAACAATATGGGCATTACATGGGTACATCAATATAATAAGTGGGTTATACTAATAACAATAAGGGGTTACACTAGAAGTATAGGGGCCTAACAGAGAAGTGTTGGATATTTTTTCTCTCTGTTGGGTAAGCCAGTTTGGCACCCGATTGTACTGAAGAATTGCTGAATAATAAAATCCCCCCTTGCTGCACCGGTTTTCCCACATTGGGTTTTTCCAGGGAGTGTTGTCCAAAATATTTGTGTCGATGTGTTGATTCTTGTGCATGTGTTTGTTTCTGTATTATGGTGTGATATCTGCAGCATAATTTTTTTTAATTTTTATTGAAATAATTTCATAAATAACTTATTGAAAATAAGTAGGCAAAGTAAATCAGATGTTGTAGTGATAGAATTTTCACACACTTCTTATGAGTCTCTCTAGCCACTACAACATCACTTTGAGTTTCATCTAGACATTCCAAGTGAAAAAAATGTTGCTCCTCTAAAGTAGCAGGTAGCAATTCAATTGTTAGCTTAAGTGAAGGGATTTCACATTCAATGGATAAGACTACTTCTAGGATGTAAGCTAATTGAAAGGATGTAAACCTGGTTGCATTTTTTGTTGAGGTGTGATATGCCTACAATGCTAAGAAAAACATTAGATGTCAGTTTCAATTATGAATCCGTATATAGTGTTAAATAATAGTGGTTAAAATTTTGTTCATAGCTTCTACTTAGTCATTTCCCTGTAGGCAATAAGGAGTTGAGTTATTGTGATGTAGGCCCAACTTCGTAGTAAGTTCAATCACCATAAAGTTTTGAAAATGGCTACCATGGTTCATGACAATGTCCTGTGGGACACCAAACCTAGAAATAACATGATTGAATAAGAAAAGAGTAGTGGTTTCACCATCATCCCTATCTGTAGGCATTACCTCAACCCATTTTGAAAAATAATCCACAGCTAAGATAATATATCCATGCCTCCCAACCAAGTAAGGGTTATATGTAAAGAAATCAATGCCCCATTTCATAAAGAGACCTGCATATGATTGGGTTAAGAGGAGCAAGAGGAGAATGCATTTTGCGATGATAAATTTGACAATTATGATATTTCTAGACCATAGTAATGCAATCTTTAAACATAGAAGGCCAAAAATATCCAACACGTAGGATTTTATGGACAGTTTTAAACCCTAACATATGACTTTGACATGGTCCAGAGTGACAGACATTTAAAGATTTTTCAGCTTCATCATGTGTTGAACATCATCTGAAAACTCAATTAACACCATGATGATAAAGTGCATCTCCAACAATAGTGTACTGTTGGGATTGGTACCGAATACGATGATGGTTAGTTCGAGATAAATTAGGCCAAAAAGTTTGATTTTCAAGATAAATGATAATATCTCCATACCAAGGATCTAACATGCTGATAAGAATGAGGGATTCATCTAGAAGAGAATCCTCTACCATGGTTTATGTCTTAGAATAGGGAAAGTCATAAATAAGCTCAACAAACAATAATGATTTATTTGACTTGGATTTTATAAATTCTAGGTCAAATTCCTCAAGGGTAACAATCCATTTGGAATATTCCCCCCCAAGCAATTTCCTAGTAAGAATATAAACCATGGGGTTGCAATCTGAAACAGCTATTGTTTTGTGCAATATAATATAATGATGAAATATTGGACAACTTGCACAACTTCCGAGGCCAATTTCTCCACATGTGCATATTTTCTTTCAGAATTTGTAAGATTCCTACTCAAGTAGTAAATCACATGTTTATTGTTTAATTCTTCTTCTTTGACTAATACCATTCAAATGGTAACATGTCAACTTCAGGGGGCTTGGACCTAGGTTCAAAGTTAGTTGTTCTAAACAACAAAACCCTACACTACCAGCCCTTTTGACAATAGTTCGTTTAGCGTAGACTGGAGTCTCACTCGAGGCAATATTAGGGGATGCTAGAACTGGGTTTCTGCATCCAGAAAGCTATGTGATGTGGCAGTGAGGCGTTTTTTTAATCTAGGTCTCCATTTGACCTTCACAAACCCTTATCTTCAGAATCACAAACTTAAATCAATTTCTACTTAATTAGATCTATGAGCTTCTCCTAAGTGTTTTAACATGCATAAGTTAACATACAAAAGTATATTTGAACCTTTGCAATGCACTTAAGACAATATTACAGACAGTTGGATCATAACTGAGCATAAAACACAGAAACATATAAATATACAGATAACACACATATTTTCTTCAAATATGCTTTATTACTTCAAATCTTCAATAAATACACTTCTTTAGATCCTGCGAACACAGTTGGAGGAGCTCGCGCACTCAGTTGTGGACTTACCAAGGTCTGCATGCACTCAGCTGCAGGATCCTTCCCCTTCACTAGAATACAAAATTACAGACTGAAAATCTTATTCATGCACTTATAAAAGCTTGTTAATGACTCCTAGATGACTTCCTTTATAGCTTTCACATTACATTACCATGGTCCATGAACCATGGGCAGAAATAAAAACATCCCATCCCTTTACAAAATAAGGGACTTTGACATTCCTAAAAGTCCCTTTGACTCTTAATGTTCTATGCACTCCGCTCCTAAAAATACGGAGATTTTACAATATTACATAAAAATTGACTCAAAACTTAGACAAAAATTAGGCCTTGGGGTCCCCATCCCAACAGGCCCCCAACACATAGACATGACCCATCCCAAGTCACTCTACTGGTACATCCTCGATGCATGCTTTAAGGTCACTCAACTCTACCTTCAATGCTTTAAGCTCTTTTGTGAACTGTACGATGACCTGTGAAACCTCCTCGACCAGCTTGTCAGTAGTTGGCCCCTCTACTACTTCCCATTGGTCCTTTGCATCTATTGCATTCCTTTTAGTTTACTCTCAACAGACTAAGATAGTTGACTAGCTTCATTGACCCAAGGCGGTGTTCTTGCGAAAATGATTGAGGCTTTTCATCACACCTCATATATCTGATTCTGAATAGCTTTCCCTTCCTTGAGTATGGTAAACCATTGCATAGTTGTTAAGGTTCGCCAAATCCTAATCCTCGATGCGTAGTTATGATACATACGCCAACAATGCTCCTACAAAGGGCACATCTTCGGGCAACAAAGGTCTACAAATGGAAAATTTTACAGCATCAGGGTACTTGATCACTATAACAGTCAGCTTTCTCGGCAACATATATGGAGGTAACCATGAAATTGGCTCGGCCTCATCATCACTTACGTCGTCAACTCTTATCTCAAGTTCTTCCTCGTCTAAGTCAATTAGCTCCATTGGTTGCTTCTTTTTCTCTTTATCCATATTTTCCTTGCTCATCTTCTCATCCAACACCTTCCTAGGCGACTGCCTTATCGATGGCTTCTGTAGTTTCATCTGCTTCTTCAATGTTGCTTCTTTAGCTGGTTCTACGTTGTTGTTGTCGCTCCTGTAATTTTGGGCTTCGGCCTTAGTGATCAAGGAGTTGTGGTGTGTGTAGGAGGGGTAGTAATAATGATGTTTGTTAAACCTTGTTCCAGAAATTCTTAGTAGACGTCTTGCCAATCCTCACCAGACATGCAACACTTCTCTCGGCTCAGACTTAGTCACAAAATGTCACAAGATTTATTCAAGAGGAAAAGTGTCTAAATGTAGAGAGGGATGCCATATTTATAACCAAATTCAAATTTGAATGTCTTGAATGCCTTCACATACTCATAAGTGAAAATTTGGCAGAACATTTTCATAGATATGCTCCTTAAATGAACTTCCCCCACTCTCTTTAATGAAAAAATCGTGGTCAAATCAACTGTAGCTTTTCTAATGGTCACATTTTGTGTAGGTTGTGCTGAACTCTCCATTATGGCGTAGCTACATTGTCGCAAATTTTTCCACTTGCACCATTTCCCTAAACATCACACAACCCTCCTTCTTCGGCATAACTATTTCTCGGACGAGTAGTTTATAGTCCTACACTTCCTTTCAGCTACCTAAAGCACTAAGACTCTCCTATTTTCATATAGTCATCTCATCCTTGTAGGGGCGGGATCATCCCTATAGACCTTCAATCTGCTCCCATTGATACTTCTAGGAAACAACTCCCCATTCAGCTTTGCGAGTTGAACTACACCACCATCTGAAATATCCTTGATCACATAGGGTCCCATCCAATGCATCTAAAACTTCCTAGGAAATTTTGTGAACTTGTTGTCATACATCAGGACCAAATCTCCATTCTTAAAAGTGCACTTCTTAATGTGGAGATCATGCCATGCCTTTTCCCTAGTTTTCTGTACCTATTGATGAAAACTAGCCAAAAAGAAATTCTCCTCTAGCACAAGAAGCTCCACTAAATGTTCCTCCATGAAGTTGCAATCTTCGATATCAGTTACTACCGCGATCCTTAAGCTAGGCACTAGATAATCTATTGACATCACTACTTCTTGTCCATATACCATTCTAAACGATTTTTTCCTTATCAATTTCTTACAAGTCATCCTATATACCCATAGAACCGCTGGTATGTGCGCATCCCAATCATTCCTATTGACATTGTAGATCTTCGTTAAAGAATTCTCTACTATTTTATTAAAAGCTTGGATAGTTCCATTCACATGGGGATGATACGATGTACTCTTCTGATGGTACATTTGGAATTATTTGTCAACACCTTCATTGTTTCATTCAAGAAGTGCAAACCTTAGTCACTCATCAGGATCTTCAGACATCAAAACTGTGACAGAATATACTCAAATAGAAACTTCATAGTAGTTATGCATTGCAATCCTTCACGGGTTGTGCCTCGGCCCATCTGGTCAACTAATCTGTCGTAGTGATAATATAACATGCACCCATCTCCTTTGCTGGTGGATTAATTGGACCAACAAAGTCAATTACCCATTTATCAAATGCTTGCAGTGTGACCTATGGATTTAACGGTAGTTCATCCCTTCACTATGGTCTTCTAGTCCTCTGACACACATCGCATGAATTACAATACTCCTTAGAATTTTGATGTATTATAGGCCACCATAGTCTCACTCGCAGAATATTCTGCACAGTCACCTTACCTGCATAGTGTCCTCTTGCGACACCACCATGCCCTTCAGCCAGAATATTGTGTCGTTCATACTCGAGTACATATCGATGCATAACTTCATCTAGTCCCATCTTATATAAGTGTCCTGCAATCACTAAAAATTATATAGCCCTCACTACTAGTTCCCTCTTCTGTTGCATTGTGTACCATTGAAGAGCTACACCAGTAGACAAAAATAAATAATGTCCACAAAATTTTCATCAGCCACTCTGATAGTGAAAAGCTACACATTAGGTAACCCATCATCAATATTAGTGGGTTCTTCGCCATTATCAATCATAGAGAGGTGATCAAGTCCAACATTTAACCTCCCTAGATTAATTGTCACTTCAAAATCGTACTCCTGAAAGAGAAGCAACCATCTACAAATCTTCCCTCCTAACACAAGCTTATTTACCAGGTATTGCAATGCAGAATGATCCATGTACATTTTATAGTGCGCACCTAGCAGATAATGCCATAAATTTTTTAGTGCATATACCATAGTGAATCCTTCTCATTTGTTGGTTATATAGTTTCTCTCAGCCTTGGATAGTTTCCTACTTGCAAAGGAAACAAGGTGGTCAATATCTCATTTGCCTGGTTGAGTTAAAACAACTTCCAAGTCTATAAAAGATGCATCCACATGCACATGAAATTATTTCTTCCAATACGGAAATACTAGGATTGGCGCAACAACCATCTTTTCCTTAAGAACATCCAAGCTCTTTTGGCAGTCGTCAGCCCAGCAAAACGTAGTGTCCTTTTACAACAACCTCTACATTGGCATAGTGATCTACGTGTTAGCCCCCTATACTACTAGTGTAACCCCTTATTGTTATTAGTACAACCCACTTATTATATCGTTGTACCCATGTAGTGCCCATATTGTTACTATTGTGCCCCATAGAAGCCCACTATTGTTATTATTGTGCCCTTACATTATTATTGTTATGTCGGCTCTGATTATGTTATGACCCCTTAGACTCCTATATATAGAAAGGAGGTCTTTTCATTTGTATCATCCAAGAATTGTTCATTTATGTAATGTAAAGGAGGTTGCCCCCTCGAAGAGGCTGAATTCTAAGTCATTGATCTATCTTTTCTATCTTTTTCTTGAGCTGGTTTCATAACACTGCGCATACGCCTTTATAAACTTCTTGTAATACCCTCTATGACCTAATGTTATGGGTAGTTGTTTTACATTCTTGGGTGGAACCAAATCGATAATTACAATGATATTTGTAGGATCGACCATCAATCCATGCTTGCATATGACATGCCCTAACAATATTCCATAAGGTACGCAAAAAATACATTTCTCTAAATTCAAGGAAATTTGATACTTCATGCATGTATCTAACATTAGGCGCAGAGTAGAAACATGTTTCTTAACTAACCCAAATATTTTACAATCATCGAAGTAAACCTATAGAAACTTGTGAATAAATTCCTTGAATGCTACAACTACCAACCTTGAAAATATTGTAGGAGCATTTTTCAGTCAAAAAGGCATAAATGTATATTAGAATGAACCCCACTTTGTAGTGAAAGTAGTCTTGCTTATATCCTCTGACGCAATCTTAATTTGGTGATATCCCAAAAATCCATCTATTAAGGAATAAGCCTCATGTCCAACCACATTTTCTAGAACTTCATATGTAAAAGGCCTAGGAAAGGGGTCATGTACGCATGCATCATTTAGCTTCCGCAGATCTACACAATCCTTAGACCACCCTTTGTTTTCTTTTTCTGGACCACCATTGGATTGATCCATTCTGATTCTTCTACTTCTTCAATTATACCTGCTGTGAGAATCTTATCCAACTCTTCTCTTACCTTTCCCTTGTATTTGGGGTTCAATCGATATGGGCACTACTTAACTGGCTTCACATCTTCCTTTAAATTGATCTTCATCATACCCGAATCACCCACTGTACCCTTTAAATAAGAGAACTTTGTTAGAAATAAGTCCTGATATTCACGTAGTAGTTCAACAACCTTGCCTACAGTGTCTTCATCCTAATAGTCACAAATATGCGAGAACTTTGGTTTTGCTTTGGTGCCAATATTTACTTGTTTTGTCTTTACAGGCTGTGAGATATCAGGGAGCGTTTCATCAAGTCTTGCAACTTTGTGTAGTCCCTCTAACTTAGGAATATTAATATTTGAGGAACCTTCATCCTCTTATTCCATAGTAACATTGTAGCATTCCAAAACATGTTGTAGCTATGCACTCCAATCAAGCTGCATTCAAGTTATAGGTTCTATTAGTGTTCGGAATATAGCTGCCTTAATCACCTGAAGCGCCCCATCAATTCATTTGAACCCTTCTTCAAAGTTGAATGTCAGCAGGAAAATATCCTTCATTTCATCCCAATCAACAATCCCGTGTCATAAATCCATCTCCAAATAATAGTTCATTGGTATAATGTCTAAGGTATGAATAAATATATGTACGCACTCTGGTTGAGGCACCTCACCCCAAGCCTTAGTCCATTGAGCTAGATGTTCATGAGGGTCATTCATACCTGTGTACTTTTCACTGAGCCATATTCCTATGGAGCCAAATATTAATCTCATTAGTCTATGATATTCCTTCCAATCAACAACATTGTCCTTGTGGGTTCCCCACCATCTTGCAGGCGTAGCTCTTAAAGAAATTTCTAGATCTTGGAACCTATGCTCCTCTGGTATGTCTCTTTCAAAATGGTCAAGAAAAATATTGACATCATCTAGCCCATTATATTAATGTAGTTTATGTGCCTCGGCTGATATACAACGTAGAGAATTTGTAAGCCTATTGTATCGTAGTGTAGATACCTCATGCAATTGATTCTTCCAGTTTTCTAATTCTTCATCTGGGTCTAATTGTGATGATCTATCCTTCTCCCAACTGATACATCCATTTGCAGTGGGATTAATCTAGCATTTGTCTTGCGCAATGAGCTTATATATGTGATCAATGTCTTCGTAATCATAGTCATCAAGGACTGGCTCTGCGTATTACGCACTTTCAGCTGGATCCAATGGAACAACCACTCTAAGGCCATTCTTTTCAAACACCATGCTTTACTTCTTCAAATTAATAATATCATTCATATCGAAAGCCCAATCAATCGCGAGCAATGCTAGGTATGGATTATTGTTATACACTATTTCAATAACTTCAAAATCTGGGAGCACAATGGCTCCCTCAATATCTATGGTCATTCCATGTAGGCGACCCATAAAAATTATCTTTCATTTGTTTTCCATGCATAGTTGGATTGGTGACTACTGCAACTTAGGTTTCCCCATACATTCCCAAGTTCGTTTTGGTAGTACATTAGTGTCATATCCTAAGTCTAGAATTATCTGGTCCATGTCAAAATCACCAATTTGAGTTGTCAATTGCATTTCCCTACCAGTTCTTTTCTTGCTTCAATTCACCTTATTTACTATGCACTGTTATGTTAACAGATTTTCCTTGCTAGAAAAATTATCTATCAGTTCTTGTAGTCCTTCCACTACCTTATAATCCCTTAGTAGCTTCATGCATGTCTGCAGAAACGACTTTAGCATCGTGGGCTCAGAGCCCTCCATTGCAGTAATTTCTTTAGATTTCTCTTTGCATGGGACTATTTGTTTCTGTGTTATAGATGTAGAAGCACCTGGATCCATAAAACTTTTCCTTACCTCCATAAATGTCCCCTTTTCTCTTTGTAAGTCAAACCCAACATTATTTTCCCAGCCATGCGAACCCATGTATCCAATACTGACTGCTTAACTTCTACCTTGTCTTCACCAGTGGATATACCACTTTGCATGACTATATTGACACTAGGATTGTTTTCATGTGGCTTAGATCTCATCATCTAAATTTTCTGCGTTGGATGTTGGTTCTTCTTTTCCTACATCTTTTCTACTAATACAAGACATTATTCTATAACATGATCAAATTTCTTACAGTACTGATAAGAAGGATGGGTTGAATTCTGACAGCCACGCGCAAAATGTCCTGGTTCTCCATAGTTGTTGTAGATGATATGGCCCCGACCTCTTCTAGCACCTCCTCCTTGTCCTCTTCCTTGTCCTTGGAATCCTCCATGAGCCACAGGTGAGCCTTGATCATTCTGTGCACGGGTTTCAACCTGCATCCTATACATTTGGGTTATGTCTATCATCAATTCATAGCTTTGGAAATCTCTTTCATCATGCTCATTGATTTACAAAATTTGAAAAATAGTTGCTTTAGTGATTGTACAAACTTTTGCAATAGATAAGAATTGTCTTTCATATGCATTCCTGACACTTGGTAGATACTACACCAGATGCTTGATCTAAAAGGAGACTTTGGTTTCAGTGGTTTGGGACCTCTCATAGCTATATAGTCTCAGTACAAAGGGCACTGATCATTATAGTGGCCTACAACCTTGCACTTCATGCATCAAACTTCAGGGCATAATCTATGTTGAACCTCCTTTTCCTTCTTTAGATCCTTCAACTCCATATGCAGGCCTGCTAACTGTGACTGGATTTGTTGAAATCCTATATTCATATCATGGATCGAAAAAGCCTCTAGCTTCATCGCGATCTCTAATTCTTCAGCTTGAGATCAAATCTTTTGTTGAGACAAAGGAAATATTAAGTGTGGCAATAGAGAAGCTATGTACCATTCCTTACATTTGTTCATCTGAAATATGAATATTATATTGTCTCAGTAAGCACTTCAACCTCTGATCTATATCCCACATAGACTTAGTTGTCTTCTTGAGATTCTGATTTCGGCTTTCTAAATTCGGTGTTCAACGCAGTCTTTTTCTTAGCTAATGTAGCATTTAGATTGGTTGTACTATATTTGATGTACCATGTATGTGATCTATCATGGATCATTGTAACTAGTTGCACTTTCTTAATGTCATTATCATTGATCTTCCATGCCTTCTAGATACCTTCTGCTATGAACCAAAACTGATTAGGATCCTCTTATCCCTGACCCTTGAATACATGCATTTTCATCATATTCTCCATACTGAAGAATGAAGGTGGAGGTGGAGGTGTGGGTGTAGGTGTATGAAGTGGGGATGAAAGTCGAGATGGGGTGGATGGATGCATAATCCCAGAAGTACCCTATCCTTCTATCTGCACTGCACCTCTAGGTGTGTTAGGGTTGATCCTTTCTTCTTTTCTTTCTGATTCACCCAATAATGAACTATATGTGCCCTCAGTATGTTTGTCCCAATCGGCTCTAAATATTTTTCTGCTTCACGTAGATCTGGTCTAACCTCTTTTAAACATCAATTCAAAGGCATAATGCCCTTTTCACACAACAACATTTTAATCCAAGTTTTTAGCGATATTAGGTACTTATGTCTCAGATCCTTAAAGAATCAATGTTCAGCTTCACTATAAGATAAAAATGTGTTAATTGCCAATTCAGAGATGAAACCACCCAAAATACTATTGATCCAATAGTCAACATCCCTTTCAACCGTATAATCAGACTCTTCGGGTTGGTTGATCAGTTCATGATTCCACACAATGGGATCGTTGTGTTTCCAAGTAGGTTCGTTGTCTGCTAACTTTGAAATCCAATCATGCAGTTCATTAAGGAATGAGGAAAAAAATATTTCGTGCTCTTTTATATAGAGATATCACTGTAACCACTCTCTTTTGACCAGTGTGGATTCCGATTTTCCTGAGTTGCAAACTCATGCAACTTTCGATCTATCCACTTCTCGATTTCTTTCTTAGTTGGTATCCACGGATGCCACATCACACATCCCTCAGATAGATCCTGATACTGGAAACAAAACCATTTGTTGGCTTGAATGGGCTTAGACCTAGGTTCAGAGTTAGTTGTGCTAACCAAAAAAACCCTACACTACCGGCCCTTTTGGAAACAAATCGCTTAGCGCAGACTGCAGTCTCACCCGAGGTAGTATTGGGGGATGATAGAACCAGGTTTCTGCATTCAGAAGGCTATGTGATGTGGCAGAAAGGCATTTCTTTAATATAGGGCCCAATTTGACCTTCACGAACCCTTATCTTCAGAATCAAAAACTTAAATCGATTTCTACTTAATTAGATCTATGAGCTTCACCTAAGTGTTCTAACATGCATAAGTTAACATGCAAAAGTAGATTTGAACCTTCGCGATGCACTTAAGACAATACTATAGAGATTCAAATCATAACTGAGCATAAAACACAGAAACATATAAATATACAGAGAACGTATATGTTTTCTTAAAATATGCTGTATTACTTCATATCTTCATTAAATACACTTCTTCTAACCCTGCAAACACAACTGCAGGGGCCCCCACACTTAGTTGCAGACTTACCAAGGTTTCCATGTACTTAGTTGTAAGAGCCTTCTCCTTCGCCAGAATATAGAATTATAGACTCAAAATCTTATTCATGCACTTCTAAAATCTCTCTAATGACTCCCAGATGACCTCCTTTCATAGCTTTCACATTACATTACCATGGTCCATGAACCATGGGCGGAAATCAAAACATCCCATCACTTTACAAAATAAGGGGTTTTGACCTTGCTGAAATCCCCTTGACTCTTAACGTTCTTCATGCTCATCTCCTCAAAATGTGGAGTCTTTATACTCTTACATCAAAATTGGGTCAAAACTTAGACAAAAATTAGACCCGGGGGTCCCCATCCCAACATAACATCTGATGCAGCTAAATACAAAAAATAATCTCAGTGATAATCATGCGGATGCAATAAAGGTGTGAGAGTTAAGAAATGTTTTAGTGTATCGAAATCTTTTTGAGAAGTTTCATCCAAAATGAAAGATATGCCCTTTTTCGAAATCCAAGTGAAACCTTTAGTTAGCTCTGCAGAATTTGGAATGAATCGATGTAAAAAGTTTGATCTCCATTGAAAAATTTGGAGTTAGCATAAATTGGAAGGAGAAGGAAAATTTAGAATAACCTCTACCTTAAGGGGGTCAACATGAATTACTTCTTTAGACACGACAAATCCTAGTAAATGACTAGAATTCAAACAGTTTTTTTTTTTTTTTTTTTTTTTTTTTGTGGATTTAAGCAGATATTATAATGTCGACATCGGATAAAAATTGCTCATAGATGCATTGGATAATCTTCGTGTTTCAATGAACGGGGTGGTAAATAATCTAAATACGGTTGTACAATATGCTTAATATCATGAAATGCATAAGACATGGCCTGTTGAAAAGTAGTTCTAGCATTCTTTAGTCAAATGGAAGGTTTTGATAGGTGAAAATTCCCCATAGACAAATTAATGTGGTTTTATGTTGATTGACAGGGAGTATGCTAATTTGATTATATCCGGAAAACCCTTCCATAAAAGAAAAGCTTTCATCACTAGCACAATCATCAATTTTTTGGTCGATGTAAGGAGTAGGATAGTTGTCTTTAGGACAAGCTTTTTTAATATTTTTATAATCAACACATACTCTTATTGTCCCTTGCTTCTTGTCAACAAGAAAGATGTTGGAAACCCAATAAATCAAGGGAACAAGACAGATAAAACCAACTTTTATAATATTTTCAACCATAACTTTAATACCCACAACTTCTCTAGGATGCATTGGATGTAATCTTTGTCTAATAGGATTAGCATCCAAGTAGGTCTTGTTAATGCTCCAGGAAACTCTCCTAGGTTGCAGCTCGGAGATGCCTGGTAACATATAATCTTCAATATTGTTCTCAGAACTATTGGTTTGGATGATGGTTTGGATCAAGTTATATGATCGTTTCAGCTCTATTCCCACTCAAGGCATGCATGAACACCCTCAGCAACACAAGGCTTTAAACCACTAATGCTCAATAATTTGTAGATTTAATGGATAGATGGAGAATACTGACTGTATCAACAGATTACATACATAAACATAAATGAATGACTAGCTATAGGTAGTAAAAGACGATACTGACTGTACTGGTAGATTCATATATGACCACATATGAATGGTTAGCTATAGACAACAAAGAAGCTTGAAACTTTAAGTTATCAAAGCATAGATAAGATAATAGTTATCTGGCCTTAGAAACAAAGGAAACGTGAACAAACTGTTCAAGTGCAAGTATAGAATAGTAAGGAGCATGGATGTTCAACATATGATGGCAAAAGAATATTGTATTGCTAGAATAAATATGAAGAGCTTGAAGGAACAAAGTAGCAACAGTCTCTAGAAGTTGAACCTCTATTACATCTTGTCTTCAGCTATTTATAGCTTGTTTACAATGCTCCTGAGCTCTAAGAGGCTCGGAGTCTTAATCTGCCTGATATGCATTGTTAACTGATTTGATGCCCCTCTATCTCTTAACCGTTTGATTCCCTGAAGACAAGCATGGCTTGGAGGTTTTTCCTCCTTCTGACAGAGGAATAACAACTTTCAGATATTTTGGCTACTTGTTGCGCTGTCTAGGAGTTCTCCTGTGCTAGAGAGGCTCCATGATGATTCTATTGTTTTATGGATGAGCTGCACTGTCTATTGATGCTTTTTGGCCTTTGTCCCTGTCTCCCAGCCTCCATTGGGTAGTGGAAAGGGTCTACATGCCTTTGTTTTCTCATTAAATTGCAAACTGTGATTGTTTTTGTTATAAACAGAAAGCACAGCCATACTGAAAAATCCCGCCATTCTCTATCCTTTTCGAACTTCAAAAAGTCCTCAAAAATGGTTTATATCCTCTCGGGTCTGCCCTTGTTGCCATCACAAGTCAAAAAGAAGCCTGCCTTGCATATTTTCCTTGTTTTGTGAAATATGTGAAAACACTGAAAAATGCATAAAAAATGTTTTGGGCGGACTTCAAATTTCATATATTCCACTTCCCAGACCCTTTCGGGTCCGGGTCTTATCGCATATTGCAAACCCATCTTCCCTTTGTATTTCGTTTATACAACGAAAATACACCAAAAACCATTGAAAATGGCCCTCCACGAACTTGAAATTTTATATGATATGAGTACCGAATCCTTTCGGGTCTGGGCTTTATTACTATCGGTGGTGCCAAGCTCCCTTTGTAATTTTCATTATATAATGAAAATATACCAAAATACATTTAAAACTGCATGGGCGTGAATCTCAAACTATATGAATTTGCAACTATAATGTTGTTGGGTCCAGCTCTTCGGGTCGCCCATATGTATGTGTAGAGGCCCTGCCCCATGGTATTATGACGATGCGAAACAACAATGCAATCCAATTGCAATCACTGATCACTCAATGCCCGAGCCCCTATATCTATATGTATGTATATGTATATATATATGTATATGTATATGTATATGGATATGTATATGTATATGTATATGTATATATGTATATGTATATGTATATGTATATGTATATGTATATATATCTATATATATATATATATATATATATATATATATATATATATATATATATATATATATATATAACCAAGCATATGTTCCCTGTCGATGCGACCCACCTATCCAATCATCAACGATCACTGATCGGAGGTGTCATGAGCCTGCCTTTAAACTGCCCCCTCTGCTTGGCCAATTGCGATTAGCCGCCTAGATCTGGGCCGTTGATCAGCCAAATCTAACGGTGGCTGTGCAATGCCTAGTTTAAGCCTGTAATAATGCTTTTTCATGGTTTTAGAGTGCTTTGAGCCTTCCGATAGTGCATTTCTACCCTTCCAAGGGCTTTGCTCTTGCACCGATTTTGATCATTAGATGATCTTTGAGAGAAAATTGAAAATGTCAAGGGCATTAATGGATCCATAGGCATGTTTCTAAACAAATTTGGAGACTTCAAGAGCCAATATGGATCCATTTGTTGTCCTTTTTCCAGCAAGGCTAATAGGTCTTAATTTCATAACTACAATAGTGGGGTCGATTCATGGCATTTCCTCATAAGACGATGTTGGACATTGGATAAACCAATGCTCCTGTGTGTTTTGCGACATGGCTTAACTGTCTCACGCGGATCCGTTAACTATGGTGATGCAACCATTTACTAACACCTGCAGGTTTTTGTGTAATGAAAATCATGATTCCAACAAGTGGTATCAGAGCTAAAGGTCTCGAATTTGAATCACAGCTAGCTCACACTGGGGGGAGATTGTTAGAAATTGGATAAATTAGTTCTCCTATGTGTTTTGCGACATGGATTAAACACATCTTGTGGATCCATTAACTCTAGTAATACATCCATTTACTAACACCCGCGGGTTTTGGTGTAATGGAAATCATGATTCCAACAGACCAAGCAAAATTTTTGCGGAATTCCTAGAATAGTGCCTTATAATTCTGAACTTCATCAAAATGATTATGAGGAATGTATATGAATGTTCTTTGTAATTCCAGGTTTCACTGAGATATTAAGTGGAATTGTTGTAGATATATTTCTAAATTCTTTTTAGACTTAGATTTGAGAATCGATATAGGGAACTCAGGGTCATCTACAATCTTAGGTGAAAACATTGTAGAAAAGTTATTCTCAATCTTTTCAAAGTTGGGAAGAAAAGAGGAATGATGATGATAATCATCCCAAGGAATTTCATCTAAATTCATAACTTCCATTATACTCTTGTCTATTGGAAACATGTTATCGAAAGGGTCATGAAATGATATAGGTTCCAACTAGGATGATTGAGAATACTCGTCAATGATCACATTCACTCGATCAGTTTCAATAAGAAGTGGTTCTGAAAATGATTGAACAACCTGATAAGCTATTTCCAATGGTTAGAGGTATTTGGTTACCATAAGTAGTCAAATCAGATTGTATAGGCATGATCTAAGGATCATATAATTATGGAGTTTTTGACGAGATCTTGTTGACATGGGAAAAATTAAAAGGAGCATTGGGTGGAGGGAGTGCAAAATTTCCTGTCAGTGATGAATCCTTAATCAAACCAAGGCCAACATCTTCATATGAAGTAGTCATTTTCCCACAAAGTGTACACTATCAGTAGAATTCAGATACAAAGTGTAAAAAGAAAGTTGATCTACTTTAACTATCCTTCCTTTATGAGGGAATGGTATCATTTAAAAAAACGATGAAACCACTACAGACATTGCATAAGTCCAACTTTGTCCCAACAAAAATATTGTAATCAAGTTGAGCATTAACAAATTCTACTTCGATAGCAATTATTTTATCTTCTAATTCCACTGGTAGGTCATTTAAAATACCATAAGATCAAAATCCTCCCCATCAAAGGATTTGAGAGTGGTAGGTGATTGATTTATCATTGGAGAACCCAACAATTTCCAACAAGCAATAGACATAATAAAAGTAGAGGCTCCCTCGTCAATCACTATATGAAAAACTATTTTGGTTTTGACAAAAACCAGGATTTGAAATGCGATTTGATGCAAGATTCTAGGTATATGACTTTCAAGATAAAAGGCTACGAGGTTAGAATCTTATGGATTAGTTGCACTAATGGCTAACGATAGTAATTTTCTTTATGCTGCACATGTTTGTAGCACTTGGAGAGATGACATTGCTGAAGGAGACTGAGCCAAGTCTTTAATAATGCTATAATTTTAAGTTTCTCTGACATGTGGATTAAAATATGACTTTTGAATAACACCTTTAGGAGGAGGAAGAATTACTATGTCATAATTTGGATTACCAATCTATAAACGTTCAGAAGGAGGCAGGATCAATATACAAGGTTTATTTGTATCATTTCCATTTGAAGGAGCTTTATATATGTATTCTTTAGATCTTGTTGCTACTGAAACTTGAGAGGACATCATCATGATATTCGTTGATGTGGATGAAGAAGACGAATGGTGAGAGAAGTTTGACTGTTCTAAGAAGTAAAATGATCTTTCAAGATAGCAGGTGTAGGAAAACCTTTGTGAAATTTTCTAACCTATGCATTATGTGGGCATTCCTTAGTATAATTATCCTCATTAGATCAAACAAGGATATTGAGATTTATTTTTCTCTTCAAAAGGCTTGTTTTTCATTGGTTTGTCTTTTTGAGGGGAATTTTATTTTTCTTTTCCTTTTCCATTTTTCTTACGTCAAGTTTGTTGAGACTTACCAATATATTATTCTACTACGTTAATATTAGAAGTAATCTCAGAATTAGTGTTTTCATTAGGTGAATTTTATGTAGCCACAGTAGGAGTGTTTTTAAAATCACTCTTATATTGTTTACTCTTTGACTTTTTCCTAACAAAACCAATTAACCATCAGAGGTGTCAGAACCTGTAGGAGTTGTAACTTGTTGAGTTGTATTAGATGGACGAGGTGCATTTGGATTATTTTTATAGAAAGTGTCAGATTGTGAATAGACAAGGTCGAAATATTGGGCATGAGAAATAACTTTTTGTTCCGTAAAAACTCCTCCCTTAGCAACATCTTCCATTATATCGGGAAGTAAAGATTTAGTAAACCATTCAACCAACAATTGATCTCAAATGTAAACTTTGACTAAATGATGTCTACATCTCCACTCATGTATATGATCTGATATATGGGTGGAATCAAATTATTTCAACAAATTAAAAAGATTAGTACCAATGTCATATCAAATAGGTAACTGGAAATTCATTAAAAATTTTGTGGCAAAGGAGTTGAAATTGTGGAAAGAGGCACATGGTAACTCAATGTACCATTTGGTTGCTGGACCTATTAGGGCCCATTGGAAAAGTCATAATATGATGGAATCATGATTTAATTAATTTGAAGAACACCATAGGTGATATGCCATTACATTGTTTGACAAATCATCTCCAGGCTTACCATCAAATTTCAATATGGCACTTGGTAATTTAGTAGGAATTACTGACCAAAAAGGATAATGATAAATGGGATTGTTCATGAGCTAGGATAAATTTGATAAATCTAATGTCATAATGAAAGGTAACTATTGCTTAAATTATTGTTGATGATATTGATAACCTTGAGGATTATGTCCAACCCCTAGAGGATGATATCTAGGATATCTTGGAATAGCTTGTTAAGTAGGACTTTGCATTCTGCCAGGATAACCAAGGTAATTCATACCAGGTTGAGGCTGAAATGAAGATCCTTGAAAAGTATGATCAGGGTATCATTGACTTTGAAATGGTTGAGGCTAATATGATTGACCTTGTACCATTTGACCTGGGTAAAGCTTGCCTAAATTTGACCTGAATTGTTCCTACTCTATGTTGACCAATGGGTATCTGCCTCATTGACTTGAAAGTAAGACTAGTAAAAGATTGATGTATAGTCTGACTAGTTTGATAGCTAGATGATTGAAGCATGCTTTGTGTAGTTTTTTGAACTGATATATGAAGTGTACCTTACATAATCATGTGCGGAATAAATTGGATAGGTGTTTGAGGTGTACTTGGAATTGGTTTTGAACAATTATTTGCATAGTAGGATGAGCATATGTTTGAGGAATACTCTTGTAGATACTTAAGGAGTACTCTGGATATGTTACTAAGTAGTTGTATATGATATAGTTGGGACAATAACTTGGACATGTTGATAGACATGAACTTGTCGAGTAGCTTGAACAGGTTGTTGAACATAAGGAGGATTCCAAATCATACTCTCCATTCCTGGAAAAGGAGCACCAATCAAGGGTTGAGATATAACAGGTTGACTTGGACTAACCTGATGTATATGAACAAGGTTTGTATAAGTTCCAGTAACAGATGGTCCTACAGATGAAGCATACATTCCACCTTGAAGTTTCCCTCTAGGAGGAACATGGGATGGTTTCCCCCTAGCTGGATAGTAAATGTTAGTTGGAGACGATTGAGGAGTGCCTGCATTTCCATATAATATATTAATGTATTGGTCTCATGAAAAAGGTATTTTAGGCATGGAAGTCATGCTATGAGAAGTAATTTCTACATATCTAGTAGGTAAACTATATGATATTATATAAAGCCAAGTAGAAACTTGAGAAAAGGAGTGGCTCCCGAAAAAGTTCCATTGAGTGACTAATACCCAGCAGGAACCGAAGGTCCACCATATAGGAATTGCTTCAAATATCCTTTAGACATAGATGTCATAATGGGATGGCTAAGTGGTATACTCATCTAGAAAGATGAGGTTAAACTTACAGGAGGAGCTTCTGACATGATTCACCTAGGTGTAAAATCAAAAGGATTGCATACACAAGGAATACCTTGTCTGGTCCTAAAAAACATAATGGAGTGAAACACCAAGGATCTGGTCGAAAGGTTTCAAAAGGAATAATTTGAATAATTAATAGATCACCAGTAGTAAGAGGAGGATATTTGGGTTCTTTCTCATATTCTTCAGTAATATATTCAATTCTTAGAAGAACGGGAGGTAGACCAGTTGTAATAATATTTCATCGAGATGAAACCGGTAGAGGTGTAGGATCTTAATGACAGTGCTGGACCTGTCAACATGTCAGAGGATCTCCCCAGTAAGAAGTCCCAACTAGACCTCATACCATTTGGTATAGGAGTCGTAGCAGTGGGTCGTATGTACCCCTTGACCGCAGTTGCGCGTACAGGCAAGTAAGATTTCCTTGTGGGTAGAAAGGGTGTGACATGCACATCAAGCAAAGGAAGGTGTATGAATAGTTCTAACTTGCAAAGAGTGAGGTGAGTATGCCCCTTGGAAAGCTATGAAAGCACGTGGTTAACAAGGGAACACACGAGCAAGGATGCATCACAAACTGGAAGGAAAGTAAGCTGACAATCGAAAGTGATGGTTAAACCAATAACACATTTCAGTAAGATTCATACATACATATACAGAAAGAGTTTATACACACATGCATAAGCAAATAGATACATATATAGTAAACAAGATAGTTGAAATACAATAACAACATATTCATGAAATGTGATGGCTTTGTTATATTAAGAAGTGAAAGTTCCAATCATACAATACAACCATGACCAACCACTAGTGTTGATAGCAGAATGTTACAGTCACTGTCACCTGCTCCTCTAAAGAGATGTACTAGCTCCACACTATGGAGAAGCCAAGGCTTCTTACAACACTCTCCGAGCTTTCTCTAATATACTACTATCAGAAGCTTAGTTGACCAAAAGCCTATACAATGAGTGATGAGGGACTATATGAAGAAAAGGGTGGGGTAACCCTTGACATTCCCCTTTGTGACTATTCATATATCCTCATGACTCTTCAACTACTCTATGACTGTTATATTCAACTATTGACACATGAACTTCCACTTGACAAGACGTTATATACAATCAGAACATGTACTCATGTGAGACAAAATAGGCTTGAGCAAGCCATGCAAGACATCACTATGACTCGGAAAACTATGGGAAGACCAACTCTTGGTTGATAGTAGCGAATTGATGCCAAGATCGGTAGTCTACGATGGTGTCCGTGTACTCTGCGGTGACAAATTTTTGGAAACGAACTCTTGCCTCTGTTGCATCTAGGTACAATGCTCTAGCTCCTCTGTCCAAATCATCTAATAACATGTGCATTATTGTCTTGAGTGTGGCCGAACCAGCAACATACTGATAAATGGTGTCTGCACTGATTGCCAAGTTTGTGCTAGTTGCTATGCGCATCAGCTCGTCAAAGTATGAGTCAAGCTCTAGTTGGACTTATGCCTTTGTCTTTACCTCGGTGAGTGTCCTGATAGATGGGATTGCATGTGCACACACAACAACATCCATGCTTCTGAATACCCATGCATGGGAAGCCTGCAAACTAGTGATGAGCTGCCAAAGTTCTTCATAGTTCTAGATGTGACACCAAATACGTGCCTTAAGCTCGATTGCTTTGGGCTTCATCATCTTGGGCAAGTGTAATGGGGCTCCCTTGTATCTCATTGTCCATGTTTGCATGTGGTCAACATCAGTATCCAAGTTTGACAAGATATGTGCTCTCCTAGCACATCGTTGTTACTAGTTATTGATATGGACAACTTCCTTATGTACAGTACCAAATCTGGAGTACAACGCCCTCATGATTATCTCAAGGGATGATACTTCATCCAGTATCACCTTCTTCAACTTTGCTAAGGTGGATTTTGTAACCAGTTCTCCTCCATTCTTAGCCATCTATAACTCCTTAACCATTCACTTGTTCTCTACTATCAAGAAGTGAACACTCGAGCTAGTGGCTTCGACATATGCTCTAGATGCTTATGCATGTCAGATACGATCATTCATTCCTCAAACTGCGTAGGAGATGTGTGGACATCTAGATTAGACACTCTGCATGATTTTGCAACTCTATGTTGTCACTTGTCGCATGATATGTTATGCATCTCCTCTTCCATATTGTCTCCAAGGATCTCAGTGTCCCCTTGGCCGCTCAGGGCTTTCTCTCCTTCCTGATCCGATGAAGCCAGTGGGTCAACCTCTTGGTAAGGCTTGAGGTCGATGTATTGCTCTAACTATGCCTACTCCATCTTCATATTCATCTACTCAAATGCTCGTTCAATCCCTTGAGCGAAGTCTTGCTCCTACGAATGCTCACCTGCTTTGTGCCATCTATTCAGATGAGTCGAATACCTGTACGGGCGTAGTTTGATCTGTCTGTATATGTTATGTCCCTTGTTGTATTTATCCTTATTACGATTCCTTATCTTGTTTTCACAACTCCTGTTCCTTCCAGAGTTGATCGTTCAAATCATGAAAATCCTTCATTGTTTCCTCCATCCTCTATTTTTCTCTTTGCCTTTGTTCGGTCCTCCTATCGCACTTTTCCCTCTTTTCCTCTTTTGCCAAAGTTTCTTTCTGCAAAAGTGGGTCTTCTCTAAACTTGCATCTTTCTCCTCCCTCCGCGTTGTCGACAATATTTCTCTTACCTTGATCGCGCGGTGGTATGTTTACCTCTACTTCTGTTGCTGCTGGTTCTCTCTTGGATGCTACTTCATGCTGCTTTGCTAACCATTCCACAACAATGCCGACTGGTTCATTGGGCCCGGAGAAGATGTGACAATATCTCCATGGGTCTTCCTCTGCCCAATGATACACCCCGTGGATCCACAGAAACTGTACTCTCGTGCAGTGATGCTTCATAAAACATTGTGGGCGATACAGAATGAAGCTTTAGATGTCAAAAAGGATATTTCTTGAACTCTTCTGCTTCAGCATCCGCATGCTTGAGATTCTGTATCTCGTACAACCTGATCTGCAACGAAAGAGTGGTCCAAGGTGCCTTCTTCTTCTGGTGCAACCTATCTGATAGTCCTGCCGAGATGTGGCATGATACTTCTTGCATGATGAGCTTATCTATGGAAAACTTTGGCAAAACATGAGAAGGCTTCTCTACACTATACATCCATATGAAGGTGCTAGATGGTGAGGCATACCAATTGGCTATGTTAATTAGTACCTCCATTTCTACCTTCAACATGCAAGGTGGATCCTGCTCAAATATCATCTCATACATCAGGGTGACAAAATGATCTGACAGTTGTGTGATGACCTCTCAGAAGCTGCAGTCGGAAAACAGTTTACAATAAGTATTGAAAGAGGTTTCCACTGATTTCCATGCCCACTTCAAGCCAGGGAACTCCTTATGGGCACAGATTGCATCCAATATGTAAGAAAACATGTAGATTTCAGCTTGCTAACCTTTGGATGGATGCCGAGCTCCTGTTACTTATTCCTTTACCCTGTGAGACAAAATGTTAGACCGGTTGCATGCTTTACCTTCACTGGTCAGTTGGTCCAACACGATCATTGTTGTCTTGATGGGCCCTGACCCAGGTTCACTGTTAAGGAGCCAAGAAAAATCGTCGGTGTATGGCTTCAATCAGTTGCCATTCACCCTCCCTAGGAATGCTTCCCCATTCAACTTTACCAACTGAACTGCTCCACCATCGGTAATCTCGTTGATGACATAGGGCCCCAGTCAATGCATCTGAAATTTTCCTGGAAATTTATCAAACTTGATGTAATATAATAGAACTAAATCATTTCCCTTAAAGGTGCACAGTTTGATGTGCTGATTGTGCCATGCCTTTTCGAGCTCCTTTTGAAATTTTTGATGGAATCTAGCTAGAAATGTATCTTCTTCAAGATCTGTTAACTACGCGAGCCTCTCCTCTAAGGCTCTGCGATCCACCATTCCTGCGAATGCCGCTATGCACAAACTAGGTACAATGTACTCCATTGGCATCACAACTTCCATACCATAAACAAGTTTGAATGGCGTTTGTCCAGTCAAATTCTTGCAAGTCGTTCCATAAGCCCATAGTATCGCGGGTACACACAAATCCCAGTCATTCCTTTGAGCATTACAAACCTTTGTGAGTGTGATCTCCAATATTTTATTAAATGCTTCCACTATCCCATTAGCCTGTAGGTGATAGGGTGTGCTCTTCTGATGGTAAACCTGAAACTCTTCCGTCATCGCGCTGATCATCTCATTGAGAAAGTGTGTACCACGGTCGCTCATTATAATTTTTGGACAACCAAATCATGTCAATACGTACTCAAAGATAAATCTGGCTACTGTCTCGCTTGTACATTCCTTCACAGGCTGCACCTCTGCCCATCTTGTTAAGTACTCAGTCGTGGTGATGATGTACTGCGCACTCGTCTTCTTCCCTAGAGGCTGAATTGGTCCTACAAAGTCAATCGCCCACTTCTTGAATGGCTGTAAAGATATATGTGGATTCAACGGCAACTCATCCCTACACGAGGGTCTGCCCATCCTTTGGCATGCATCACATGCCTTATAATACACTCTTGAATTCTTATACAAGGTCGACCACCATAGCCCAGCATGTAGAATCTTCTCTGTTGTTTCCTTTCATACATAATGACCTCCCATGGTTCCGCCATGAGCCTCAGCAAGGATGCTGTTTTGTTCCAACTATGGAACATAACATTGCAATATTTCATCTGATCCCATTTTGTACAAGTGCCCTGTAATGACAGAAAATTCTGCCACGTGCACCACCAGTTCCTTCTTCTGTTGGCTTGGATATCCTTCCGGAGCCGTACCTATCATCAGGAAGTGTATAATATCTTCAAAGGGGCTTTCTGTGACATGTACTACAAGAAGCTATGCATTAGGTAGTCCTTCCTCCAAATTCGTAGGTTCCTCTCTTGTTTCAATGCATGATAGATCATCCGGTCTAGCATTCAGGCATCCTTGTTTCACAATAACTTCAAAATCATACTCCTGGAATAGAAACAACCACCTCCATATCCTCCCCCCCAACACAGGCTTGTTAACCAGGTATTTCAATGTAAAATGGTCTGTATACATCTTAAAATGTCTGCCCAACAAATAATGCATGAACTTCTGGAGTGCGTATACCATAGCTAGTCTTTCGCGCTCTATCGTGGAATAATTTTTCTCAGCTTTGGATAGTTTCCTACTTGTGAATGCTATAGGATGATCCAAGTCCCCTTCATAGGCCTATGTCAGTACCACTCCTAGTGCAATACATGACATGTCCACATGCACATGAAATTCCTTCTTCCAATCTGGGAAGACTAGGATCGGTGCGATGACCATTTTCTCCTTTAGCACATCCAAGCTCTTTTGGCATTCTTCATTCCAACAGAATGTAACATCCTTTAACAAATTTTCCAATGGCACGGTGATCTGGTCATAGCTCTTGATGAATTTCCTATAGTATCCCATATGCCCCAACATCGCGCACAAATATTTCACACTCCTTGGCACCTCAAAATTGATTATCACTACGATCTTCACTAGGTCTACCATCAAGCCCTGTCTGCATACCGCATGGCCCAGTAAGATCCCTAAAGGGACACAAAACAAACATTTCTTTAGATTGAGCATGATTTGGTACCTTCGGCATGTATCTAGCATCAAACGCAGACTTGAAACATGGTGCTTTACCAGTCCAAACACTATCCAATCATCAAAGTATACTTCCAAAAATTTATGAATGAAATCCTTGAACATCGTGATGACTACACGCGAAAATATTATTGGTGCATTCTTCAGCCCAAAAGGCATCACCGTATACTGGAAGCATCCCCATTCAGTCACGAAGCTCATCTTAATTCTATCCTCCAGAGCGATCTTGATATGATGGTACCCAAAGAACACATCAGTGAATGAATATGATTCCTGGACACCAAAAGTATCTAGGACCTCATCAGTGAAAGGAGTTGGGAAGGGATCATGCATGCAGGCATCATTCAATTTCTTGAGATCTACGCATATCCTTATTTCTTCCTTTTGCTTCTGCTTCTTATCCTGAACTACTCTAGCGTGTGGCTTAGTTGGGTGGTCCAATCAGGTTGAATCAAATCTAGAGGATCCTACGGTATCTTTAAGATTATTCTCTAAACCTCCTACAATGCTTCATTGATAGATTCAAATCCATCCTCAAAACTGAACGTCATAGAAAATCCCTGGCGCAAAATATCCCATTCTTCGATGCCATGGCAGAGTTCTATCTCCAAGTACCAATTCATTGGTATAACATCCAAGGTATGGCAAAACAGATGGACCCATTTTGGTTAAGTTTTTTCTCCATACACTTTAGTCCATTTGGAAAAATGGTCACGTGGATCATTTGTCCCATCGTACTTTTTTGTTAATCACACCTTCGGATGACCAAAGCATATCCCATCATCCTCCTATATTCGTGCCAATCATCAAAACTTTCTTTGTGCGTACCCCACCATCTTGCGGGTGTAGCACACAGCGCGCAATCTAATGCCTGTGAGTGATCCTTATCTAGTACTTCCATTTAAAATTCATCCAAAAAGTGATCAACATCAGTTAAACCATCATAGTAAGGTAAATTTCTTGCCTCTAATGATACACAAAACAACAATTTGGTCATCATATTACAGTGCAACGTGGATACTTCATGCAATTGATTCTGATAGTGATCTAGTTCTTTGTCTAAATATGATGTACAGGAGCTCTCGCAGTCTCATGCAATATGTTCTTCTACTGTCAGATTCACCCAATCCTTCTCTCGCATCGTTATCTTGTAAATCTGGTCCAAATTGTCATCACTTTCATAATTGCGGACCGATTCAGTATAGCGTGGTCCTTCTTCGGGGTGTAGTGGCACCACTACGCGTAGTGATTTCTTCTCAAATATCATCTTTCACTTCTTCAGGTTGACTACCCCATTCATGTTAGTGGCCCAATCGATCCCAACGAGTGCGGGGTAGGGATTGCTATCATCCATAATATCTATCACTTCAAAATCCGCTAGTGCGCTTGTGCCTTCGATATCAATTGTTACCCCTTGCAACCTCCCCATTGGGATGATTTTCTATTCGACAAAACATTTGCATTGGGCCCTAGGTCCAAGATAACTTGGTCCATTTCATGTTCTCCTATCTATGTGGTGAGTCTCATCCCACGTCCAGTTCGTGCCTTATGCTTACCAAGCTTCGTAACTACCCGCGGTCCATCAGTAGTTGTTTCCTTGCTAGCGCACCTATTGATCAGCTCTTGCAGTGCCTTCACAACCTTACTATCGCAGAGTAGTTTCATGCAGGTTTCCAAGAATGTGGTAATCATGGACAGGTCCATCTCTTCAACTAGTTTCTCCTGACTCCTTGAGGTAGAGGCCTCAATGAAAATTTTCTTTGCTTCCATAAATGTTTGTTTTGCACGTTCTAGATCAAACACGGTCTCCTTTTATGGTGCTTTGTGGACCCACTCGCCTTCTTCTGGCTGCTTCCCCTTATCCTCACCAGTTGCCACTCCACTCAACAACACAATATTTACCTTGGGGTCTACCTCGTGAGGCTTAGCCCTCATCATCTATAGGTTCTGAGTCGGTTGCTGAGGCTGCGCCCCCTTTTTGTGTATCTTGGCCAAAAGTATAGGGTAATCCTCCATCGCATGGTCAAACTGAGTACAATAGTGGCATGACAGTCATGTTGGATTTGGGCAGTCTCATGCATAGTGTCCTGGTCCTCCACATTTGTAACAAATAATTTTCCCTCGACCTCTACCAAGTCCTCCTCCACCTTGGCCTCGGCTATGCCCCTGATACTCCCCTCACGCTCCTCCAGCGCCTTGGTCTGGAGGATGTGTTTCTGCTTGTGTCCTATATGCAGATGTCTTGTCCATCATTAATTCGTAACTTTAGAAATTGTGCTCATCATGACCCACATATTGACAAAAGTTGCAGAAGAGTTGTTGTGGTGTCTGTATGAATTTTTGTATCGCATGTTTCCCAACTACCTAACATATAACACACCATAGCATGGGCACTGTACTTGGCCCTACTATAGCTTCCAGCCTCAGAGGCATTGGTCCCCCTCATGTAACATAATTTGCGAAAACAAGAAAGTGATATTTATCATGCCCCTGGATTTTGCACTTTAGGCACCACATTTCTTCACGCGCCTCTAGCTAAGCTGTTCTGTCCTTCTTCAAACTTTGCACTTCGAGGCAGAGGTTCTACAACTGCATGTGAATTTGCTGAACCCCGAGATTAGCATCCTTCATTGGTGTCTCGTGCAATCTCATCACGATTTCTAGAGCTTCCGCCTAGGTCCCGACCTTCTGTTGTGCTAGCGGAACCCTTAGGTGAGGCAGGAGCAAGGCCACAAACCATTCACAGTACTACCCATCAGGGAGATTCATGTTGGCTCCACAAATCATACACTTCAATCTTTGATCCAAATCACAGAGCATCTCTCTAGGCTTCATCATGATCTCCTTGAATCCCACAATCGATTTCACCTCAGAATTGGGTCTACTAAATTCCTTATTTAACGTGGTTTGGATATCGGCCAACACGAACGTCAGATTATCAATGTAGTACTTAATGTACCAAGTTAGTTTGTAGTCTTGCAAAGCACTAACCAACATTTCTTTCTTCATTTGATCATCCGTGATACCCTGATCTTCCCATATAGCCTTTGCGATGACCAAAAACTGGTTTGGATCTTCATTTCCCATGCTCTTGAACATAGGTAGCTTTATGGAGTTCGCCATGTTGAATGGTGGTGGAGCTAGTGGCAGTGTGGGTGAGGGCGTAAGCAGTGGAGGTGACAATGGAGGTAGTGTGGATGGATGAGGTGAGGATGGAGGCAGTGTAGGTATTTGGGGGAACCCTTGTCTTATCAACTAAATAGCACTCAATGGAGAAGTCTGTGTTGCTCCTTCATCATCACTCAGAGGAGGTTCAATCACCGGGCTATATTCAAGGCATTTTCTTCCTCCATCATTTAAAGTCCTTCCACTTCGTATAGCCCCAGACATCAAGGTAACTTCCTAACCCACTTTTCACACAAGAGCATCTTAATCCAAGTATTTAATGATTTCAAATACTTACCTCGTAGCCCCTTAAAGAAGCGACACTCTACTTCAATGTAGCTGACCGAAGTATCGACCTCAAACTCTATCACAAACCCTCCTATGATATGGTCAAGCCAATTATCGATAGCGCACATGATCTTATCTTCAAAGGCTTCCAATTTCCACACTAACTCCGGGGTCCAGAAAATCAGACCATCAAGCCTCCACGTCCCTTGACCATCTGCCAAGTTCCCGATCCACTCATATAATTCAACCGAGAAGGCACATAAGAAGATTTCATGTATCTATGTGTATAGATATATGTCCAACAACTGTTCTTTCGTCAATCATGGATTCATGTTTTCTTGCGCCATGAATTCATGGATATTTCTATCCAACCAGTCTTCAATATCCTTCTTAGTTGGATTCCAATGGTGTGACATCACACATCTCATTATGTAGATCCCGGTCCTAACAATACAACCATTTGTTGGTTTGATGGGCCTTGACCTAGGTTCAGCATTAAGCAACTAAGAAACCCTACACTACTGGACCTTTTGGCATCAATCCGCAGAACTCGGACTGAAGTCTCGCCTAAAGTAGTATGGGGGGATGCAAGAACCAAGTTTCTGCACCCTGAGATGGTTGTGATTTCGTTTGTTTGCCCTAACCTTCCTTTGCATAGCTAGATATTCCCTTTAGGGCTTATCAAAGTACTTCTCTTATTCGTAATCAAAGCCTCCGTGAAAGTCTCCAGTCATCATTTGCGAGTCCTAAATAGATAGATCAAGCACTTATGCGCCCCTATAATTACTCTTACTTTTGTATCTACCCAAATTCGCTTAAGTATTAATTACTTTAACATGAAAGTATGGTTATCTTCATGTAAACATATATCTCTACTTGTGGTCATATAAAATAGAGAAACATATAGATTTTCACATCAGAGTAGCATTAAAACATAAACCTAGTATTCAACATAACATAATTGCATGCAATGAATAGAAGTAAAATACACAGGTAATTTTAGAATAATCCTCTTTATTATTGATTCAAATATCCAGTATAGACTCTAACTACCTTGTGCACACAGCTGCAGTTGTCCGCGCACTCAACTGTGGACTTCTACCCTAGGCCTCTGTGCACTCAACTGTAGAGCCTCTTCCTATGGTAAGACTCTTCACTCTTAGTTCTCACAGACTCATTACATTCATTAACATCAAGTATCAACTATAAACTCTACTATCTTAGACTCCTCTGAGACCTCCTTTTTATACAATCCCATGGTTCGTAGACCATGGGTAGTGTTGGATTATTGGGGCCTGACCCAGGTTCAGAAATGTTTAGCCAAACAAATCCTGAAACTATCGGTCCTTTCGAAAACAGTTCACGGAGCGCGGACTGAGGTCTCACCCGAGGTAGTATGGGAGGGTGCTGGAACTAGGTTTCCGTACCCTAGGGATGTCTTAATGAGGTCTGGAAAGGTCACGAACCGATCTTTCACACTTGTACTACTTCGCATAGCTATCCAACCTTCTTGTAGCCCTAGTGAAGAGGCGTTATCTAGATCCCTTACCCTTAGTATGTTCTATTATAGATCTGACTTAATTCAGTAGTCTTTAGCAATCATTTAATATTTGTAGCAAGTGCATGCAAACATAAGTCTTAAAGAGATGCATAACACCATAACAGAAGAACAAATACACAAATCTACGAGCAGATACACAATATTTCAGAAACACTTATCTTTTATTAATCTTCTGTTCCAGTACAATCCAATTCCACCCTGCACACTCAGCTATTCTACTACTACGACCCTCGAGTCGGACTTACAAACTTAGAGTTAATATCTCCTTTAGAAACCCATGCCTTTTTAACATCATAAAAGCTACCTTCTATGCTTAGAACCTTGCTTTATTTATACATTCCCACGGTCCGTAGACCATGGGTAGGCCGACACATTATAGATTAAATTACAATATTTTAGGGTGGACTACCCTTAGACTTGACCCATTACAATTTTTTCTCTGCACACTTTACGGAGCCTTTACAATACCAATACCCAAAATTGTGGGCTTTAACCCCCAAAAACATTACGCGAGGGATCTGTTGCCCAACAAGCCCCCAACACAATCATTATGACTTGTCCTGAGTCACTCGTCGGTGCGGTGAGATGCAGTGCCACAGCTTCCTGGTCCACCATCCTTGTGAGTGACGCACTATGCTCTGTTGCTCCATCCTTTCCTCCTGCAACAATTATTCAAGCTCTTGCTCCATTTCCCCTACTAACTTGCTTAACCAATGATGCTCATTCTGCTCTTCTTAGATAACACAAAGAAACCCCTCATAGGATTTTAGCTCTAGCTGAGATGTCAAAGGTGTTAACTCTTTGTGCAAGAGTAGCAAGCTTGCGATCTCTGGTCCAACATACTCAATGTCTGCTCAAGCTTGTGTTGCATTTTTGCAAGAGAGATTTTGCTGTCCACGAGGTCCCAATATTCAATTTTCGTCATGGGCACGTTACCCAGGGACACACTTTTTAATGGAATTTTGTCTTTTATCCCAAGATTCACCATCTTGCCCTTATCGTTCATAGATCGCTTACCAAACCACAGGTTTCGTGGTGACATCTGGACCAGTCCTGCTGTCTGTTTGGGCATTTGTAGTACGTCTCCCACCGCTGGCATTGGGCTCAGTGCGGTGGCCTTGGCTGTTGACTTTACGTCGTCCTGAAGGTCGTATATCTCTTTTGGAAATGTCGCAACCACTATGCTTACTCTCTAAGCACCGAAGTTGGACGGGTCCATATCTATTGGATACCGCAATAACTGAAGTCTCACAGTGCCATGGTTTGTTCCGTGGATGACCAGCGTTGATTTATAGGCTTGTTGATTTTCAAATTCGACCATTCCCTCCTTTTCTAGCTCATTAATGGGATACTGGCGGTAGATCGTTTCAAATCTAGTTCTGACTCCGTGTCTTAATTGCCCAACGTCCACTCCTCATTGTCTTAAATTGACCATCTTGTCATGAATAGTGACCTCAATGGTCACTTTCCAGCCCGTCTGCACACCAGCGCAACCCCTTATGCACGATCGCAATTCCTGCGATAAACTTGCCCTATGCGGAACCCTGTTTCCGCGCATCTTTCTGCAAATTCATTTATAGTCCCATGCCTTCTTTCAACTATTTGGAGAGCTGAGACTCTACTTCGGTTGGTTAGTCAGATAGCCGGCCCACTTGTGTAGGGCTTCAGGTGACTACCACTTACTCTTCCTGGGAAGGGCTCTCCATTAAGCTTGCTGAGCTGGACCACACTTCTGTCTGTGACCTCTTTGACTACATATGGTCCCAACCAATGCATTCATATTTTTCCAGGGAATTTTTTGAACTTTCTATCATACATCAATACTAAATCATTTACTTTGAACGTGCACAACTTGATATGGTGATTGTGCCAAGCTTTCGCGTGCTGTTTCTGTACCTGTTGATGGAATCCCGCCAGAAACCATTCTTCCTCAAGTTCTTCCAGTTGCACGAGCCTCCCTTCCAAGGCTTCGCGGTCTACCATGCCTGTCATCACTGCTATCTGAAAATTGGGTACAATGTATTCCATTGGCATGACGGCTTTCATGTCATAGACTAACCTGAAAGGTGTCTGACCTATCAATTTCTTGCATGTGGTTCGATATGCCCATAGCACGACAGGTATGCGCAAATCCCAATTGTTTCGGTGTGCATTACATACTTTGGTCAACGTAGTCTCAAGAATCTTGTTGAATGCTTCTACTGTCCCATTCGCTTGCAAATGGTATGGCATAATTTGCCGATGATACACCTGGAATTCCTCAGTGAGTGCGTTGATAGTTTCATTTAGGAAGTGTGTTCCATGGTCACATTAGAATTTTTGGGCATCCAAACTGTGTCAACACATTATTGAACAAAAATTTCATAGCTGTAGCGGCTGTGCAATCCTTAACCGGCTATGCTTCTGCCCATCAGGTCAAGAACTCTATCGTGGTGATGATATAGCGCGCACCTATCTTCCCTTGAGGTGTGATGGGAACAACAAAGTCTATTGCCCATTTTTCGAATGGATGTAGCATCATCTATGGATTGAGTGGCATTTCATCCCTTCATGATGGTTTCCTAGTCTGTTGACATACGTCATAGGCCCGATAGTACGCTTTTGAATCTTGATGTAGGGTTGGCCACCATAGTCCAGCACGAAGAATCTTCTATGTTGTCGCCCGTCCCACATAATGTCCTCCTATAGCCCCCCCATGTGCTTCTGCGAGGATCTGTCCTCATTCAAATTTAGGTACATATCTTTGTAATATTTCATCGTTTCCCATTTTGTAGAGGTGCCCCACAATAACAGAAAAATCCGCTGCGCGTACCACCAATTCTTTCTTCTGTTGGACTGAATATCCCTGCGGTGTAGTCCCTGTGGTTAAGAAATGGATTATATCTTTGAAGTGGCCATCCGTGACATGCACTGCATAGAGTTGTGCATTAGGTAGTCCTTCCTCCAAATTTGTTGGCTCCTCACTGTTCTCAATTCGCGATAGGTGATCTGGGCCTGCATTTAAGCATCCCAGCTTTACGATGACCTCGAAGTCATATTCTTGAAACAATAACAGCCATCTACAAATGAGCCCCCCCAACACAGGCTTGTTCACCAGGTATTTCAACGCAGAATGATCGTTATACATCTTGAAGTGCCCACCAAGTAGATAGTGGCGGTATTTCTAGAGTGCATATACCATCGCCAATCCCTCGCGGGCAGTAGTAGAGTAGTTATTTTTAGCTTTGGACAACCGTCGACTTGCAAATGCGATTGGGTGATCAATGCCTTCCGCTCCTTCCTACGTGAGTATAGCACCTAGTGTGATACACGATGCATCAATATGTACATGAAATTCGATGTCCCATTTTGGGAAAACCAAAATGGGAGTGGATGCCATTTTTTCCTTGAGAACCTCTAGACTTTTCTTACAATCATCATTCCAACAATATGTAGCGTCCTTTTTCAACAACTGTTCCATTGGTGCTATGATTTGTGCATAGCTCTTAATAAACTTTCAATAGTAGCCAGTGTGCCCCAACATGGTGCGTAGTTGTTTGACACTTCGCGACACTTCCAGATTGAGAATGACAACAATCTTCACAGGGTTCACCATCAGGCCTTGTTTTCAGACCACATGGCTGAGCAAATTTCCAAGCGGGATGAGGAAGGTGCACTTCTTAAGATTTAGCTCAATCAGGTGTCATCGGCAAGTATCTAGCATCAACCGTAAGCTCGCTATATGTTTTTTAACTAGCCCAAATATAGTCCAATCATTGAAATAAACATCCAAAAACTTGTGGATGAATTCCTTGAATGTGGCCACCACTACGCACGAAAATATCACTGGCGCGTTCTTCAGCCGAAAGGGCATAATAGTGTAATGAAAACAAACCCATTCAGTCACGAAAGTTGTCTTGCTCCTATCTTACAACATGATCTTGATCTTATGGTACCCTGAGAACCCATCCGTGAATGAGTAAGCTTCCTGTCTGCCAACATTCTCTAAGAATTCATCTGTATATGGCGTCAGGAATGGATCGTGAACATAGGCATCATTAAGCTTCCCAAGGTCCACACAGATTCAAATTTTGTCCTTTTGTTTTTTCTCCTGCACTGTCATAGGACTCACCCAGTCAAACTCTTCCATTGGTTCAATAATTCCTAGTACAAGCATTTTTTCCAACTCTTCACTGACCTTTTCCTTACACTTTGGATTCAAGTGAGAAGGACACTACTTAACTGGTTTCGCATCCAGTTTCAGAGTAATCTTCATCATCCCTAGGTTGCCAAGGATCCCTTTTAACTCTGTGATTTTGGTCGGGAACAAGTCTTGATATTCGCGAAGTAACTCGACGACCTTATCCACCGTGGCATCATCCAAATAGTCCCCAAGCGTTGTGTACTTCAGCTCCGCATTTGTACCAATGTTTACCTGTTTTGTTTTTAGTGGCGCAGTGATGTCGGGGTCCTCGATTGATGGTCCTTGAACTTCACGACTCCCTTCAGTTTCTGGAATATTAATATTTCAGGGGTCATCATCATCATCCTCCACTTGTACGTTGTAACATTCTAGGGCATGGCTTAACTGCAGTGACCATACTAGTTGAACTATTTCCCATGGTTCCTATGGTATTTTTAAAATGGCGCTTTCATAGCTTGCAGCACATCGTCAATAGTATCCACCCATCAGTCTTCAAATGAGAATGTACCATGTCAGAGTTCTGTCTCAGTATACCAGTTTCTTGGGATGACATCGAGGGTATGATAAAATAAGTGTACCCATTCAGGCTAGGGTTCTTCTCCATAGGCTTTGGTTCATTTTGTGAGGTGCGTGCACAGGTCATCGTGTCCATCGCTTTTCTCGGTTATTCATAGTTCCGGCTTCCCAAACCTTAGCTGCATCATCCTCCTGTAGCTGTGCTACTTTTTAAATTTTCCTTGATGTGTTCCCCACCAATGTGTAGGTGTCGCACGCAGCGCCCACTTTAATGCATCGAACCTCTGGTGCTCTGGTACTGCACTCTCAAACATGTTCAAGAATTCATCCACCGCTATCAATGCATCATATGTTGGTAGATCTCGAGCCTGGGATGTTATGCAACGTAGTGATTTAGTCATCATATTGCAATTTAGCATCGTCACTTCACTCAACCGATTGTGCTAGAGTTCATCTTCTTCATCTGAATCCAAAGGGCAAGAACTTGCACTCTCCCACGAGACCCTTACACCTGTAGTTGGATTTAGCCAGTCTTGGTTTCATGTGGTTATCTTGTAGATACGATCCAGCTCCTGGTCACTTCCATCGTCACGCACGGGTTCAGTGTATCGTTTTGCTTCAACTGGATCCAACGGAACTACTACGCGTAGGGACTTTTTCTCAAATATCATCTTTTGTTTTTTTAGCTTGATGACTCCATTCATATCTGTGGCCCAGTCTATTCCTAGTGACGTGGGGTAAGGGTTACTGTCATCTACAATCTCTATTACCTCGAAGTCTGTTTGCATGCTCGCACCTTCGATATCCACTGTTACCCCTTGCAATCTCCCCATGGGTAAGATATTTTCTTGGTTTTCCATCCATAATTGAATAGGAGACCATTGTAACACGAGCCTGCCCATGCATTCCCATGTCTGTTTTGGTAACACGTTTGCATCCGAACCCAAGTCCAAGATTACATGATCCATTTCATACTCGCCAATCTATGCCATCAATCTCATTTCCCTCCCAGTGTGCAGTGCATGCTTTCCCAGTTTCTAGACTACACACGATTCACCCGATCCTACACATCTAGCAATCAGCTCTTGTAGTCCTTTAGCTGCCTTATTGTCACACAACAGTTTCATGCATGTCTCTAAAAAGTTAGTTAGCATAGAAGGATCTAGTCATATCTCTGGTTGATCCTTACTACCTGAAGTAGAGGCCTCTGCAAAGCTCTTCTTAGCTTCCATAAACGTTTCCTTTGCGCATACCAAGTCAATCTCCGGTTCCTTTGTAGGATCCTTGTGAACCCAGGTATCTTCCTTGGGCTGCTTCCCTTTATCTTCCCCTATGGTCGTGCCACTTCTGAGCATCATGTTTACATTGGGGTCTTCTTCACGCGGTTTGGACCTCATCATTTGATATTTTGAGTTGGAGTAGGCTGTAGTACCCCTTTCTCACACATTTGTGCAATCAACATTGGACAATCTATCATTTCATGATCAAACTGCTCATAGTGTGGACAAGATATTCTCGTTAGGTTGGTACAATCGCGAGCGTAGTGCCCTAGTCCTCCAAAATTGTAACAGATTAGCTATCGTAGCCCCTTTCGGGCCCCATTCCTCCTCGTCCTTGACCTCGCCCTTGGAATCCACCGTGCGCTATTGCTGCGGCTAGGTCAAGGCCTCACGTTTCCATTTGCATTTGATAAGCTAGGGTCCTATCCATCATTAGCTCATAGCTCCGAAATGTCTGCTCATTGTGGCTCGTTGATCTATAGAAATTACAAAATAGCTACTACGGAGTCTGTGTATACTTCTATAGCAAGTGACAATTGTCTATCATGTACTTTACTGCCACTTGAAGATCACGCACTAGAGCACGGGTGCTGCACTTGGCCCTGCCTGTGTCTCTGGTCTCAACAGCATTGGTCCCCTACCTGCCAAATAGTTCACGAATACTAGACAGTGATCCTTATCGTGGTCCTAGCCTTTACATTTTATGCACCACACTTCTTGGCCCGCTTCTGTCTGGGGTGCCCTATCCTGCTTCTAACTTTGCATCTCCAAGCATAGGTTGTGTAGCTGTGCATGGATTTGTTGGACTCCCAACCCTGGATTGTATCGGTGTTTCATGCAACCTCATCGCCATTTCCAATTCTTCTTCTTGGGTTGAGAGGTTTTCTTGCGACAGTGCCATCCGTAGGTGTGGTGTCAATGATGCCACAAACCACGCACGGTGCTGTGTATGTGTTAGTGTCATCTTAGCCTTGCAAATTGTACTTTTCAGACTCTGATCTAGGTCCCACGGGGTTTCGCCTAGAAGCATCATGATCTCCTTAAATCCGATGATCGACTGCGTCTCTGATTTCGTCCGTCTAAATTCTCTGTTCAACGCAATCTGGATTTCCACTATTCTAGTGTTCGGGTGATCATTCGAGTGCTTGATATACCATGTCAGCGTGTGATCCTGTAGCGCACTTACCAAAGTGGCCTTCTTAATGTTATCATTTGTAACCCTGTGTGCTTCCCACACTGCTCTTACTACGAACCAAAACTAATCTGGATCTTTGTTCCCTACTCCTCTGAATACAGGCAGCTTGATTTTTCTCGCCATGCTAAACTGTTGGTTTGGTGGAGGTGGTGTGGACGAAAATGGAGGTGAAGTATGTGACGCAAGTGGTGGCATTAGTGGGGATGATAACTGCAGAATGTGATGCCTTGTCAAACTGACCGCACTCCTCAGAGAAGCCCAAGTGCATTCTTCCTCGCTCGCTCACAGAAGTGAAATTAAAGGACTGTTTCCTAACCCTTCGATACCTTTGTAGACCTTTCTTCTTCGTGTCATTCCACTCATTAATGTATTCGCATAACCTATTTTTCACATAACAACATCTTAATCCAGGTATTCAAATATTTGATGTACTTACCTCGCGGTCCCTTGAGAAAACGTCTTTTTGCTTCACTATAGATGACAGTCGTGTCTATCACAAATTCAGTGATAAACCGTCCTATTATTTGATCCAGCCAACGGTCTATAGCCCGCGCATCTTATGTTTAGATGCCTCTAGCCTCCGCACCAACTCTGGAGTCCACACTATTGGTTGAACGAGTTTGCACCTTCCCTGGCCGTCTGCTAGCCTTGCGATCCAATGATATAGCTCTAACGAGAAGGTCGTGAAGAAGACCTCCTGGATTTTTGTATATATGTAGCAATCCAACCACCTCTTCTCGGATATTAGCGAGGTTTTGTTTTCCTGTAATACAAACTCATGAAGCTTCTGATCCAACCAATCTTCAATTTACTTCTTCGTAGGGTTCTGGTGTTTCGACATAAAACATCCCTTAGGCAGATCCCTGTCCCGGCAACAAAACCATTTGTTCACTTATTAGGGCCTGACCCAGGTTTAGAAATGTTTAGCCAAACAAATCCCGAAACTACCGTCCCTTTTGGCAACAATCTGCGAAGCATGGACTGAGGTCCCACCCAAGGTAGTATGGGAGGGTGCTAGAACCAGGTTTCTGCACCCTAGTGATGTCTTGATGAGGTCTGGAAATGTTGCAAGCCAATCTTTCGCACTTGTACTGCTTCGCGCAGCTATCCGACCTTCACTTAGCCCTAGTGAAGAGGTGCTATCTAGATCCCTTACCCTTAGTATGTTCTAATATAGATTTGACTTAATTTAGTAGCCTTTAGCAATCATTTAATATTTGTAATAAGTGTGCGCAAACATAAGCCTTAAAGAGATGGATAACACCATAACAGAAGAACAAATACACCAATATATGAGTAGATGCAAAATATTTCAAAAACACTTATCTTTTATTAATGTTCAGTTCTAGTACAATCCAATTCCACCCTGTGCACTCAGCTGCAGGGGTCCACGCACATAGCTGCTGTTAGGGTCCCACCCTAAATTTATGTAGTAGGATTGAGTCATAGTTATAGTTAAGTAAGGAGTCAATGAAGCCCATATTAATAATTGTAAGTGGTTAACCCGCAATTAATGACGAGACCATAGTTAGTTGCAAATGGGCCATGGTATTAGATAGATGGTATTAATGAGAACCATGGTATTGATCCATGGTATTGCATGTATGAGTCATATATAAAGGATAGAGACTCCCTACGAGGAGCATCATGTATTATTTTGTAATCGAGCTCTGCTCTATTGGAGGTTGTCCCCTCGAAGAGGCAAGTGAACATTGCTTTCTGAATAATAAAATACTTCTTGTTGTTCCTCACTATTCTATGTTATGGGTATATTTCTTCACATATTCTGTATTCCGGTATTGTGTTGCAGGTTAAGAGCATAACAAGTGGTATCAGAGCTCTTTCTAGGGCCAGTGGGATCTCCATTTCTTAGCAATTTTTTTTTTGGCTAGAGACGTGTTCCGGCATCTTTAGACAACGGGATCTGTCGTTGAGCACATAAACTTGCAGATTTGGGGAGGCATGCACGTAGGAAATACAAGAGGTGGTCACGCTTGTTGGACTCCTTTGTAACCCCTGTGGGTACCCCTTCGAGTAGTAGTGCATTAGACAGAACCACGCATGGACTGTCTTCCAAGTATCCTCTAAGTATATCGGAAGCACCCTAGCTCCTTTGAAACCTCGCCATAGATAAACTGTCGGCCGTCTTGCTGCTACAGTACACCAAGAACAACACTCGGAGAGATTACTCGCCCATACAATAGGGTAGTCGGGTTGTACGGCTAAGGGTACGGTTGATCCTCCTTAGTTAGAGCCCTGAAACATTAGGCTGAGTACTACTGTCAGACCCTTATGTATATTACGATCTATAGCACCTGACACTCCTCGAGACCATAGTTCCCTTTTCTATCTCGGGATCATGCATAATCTCTGCCAAATCAGATCTCGCAAGTGGGGTTGTAGCAGCAGCAGACATCAGTCCCGCAGTTCCGAGTTAGCAGACCAGCCTTTCCGATCCATCAGATCTGCAGCAGCAATCGGTGCCGCTGCTCAGAGCTATCCGATCAGCCATTCAGATCTCTCAGATCCACTATATCTGAGTAGTTGTGTGGGGTTCCTATACCAAGGCGTGATTTTCGCAGGACTTTTGGCAGCATTGACATGTTGGGGATTCGGCTACTGCAGTATTCGTAAGCAAGGAGTGAAACTCCATTAGGAGTTTTCAAAAAAAAAAAGTCTAAGACCTCCCGGGGTGCTTATTGGTGATCTAGCCCATAAGAATCAGGACGATGAGCTGAGCAAGGTGGTACCATTCAATTGTTAGTGAAAAAAAATTCGGGTAGTCCCAAATTTCAAGTACATTGGATCGGTGCATGGTAGAAACTAGAGCTCAAGCTATGGCCAATGAGAAGATCAACAAACTTGAACAATCCTTGCAAGCCATCCAAGCTCAGCTTAACAAACTAAATGACACACTCTCTAAGGGCAAGGAGGAAGCCCGCGAGGAGGCGTATATTGGCAATGGACACAGTGAGGGTGAGTCTAGCCACTCTCTTCATCTCTGGGCCACCCACCAACAATCCCGTCCACGACCTCCCAAGCTGGATATGCATAAATTTGATGGTTCTCACCCGGCCGCATGGATAGCCCAAACGAAGCAGTATTTCAACCTAAATAACATCTTAGATAATTAGACTCAGCTTATGGTGGGGAGCATGTACTTCGAAAATGAAAGATGGCAATGGTGGGAATGGCATCAACATTGTAATGGAAGTTTTATGACTTGGGCAACCTTCAAAAAAGCTCTTACAGAGCGCTTTGACCAAGAATCTTCTTTTTTGGGTCGTCTCACTAAGCTCCGACAGACTGGCACAATGGATGAATATGTTACAGCCTTTGAAGCCTTAGCTTTCCACACTAGGGATCTCTTAGATGCGTTCTACACGGAATGTTTTATCAGTGGTCTTAAAGAGGCCATACAAGCCCACGTCCGACTACACCACCCTCCCACATGGTTAGAGGCTTGCAAGGTAGCTCGTAATGTGGAACGTGCATTATCAGCCCAATCCATTCGCCTAAATTTCACCGCCAAGGGTCGCCCCCCACAGGCTCACAGCATGACTCAAACACTTAAGGTTCAAAAGGTGTCACCTGCAGAAATGGCTGAAAGAAGAAAACAAGGATTATGTTACTACTATGATGAAAAGTACTCCCCAGGTCATAAATGCAAGGAGCCTAAATTTTTTCAAATTGATGCCACTGATTACAACTCATTGGAGGAAGCCCCACCGCTTGAGGAACCGGAGGAGGTAGAAGAGGACAAATAAAAGGACAATTTCCCTGACGAACCAGTTATTTCGCTGCATGCTTTGGCAGGGATTTCTTCACCTCAAACTCTCAAAATAAGAGGTTTTATTAAACATCGCCCAGTAGTAGTCTTGATTGATAGTGGAAGTACGCATAATTTCATCCATCAAAAAGTTGCAGAAGCAGTGCATTGTTTTGTACGAGCAGTCTCTAACTTCCAAGTCCAAATTGCGGATGCGGGAACAATGAAATGTGAAGGCCGCTGTGAAAATGTCAAACTTCAAATGGGGTATTATCAGTTGAAGACCCACATGTTTGCCATACACATGGGAGGGTGCGATATTGTCCTCGATGCTGAATGGATTCGCACTCTTGGGCCAATCACAATGGATTTCTAGGAGTTATATATGAGCTTTAAGCAGAACAACTCCACACACCCTCTGTGGATTCCAGGTGGGAGCTCCCTTTATCATCATCTCACATAGGATGGAAAAATTGCTAAAAAGGGGCCATCATGGAGTTATAGCTCAATTTAATGCCATCCAGTCCGTCGAACCCAATTCTCTGCCGATTCATCCTGAGATGCAATAGATTTTAAATAACCATCTGCCAGTCTTTGACAAGCCTCATGAGCTTCCACCCTCACGAGGGGAACATGATCATAGCATCATCTTGGTTCCAGGGTCCAAACCACCAAATGTGCGCCCATACAGATATCCGTTCACCCAAAAGAATGAAATAGAAAAAATAATCAAGGAACTTTTGGAAGTAGGTGTCATTCGTCCCAGCATTAGTCCTTATTCATCACCAGTGGTCATGGTGCTCAAGAAAGATGGGGAATGGCGGATGTGTCCAAACTTCAGGGCCCTCAATAAGTTGACAGTCAAAGATAAATTTCCCATCCCGGTTGTTGATGATTTGCTGGATGAACTCAATGGGGCTCAATTCTTCACTAAGTTGGATCTTCGCTCAGGCTACCACCAAATTCGCATGAAGGAAGATGACATTCCAAAGACTGCTTTCAGAACTCATGAAGGCCATTATGAGTTCCTGGTCATGCCATTCGGTCTTTGTAATGCCCCATCTACTTTTCAGAGCCTTATGAACCACCTTCTCAAACCATATCTCAAGAAACTTGTCCTTGTATTCTTTGATGACATCCTCATTTATAGTTGCACTTGGACCACACATCTTCAGCATGTAGATCTGCTCTTGCAACTCCTCCGCAAGCATAAATTATTTGTTAAGTTGTCCAAATGTTCTTTTGGCATGGAAGAAGTTGAGTATTTGGGCCACATTGTGGGGCGTGAAGGTGTCAAGGTGGACCCCAAAAATATCCAAGCAATGCAGGATTGGCCTCAACCTAAGACCTTGAAGAGCCTGAGAGGATTTTCGGGTCTCACAGGATATTATCACAAATTTGTCTGCAATTATGGTTGCATTGCGAAGCCCCTCACTCAACTCCTCAAGAAAAATTCATTCTTCTGGAATGATGATGCACAACAGGCATTTACAACTCTCAAAAATGCCATTTGTTCCACTCCAGTCTCAGCAGTACCTGATTTCACCAAATCTTTTGTCATTGAATGTCATGCTTCGGGTACGGGTATTGGGGCAGTATTAATGCAGGAAGGTCAACCCTTGGCCTTCACAAGCCAACAACTAAGTGGGAGGAATCGAGGACAATCTACCTATGAGAAGGAAATGATGGCCATCTTACATGCAGTAGATACCTGGCGACCTTACTTACTGGGGCGACGTTTCCAAATCCGCACAGACCATCACAGTCTTAAATATTTTTTGGAGCAACACCTATCCTCCCCACAACAAAATAAATAGCTCTCCAAAATGCTGGGATATGATTATGAGATCATTTACAAGAAAGGGTGCAAAAATAGTGTAGCAGATGCATTATCTCGCCAATTTGAGGAGGAAAGTACCTTGCTTACAATTTCCCTTCCCATTCCAGAATGGATTGAATAGGCTCACAGGGAATGGTTTTCACATCCCTGGCTCTCCCAACTCATTACTCAATTGCAGGTGGATCTAAATTCCACCAAGGGCTACTCGTGGCAAGATGAGATTCTTTGCTACAAGGACAGAGTCGTAATATCACCAACATCCACCCTCAAAAGCTGCATTTTGGCAGAATTGCACTCATCCCCCATTGCAGGACATTCAAGCTTTCAGAAGACATATGCTTGCACTAGAAGATCTTTTTTTTGGACAGGCATGAAAAAGGACATCCTTAATTTTGTAGCGGAATACGATGTCTGTCAACACCATAAAAGGGAGACAGTCAAAGCACCAGGCACATTACAACCGTTTCCCATCCCGGCATCTATATGGACAGAGGTTTCTATGGATTTCATTACAGGTCTTCCAAAGTCAGGAAACAAGTCAGTCATCATGGTGGTTGTGGACCGACTTTCTAAGTATGGTCATTTCTATGCCCTACCCCACCCGTTTACACCGACTTTGGTCACTCAATCTTTCGTGGATCAGATCTTCAAATTGCATGGCATGCCCACTTCTATTGTGTCTGATTGTGACCCGATATTCACCAGTAATTTTTGGTAGGAACTCTTCAGGCTACAAGGCACCCAACTAAAACTCAGTACTTCCTATCATCCACAAACAAATGGTCAAAATGAAGCCGTCAACAAATGTTTGTAAACCTACCTTAGGTGTTTCACTTCAGAAAAGCAACATCTATGGGTACAGTGGTTGCCTCTAGCTGAATGGTGGTATAACACCAACTATCATGCCACCACCAAAGTGACTCCCAATGAAGCAGTTTATGGTCAACTCCCTCCTTCCCCTACTTCTTATATCAGGGGGTGCTCCAAGGTACAAGCAGTGGATCAACTCCTACAAAACCGCACAACCATGCTCGCCCATCTTAGAGAGAATCTTCATCAAGCTCAAAACTGCATGAAGCAACAGGTAGATCAGCATCGCTCAGAGCGCCAATTTCAAGAAGGGGATTAGGTATTTTTGAGGTTGCAACCATATAAGCAAACTTCAGTCAAAGACAACGGTTGTCATAAACTATCTTCAAAATTCTATGGACCATATCAAGTACTTCAGCGCATTAGAGAAGTGGCCTACAAGCTAGCTTTGCCACCCACTGCAAAAATCCATCCAGTTTTCCATGTCTCATGCCTCAAGAAAGTGATTGAGAACAATTGCAGAATTCAAACCAGTCTACCTGAGTTGTATGAAGAAGGGTCAATCTGGCTCCAACCTGAACAGGTCCTAGACACGCAAGAACGGCACCTGCATAGCCGCATGATCAGGGAAGTCCTCGTCAAGTGGAAAGACACCTCTTCGGAAGATGCAACCTGGGAACCAGCCACTATTCTTCAGTAGTTTCCGTAGATTTAGCCTTGAGGACAAGGCTATTCTTAAGGGGGAGGGCATGTTAGGGTCCCACCCTAACCCCCTTATTTATGTAGTAGGATCGAGTCATAGTTATAGTTAAGTAAGGAGTCAATAAAGCCCATATTAATAATTGTAAGTGGTTAACCCACAATTAATGACGGGACCATAATTAGTTGCAAATGAGCCATGGTATTAGATAGATGGTATTAATAAGAACCATGGTATTGATACATGGTATTGCATGTATGAGTCATATATAAAGGATAGAGATTCCCTGCGAGGAGCATCGTGTCTTATTTTGTAATCGAGCTCTGCTCTATTGGATGTTGCCCCCTCGAAGAGGCAAGTGAACATTGCTTTCTGAATAATAAAATACTTGTTGTTGTTTCTCACTATTCTATGTTCTGGGTATATTTCTTCCCATATTCTGTATTTCGGTATCGTCTTGCAGGTTAAGAGCATAACAACTGCGGACTCTACCAGGCCTCTGCACACATAGATGCAGAGCCTATTCTACTACTACGACCCTCGACTTGGACTTACAAACTTAGAGTTAATATCTCCTTCAGAAACCCATGCCTTTTTAACATCAAAAAAGCTACCTTCTATACTTAGAACCTCACTCTATTTATACATTCCCATGGTCCACAACCATGGGTAGGCCGACACATTTTAGATTGAATTACAATATTTTAGGGCGGACTACCTGTTATCGGGAAAACTAGTGTCCATTCAAAGCTGCTAGTCCCACCAAGACGGGTAGCTATCTTAGAAACAAACAAACTAAAGTCACTTGTGTTTTCCTTTATGAGAGATCGATGAGAAAGAAGTAGCGAGTACTAACCTTAGTCTTTTGCTTGGCTCCTTGCTTGTTTCCGTTCCCCTTTGACAGAAATCCACCACTCTTTCCTCACTCGTACCGCTTCAAAGAACACCTATGGAGTCAAAGTAGCATGATACCATCAAAGCATAGAGATCTATAACTATAAAAAATATTGTATCAGATATATATTAACCATAGAAATGCATATATCAAGACAAGATTCAGAGATACACAAACATATGGAGGAAAACTAAAATAGTTTTATTGATAGAAGTAGTAGAAGAGAGGATTACAACCCATTGGTCTAACCCAGCGCCATCCTCCCAGTATGAAAGCCCTGTTCACCTCATGGAAAGCTTAGATCACCCAACAATGTTGCATAGAGAAACCAACAGCAGTTCCTTACAAAATACAAGATTCCAACCTTTGGATCTCTAGGATGAAGGATCCATATATAGATGTTTGCAGGCGGGTGAGTTAGCTTTTGGGATTCTGATTAGTGTCATCTCTCTGATAGCTCTTGGTTCCACTTGGAGATTTCATGATCTCTTACTCATCCCTGGGTGAATTTAGAGAGGCAAGTGTCAAATGAGCAGCTTCTAGAAGATTCTCTGGGTTTCTACCTAGCAAACTGCTTCTGCCATTTTTCTGCTCTCGCTCATTGCACCCTACAGAATGGCTTTCCAATATTCATTGCAATTTTTGCATGTTGTAGGTGAGATGCATCACACCCTTAGCACTAAGCAGTCTGTATGGTCCAGTTTTGACCAATTCTGAGTAGTTTTTCAGGGAGGACTTATGGGAGATGATGTAATCAGCTGACCTTGCTCCTTTAGGGTATGAAACAACACTTTTAGGGACTTAGAAGCCCTTGGTTTATGGACATATGTGATTTGGGTTTGCATTTCCTAAATATGTCTATAGCAGTTGCCCCCTAAAGCATGAGGTCATAAATATTTTTGATGTCGGGTGAAATGCTTTATCATGAGGATCCAAGGTTTTTCGAACCGAAAGGTGACCTGTAATAAGATACAATACAATACATTATCTTCATAATATTTTCATGATCTAGCTGAGGCGAGAATTCCCATTCTCAGCTTTATGAATTCATTTTCATGTTCATAGGATAGACAACTATCTGTGTGGCAGACTGATGATTCGAGTAGAGCCATCATCCTTTGGCTTGGATGATTATCTGTGCAGCAATGATGTACATTTGATGTTTTTATTTTCTTGAATATATTACAGCCCAGATGGATGTAACTAGATCCAGGGTCTTCAAAACTTGTTCAATCTTCACCCGAAGTACAAGCTGATCCCTGTGAAAAGATGTTCTGGCGTCGAACATGGAAAGACATCACCTGATTACTAGCCAATGATGTAAGCTATTAACAGGTGTGAGAGGAATCACCAATAACGATAATGACCCTCAAGGTACTGCAGTACAATTCACGTGGTGTGAATACATGAGTTGATGTTGAACACCACGCAAAATCTTTCGGTCGAAGGCCATTAATGTAAACTTGTCGCCAGAAGTGAGAAGCTTTCCATTGAGGCATGCAAGCTTTAAAGTATTGAAAGGGTTGTTCCTAGGTCGACTTCTTGGATAATGAGCTGATGTTGACAAGAAGTGACCTGTCGTAGGAGGGCATTAATGAATCCCACATCTACGACATAGAACGGAGCAAATGATTTTATGGAGGTGAAAACGATCTAATGATACAAGGTTCAGGGTGGCAGTCATGAAAGAATGAAGTGTGAAGGTATTGTAGCGGATGAGACACAAGCTGGGTTGGTGAATTCTCTGAGCGACTTCTCTTAAACATATCGGCGACACTGAAATGGATTGTTAGCGTTAACCCAAAAAATTGATGGTATTGTGGACCAATGCTAATATGACTAGTGAATGGAATAACCCAACCCGACTCAATCATGGTGATGGAGTGAAAGTGTCATGTTCAAGAGCAACCCGCTACCAATAAAGTTTCTTCAAGTTTTCTTCCCAATTTTTCCCCAGTCATTTCTGACCAGTACCTCTTTATTTTTGTCAAGCTTGAAGAGGATAACATATTTTTGTTCTATAATTTGCCCTTCAGGCAAACCCATCGCTATGTTTTAACGAGTCTAGTGATAGTGAAACTCGCCCTTGCCTGCATGGACAAGTTTATTGCTATTGTTTTAACTAGCTTAATGACAAAGATAACTCATTCCTTTTCATTTTTAGAGAGTCTGAAAAAGGATGGAAAGGAAACTCCAGTATTCCTTTTTTGTAATGTAATCCCTTAAGTCCGAAAAAGTGTAAAATAATATGAAAGGGATGAATTTTCGATAGTTTTAACGAGCCGAACAAGATGAGTGCTCGATCTTTTTGTGTAATGATCCCTCAGGTCCAAAAAGATTAAAATCTAGAGGAGGGATAGCACTTCCGATTGCTTTAGCGAGCTGGAGAGGACAATTTCTCGGTAATATTTTCATATTTTACGAGTTAGATGAAAAGAGCTTAAAGGAGACTCGTTTTTTGAGGAACGAGTGATGTTTTCGGATAGCAGCTGGTTCCACGTAAGGTTTGCAACTTTTTCAATCATGGCAGCATAAAGAAGGTGGCTAATAGGATCACTCATTTCATCTGTTCCTTAAAAGGGGTAAACAATCAAATGGAGGCATATGATCGGCTAAAAAAGAGTGGAGGTGATGGTAAGAACATGACCGAGGCTCAAATGGTGATAATAATGTGATTGCAATGGTTATTTACCAGAGGTGGGTTCATTTTTTAATGATCTTAAACTCTGGTGGAACATATGCTCATTGCTAGGTTTATTTTTTAACGAGCTTGAACTTCACGTAAAACTGCTTGTGATAATGGTCATTGATACTCGATTCACAGTTAACACTATGTTCTTTTGACCGTCGTACTACCTATTCAATTGCTCCATCAAACTAATTAGAAATGAGAATACATGCTTGAAAAATGAGTTTAAAAACTAATACCCTACTTGGATTACGTGAAAAGTAACTTAAAAGTAGTTTTTACCCCTCATTTTACCATTTCATTTGAATTTGGGGTTGTTGGAGCTTTCGAGGTGTTTTCCCCCTTGATTTTCATCAGCTGATTCCGGTAGATTCTATGGATGATTTTTGGCACCATTTGGACAAGGTAGGAGCTGAACCTGAGCTCTTCAATTGCATTCTTTCCTTTTTGAATTCTGAGCATGTTTTCCTACTTTTCTGAGCCTCTGGGGTTTGAACAATTCGTTCTGTCCCCATCACACCTAGTATACATCGAAAGGTGCGATGCATACTAGGCGGGCCACTGGCTAGTCAGTATGCATCCCACCCAGTACACAACTAGGGTGCGATGGGCGCAAGGAGGAAAACTTTTGCATTGATTTTTCATGTAAATTTTGCCTGGTTTTTGCCAAATCAAGATCCTAATTCTTCTCTTATTTGTTTTTCAGAGATTCATCGGAGCAAAATGGTTGTTACATGGCATGAACATGAGCATGAAGAAGAGGACATGGTTGCCTTACATAATCCAGGTATGGTAACTGCATTGCAGAACTATGGCTTGCTCAAGTTCTTCACCATATCTAGCATGAGGCAACAAATCAACTTGTTGCAATATTTCCTCAATGCATGGGATGCTACCAACCAAGTGTTCAAGATTAGAGGCAAATCCATCCCCTTGACTGTTGAGGAGATCTACTTCTTGACTGGTTTATCGAGGCGTGGTGCCCCTCTCTCACTATCAGGTTCCGCCCGTGGGGGTGAATCCGTGAGGGATTATATTTGCCGATATTATAGAGAAGGATCTGAGCCGAGTAGGGATGGCAAGATCAGTATCCGAGATGTCACTGACCGGTCCTTGAGGACTATTTTATTCACCTTTGCTATATTGGCTAGTAGCGCGGCCCTTCACTTGGCCAACAAGTCCTATATGCAGTATGCCTTGGAATGCCTCGAACCAAAGGTATTCAACTGGTGTGATGCAGTACTTCCGGTGATAAAAGAACAACTTACCAAGGTGAAAAATGGAAGATCCAAGAACTTTGGCTATGGTTCTATTCTGACCGCTTTCACCTTGGAGAAGATCCCACTGATGTAGCCACAATACATTTCACTCGGTCTGCCACCACCGACTGAGCCACGGATGCAGAGATGGGTTGACCTTATGGCCAGACATGCTGGTCAATTGCAGGTTTCCTTCTCTGATTCCTTCTTTGAGTGGTTCAACTGTTAGCAGATGGTTTATGTCGAGTGTCCGTATGCTAGGATCGATTTTCGGGGTGACCTAGATTTGGTGCTGCTGGCTGGCGAGTAGTGGGGTGTCATAGGTGAAAATCTTTGACCATATCTCTATTTATTGCTTTTATAATGTTCTTGTCCTTTTAAAATGTTTATCAAGACTAATCAAAACTCATGTGCTCATACAGATATCAGGCCAGTGCAACCAGTAGTGCGCCTAGGAGCAGCAGTTGTCGTTCCAGTAGGAGAGGCTATAGGGAGGGCTATCCTTCGCGATCTGGATGTAGATGAGTCTCTTGCAGTGTTGCAGGATTAGATCGAGGGTCTGACCCTTGGTATTCAGGATGTGAGGACTGACGAGCTACCTTTGAGATTACAGTGCCATACCACTGGCGTGCCGAGCCAATGGACTAGGCTCTTACGCATGATTGCATAGGCGGTGACTTGTTATCACCAGCACCATTAGACTAGGGTGCCCCCTTGCATTTTGAGTTTTTGGGTCATATGACCGATTTTGTCCTGGACATAGAAAACTATGTACAAACTATAAATAGTTATATATATTTTAGATTTTTAGAGATTTATTTTGGTTAACTTATATGATCCTGATGCAAATATTGAGGAAATGATTTTCTTTTATCAATGTTGCAAATGTCTATCCAACACATAATTTGCTAATGAATCAGTTAATGTGTTTAAGTTTCTAGAAATGTGTTGATATTGAATAGAATCAAACTGTCTTTCCAAAATCTTGACCCTTAGGAACATACGATAGATAGCTGGATTTCGAATGGAATAGATGCCGATAAGCTGTAGAATGACGAGTTGTGAGTCTATCTTGATGACAAGTCAGCGTATGCCATGCGCGATGGCATCAGAGAGGAGTTCTATCAACGTGTTGTATTCAGTGATGTTGTTTGTTGGTCGACCAATGCATACCCCTCTGAAACTCACTAACTCGAAGCTTGGATCAAAGACGGCCCATGCTACGGACGATAGGTTTCGCGTACTACGAATTGCTCTGTCAGCGTATCCAACAAATGATTCCAATAGGTTCGACATCTGCAACAAAATGAAAAATTGGATTACCTAACCAAAACGACCAATCTTAATGAAAACAAAAATGTAACAAAAGCATATGAAGAGGTTACTACGCTGAGTCAAGCATAGTAACACTTAAGGTACAACCCGTTTCGGGGTTGCGACAGTGGAATCCTGTGGTAATCTACTAGCTCGTAGGATCCTTTTGCTAATACCTACTTAACAATATAGGGACCCATCCACAAAGACTGGAACTTTCCTGCTCCCAATTTATTGGATTCCTGGCCGTAAAGTAAGACCAGGTCACCTTCTGAGAAGACATGGGGTTTGAGATTCTTGTCAAACTGTGCCTTGACTCATTTCTTGTGTGCTTCGTTAGCCAAGGTGGCATCATGATGGGTTTCATCTAGTTGGATTAATTCCAAGAAACGAGCCTCCTCCTCTGAAGTTCCGGGGAGAAGGTCGACTGCGAGCTTAAGGGACAAAATTTCACACTGAACTAGTAAGATCGCTTCCAGGCCATACACTAGCTGAAAGGGTGTAAACCCGATTGCATTTCTCACCGATGTCTAGTATGCCTACAAGGCTGAGTACAGGGTTAGGTGCCAACTCCGTTTATGGACTCCAATCATCCTTTGCAGCATGCGCTTCAGAACTTTGTTGATCACCTCAACTTGCCCGTTAGCTTGCAGATAATATGGAGTAGAGCTATCATGGGATAGTCCTAATTTTCCAGCTAATGCAACCATCATGTGATTGCGGAAATGCGATCCATGATCTGTGACTATAGGTTATGGAACACCGAATCTAGAGACTACATGATTGAAAAAGAAAAGAACAGTCGTTTCACCGGTGTTGTTTAATGTAGGCATCACCTCGGCCCATTTCATAAAATAGTCAACTGTCACTATGATATACCCATGGCCCCCCGGCCAAGGTGAGGTTACATGTCATGAAATCTATGCCCCATTTGGCGAATCGCCCAACAACAACTACTGGCTGCAGAGGTGCGGGTGGTATTCTGGTTTTACCGTTGAAGATTTGACAAGAATGGCAAATTCTGACTGCGGTTATGCAATCCTTGAACATTGTTGGCTAGAAGTATCCTGCTCGTAAAATATTTTGTGTCGTAGCATAACCAGATTGATGTCCCCCACATGCGCTTGAATGACAATCATTCAGGACATTTTCAGCCTCCTCATGGGTGAGGCACCTTTGCAAAACTATATCGATACCACGACAGTAAAGTGTATCACTGACGATCATGTAGTCTTTTGCTTGGTATCGAGTACGTCGTTGTTCTAAGCGAGAGGTATTATACCTATATGTTTGGTTTTGGAGATAGATGATTATATCTCCATACCACAGATCGCTTGAAGATATCAGAAACAAAGATTCATCCAGGATTGTTGCTTTGGATGTTGAATCGTTAGACAACGATGGGAAGTCACATAGTAACTCTGGGAAAACAAGAGCTTTCTTTGATTTGGATTTTACAAATTCTAGATCAAACTCTTGCAAAATTGCTATCCACTTCGAATATTTTCCCCCAAGCAACTATCATGATAAGTGTTGTAGTTCTGATACCAATTGTTGTAGCTCTGATACCACTTGTTGTAGATCTGATCCAGAAATATATGAAAATATAAATATACCCAATAAATAACAAGATCGAAATAGATAGAAATGCTCTTTATTATCAAACCCTTAAGGTAGGGCAACACCATACATTCACTCCTTAAGGAAGGAGAACACTCCACAAGCCATATGCCTGTTCATACAATAATTCTTCACTTCATATCTCTCCATGTGGAGTCTCTAGCCTCTATATAGGCCTCATACATACAATACCATGCATCATTACCATGGTTTCCTCATACCATCAACTAATACCATGGGCCCATTACATTATTATTAACTACTTGTGGTCCCTTACATGACATGGGTTAACCACCTTATTTATTACTATGGCCCATCCCATTATTACATTATTACCTTGGGTACCACCCTTGGTACCCCATATTATCCCCCCTAGGTATATAACAATAAGATGTAAGTCATGGGGTTGCAATCTGACAAAATGGTAATTTTTCGAAAGAGAACATAGTGTCGAAATCTCTATATTTCTTGAACAGCTACAAGAGACAAATTTTCAACATAGGAGTACTTTCCTTTTGTATTATTTAAGTTTTGACTTAAATAATAGATAGGATGTTTGATTCCATTGTCTTCTTGAACTAAAACCATTACGATGGTTGTATCTGCCGCAGCCAGATATAAGTTAAAGTCTCTTTGATAATCAGGAGCGTACGTTAATGATGCTTTTATTAGGGATTCCTTAAGAGCATCAAAGGAAGCTGGCACAACCTGATCCCAGTTGAAGGGTACTTCTTTTTTCAATAGACACGTATAACCTTTAGCAAGTTCGGCATAATTTGGAATGAACCTCCTCAGAAATTTTACTTTCCCTTGGAGTTTCTGAATCTGAAGCAAATTTGAAGGTGGAGGTAGATTGATGATTGCCTGAACCTTACACGGGTTGAGGCGAATTCTGTCCTTTGAAACTACAAAGCCAAGTAAATGACCGAAACCGACACAAAACACACACTTGTGCTGATTTAGTCGTATCTTGTAGTGTCGGCAACGTAGAAATATTGCTCCCAAATGTTGTGGATGATCGGTCCACTTTCGTGAATGAGCCAGAAGATCGTCGAGGTATGGTTGAACAATGTTCTTGATGTCATGGAAGGCATAATTGATTGCCCTCTGAAAGGTTTCCCCTGTGTTCTTTAAACCAAAAGGTAGCTTGCGGTACGTGAATGTGCCCCACAGACAAATAAATGTAGTCTTTGACTGGTCCTGTGGGCGGATATTTATTTGATTATACTCAGAAAGTCCATCCATAAATGAAAATATTTCACATCTGGCACATTCATCAGTTATCTTGTCGATGAAGGGTGTAGGGTAGTTTTCCTTTGGACAAGCTTGATTTACATCTCTGTAATCGATGCACACTCTAATCGTTCCTTGCTTTTTCATCACAGGAACAATGTTCGATACCCAATCAGTTAGAGGAATTGGGTAAATGAAAGCAGCATGGAGAAGTTTTTCAACTTCTACCTTGATGGTAGTGGCTTTCTTTGGCTGCACCTACCGAAGCTGTTGTCGTATTGGTTTGACATCTGGATGCATCTTAATTTCGTGTTCAACTATGCTCGAGTCAATGCCTGGAATTTCTTCATATGACCATGCAAAGACATCTCTGAACTCATGAAAGAGAGCATAATATACTTCCAGTTCTGAAGAAGAACAAGATTTGTTGACATGAATATTCTCTACAATATTTGGTTTGGTCGAGATATTTATGGCCATAGTTTCTTCAATATAGGACAGATTTCACTCGGAATCCACCGTGTTTAGAATATTTGATAGAAAATTAAAAATTGAAGGATGATTAAGGTCGCTGGAGCAATCTTCGTTGTAATCCAGAAGATGGGAATGATGGTGGTAATCTTCCCATGGCAACCCTCTATCATCATTGATTGAACAATTCCTTCGTCTGTAGAATGTACATGTGACCAAGGATCTAAAGAAGTACCGTATTCCTTAGACCTATCTACCCAAATGCTCAATGAGCATTGATTTGGGTTTGCCTCCCATGTCGAGAACATTGATTGCTACAATATTTCTATTGGGCTTGGAGGCAATACCTGGTGATGATCCATGCTCACATTGTGTTCGGACATCTTCTGAATAGAAGATACCATATTGCAGGTTCCCACCGTGGCCACTTCTGCCAGATTGTTTGGAGGCAGTAGGGCAAAAGTACCCATCAATGTAGGGTCTTTTAGCAGTCCTACTCTGATATTTTGAAGCAACTGAGAGCTTCCATGGATCATCAAGATGCTTCTTGTAACTTGTGAATTGTTGGGGAGAAAGGTTTGTCAGTCGACGATCGTAATTCCTCCTTGAAAAGGAAATGCAATCCTTCTGAAGTATGTTGACACGGCCATGGCATAAATCCATGGCCTTCCTAGTAGGATGTTGAAATCAAGGTTTCCATCGATAACTTCAACATCAATTTCTACTGTTCTGCCCCCAGCTCAACTTGCAAGTTACTTAAAATCTTGTACGGAGTGTATGTCCATCCATCAAATGCTTTTAACGTTGTTGACGATTGTGACAAGGGTGGTGAGCCTAAAGTTTTCTAGCAACTCATTGACATAATACATGTAGATGCCCCCTCATCAATAATTGTTCGATGAACAGTTTTTTTGAGGGCTTTCACCTGAATGAGGAAAGCGAGTTGAGCTGGTAACAGAGGTTCATATCCTTTATGATTAAAGGCCACGAGATTGGAATCCACTAGGTCAATCCCACCTATTGCTGATAATAGAGACTGCTTTTGGGAGGGGCAATTTTGCAGTACCTCAAGTTTCGACATAGCGGATGGTGATTGGGCCAGGTCCTCTACTATATTATAATTCTGTGCTACTCTGGCATGAGGATTAAATGTCAGTTTGTGTACTAATCCCTTTGGCAGCTTATCATTATCTCAGGAATTATGGATGGCACAACTTCTATCGAAGTTGTTGTCGAACTACTAGGTTGATCAGTAGCCTTGTTGTTCGACAGCTGTGGATTCCCATAATATTTATTCCTTGTTGATGTCAAAGCATCATTTTGCTATTTTAAAATGGACAACATAAGCACTTGGGATGGGGAAGCATTGTTGCTAGCAACCAGATTGGTTTTTAGGTTTGGAAATGGATCAGTCAATACCACTGAAGTTTTTGAATTCTTAAAGAATTTCTTAATTTCAGCTTTATGTGGACAATCTCTCATCCAATGATCCTCATCGCATATCTGACATCCCGAAGGAGGTTTCCTTTGCCCAGAAGGGTTTGCAAAAGATTTTTTAGGAGACGACTCATCATTCTTCTTCTTTTTCACTTCCTTTTTCTTCTTTCCTCCTGGTTGCTTCGGTTCTTTGCCTTTGTCGGTTGACATGGCATTAACCTCCGAGGCGAGAAGTTATTCATTTGCATTTTGACTAGAAACCGTACGGGGTTTCTTTCATATAGCCTTTGCGGTTTTCATGCTAGTCGTACCTATCAAGCCATCATTGGCATGAGATTATTTGTTTGATTTAGGAGGAGGAGGAACAGAAAACTCCAGTCTAGGAGCATTAGGGATTTTTTCGTAGAGCGTGCCAGCCTAAGTATAGATCAAGTTTAGATATTGGGCATGAGAAATGACTTGCTCTTCAGTGACGACTCCTCCCTTTGCCACATCTTCTGTAATACAAGGTAACAATGATTTAATAAACCATTCAGATAGCAGCTGATCAGGAACATATGTTTTTACCATTCTACGACGTCGTTGCCACACATGAATATGATCAGATATGTGAGTGGTCGTCGTCTGCCTGAAATTGGTAAGAAGCTCCATTCCTGTTTCGTACCTTATTGGTAACTGAAAATGGATTAAAAAGGTGGTGGCAAGGGCGTCAAAGTTATCGAATGAAGCTCTAGGAAATTCGATGTACCATTTTGCTGTTGAACCAGTTAATGTTCACTGAAAAAGGTGAAGCCTAATCGAATCATCATTGAGAATGTTGGACAAACACCATAAATGAAAGGTTATCACATGATTCAATGGATCTTCACCCGGATTTCCATTGAATTTAGGAATATCTGGCGGGAGTTTATGAGGAATCACTGGCCACCAAGGGGCATAAGCAATTGGATCATTTGTTAGCCGATTTAGATCTGGTAACTCCAAAGTTGCCATGAAGGGTAACTGTTGATTCAGGTTTAGCGAAGCATACTGAGGATAAGATGGGATTGCTTGAGCTGTGGGTCTTTGAATACCAGCATAATGTATTTGATGCTGATAACTTTGATAAGGTTGCTAGGCATAACCATTTTGATATGATTGATGATAACCGTTTTGAATATACGGCTGCCCATTACCGGCAAAGTTTTGCTGCTCAGGTCCTCAATAAGCTTGTTGGAATTACGATTGTTGATTTTGCACCAGCCATGGTTGTGAACCATTTGCCGTTGCCCAATACTGGATGTTTGACCAAGATGAGGGGTAATAGTACCCATTTGAGCCTGAGTTGCTCCAGTTAAGGAGCCACCAATCAACAATTGTGGTTGTGTCATGGAGACAAGAGGCTGTTGTATTACGACCTGAGAAACTTGAGGTTGGCATACAATAGGCAACGCTTGTACTTGCAACACCGTCACAATAGCCGGTGTAGTGGGGATATTTGACACAGGTAGACTTGGTTGCATTGAGTATACAACTCTTGGTTGTTGAGGCAGTATTGGCACCCAACCACTGGATGTGATTCCAACTTGACCCAAATTCTGTTGTGAACTCTCATATGGTTGTTATCCCGAAGGGAAAAATAAAAGGGAAAACTGCCCCCCATACAACGGCAATCCAGTGCTCAAAGGAAATATTAGCCTTTGGAGACCGGACTACCCAAATTGATACTGTTGCGAAGGATCAATTTGTTGAGACTCAACATAAGAAATTCCAGATATTATTCCAGACGAACAAACGGGAACAGAGCATACTATTGAAACAGTCCCTAGGTGGACTTCCTCTAGCGATTGAGAGCTAGTTGGGATAGATGGTATACCAGCGAACATTGTCGGAGTGGCAGTAGGAGGTTCTACTGCCGTTTTATTGGAGGACACAGTTTTAGATGTCGATGGTTGTCCAGACATATCGAGTCTATCCAAATGACTTCCTAGCGATTGTCCAAGAACTTGTGATGAAGGGAGACTAACTTCTGAAGTAGAAGGATATATGTGGATCCCAGTTCCAAAATGCGATGGAGTACTGGATGGAAGATCCACATTAATCTCTTCTATAGCAATCAGTCCAAGTGGAAGAGGTAGACTGTCAGGTCCGTAAAATATTTCTGGTGCCGAAGAACGTATAGACTCTGTAGCAACAGATGTTGGAGAGGTGACACCTTCCGAATCAGCCCTAGATGGAGCCGGTTGAGGAATAGAAGTGTTTATCATTACACTAGGAACAGTTCTAATGTCCTCTTGTGACTGCGGAACTTCTTCTGTAGAGGCAGGGATAGCAGAAATGGTTGGAGTAACTGGAGTCTCTGAGGATGTTGAAACACAAGTTTTAAACAAACCCAGTTAAATGAGTTTGCTTGGCTTGGAAGGGTTTCGTTTCTGGAGTCAAAGACGGTTGACTCATTAGTCTCCGTGAACGACGGGGTTTCGATTGAATTTATTCCACGATTTCGGATTACTTGATCAACTCAAAATAAAAAGGGGAAAAAGTGATTTCGAATTAAATGAATTTTAGATGCTTTGAAACAACTTGCTTTTTCAATTTTTAAGAGTCGAGAAAAAGCTAAAGATGACTCTAGTTGCCTTCGATTTTTAATGAGCCTGAAGTGACAAGTGCTCAGATGGTCCTTTTCGTTTAAGGAGTCTGAAAAGGAATGAAAGTGACTACTTTGGAAATCTATACAGAGGGATTACCAAATCGATTGCAAAACTGCAAAATAATTTTTATGTTACGGCAATTAATCTTCCCGAATGCTGTGATCAGTGCATTGCAATTGATAGGTGGCAGACACGGCTTCCTAAGGATAAAGGATGTAGCCTATTGTGGTCTCCCAATATATACTTGACAGTACGTGGAAGCACAAGTCTGTACTGGAACTTGTCGTCTTAAAGAGGAGGAATCACCCAACCTACGATGAAAGCAATAGTTACCAGGCTTTACGATGCCGGAATACATCTCTAGCCTAGACTTCTAAATGTTGTGCGCTAGGTTCCAAAGCATTTTTATGTTCATTGAATTTATTTTACAGTTGATCTTTCTTATGAAGATTTCCTTTAAGGTTCACCGCATGATGTAGATATACAATTCCTAAATATGCAATCTAAGATGATAAACAATCGTTTACTCTTGCTTTTGCAATGAGAATCCTAGCTACTAAGGAAAGAGAAGCGAAATTCTTTCAACATAGAGTAGAGAGCACACACTAGATGCACTGTCCTAAATCAAAATCAACAAGCAATCTAAAAGCAAATGCACATGAATGTATTTGTTTTCCGCTTTCTTAATGTGTGAGTGACAAAAAGAATGCTAAATACAAATCTGAACTATCTTTTCTCTCAAAGCAACAGTACTAACAATTTTCTCTTCAAAAGATGAAAGGAAGACGAAGATGACACTTTGCGACTTCAAATTCAAAAAACGAAAGGAAGACCAAGACAATACTTTGCGATTTCAAATTCAAAAATGAAAGGAAGACTACTTTGCAATTTCGAATTCAAAAAATGAAAGGAAGGCTAAGACGACACTTTCATATTCAATTTGAAAATTGGTTTTGACGCTTGAAATACTATTAATTCAAATCAAATACAAGAGTAATAGTGTAATCAACCATCAAAAAGAGTAGGATTCTTTTTTTTACTGAAAACGACACTTGTGACACTTCCAAATCAAAACACGACACTTCGATTAAGCTAGTTTTTGTAAAGGATAACTGTAAATGGTGAAAAATACATAAAAACATTCACAATTCTTTGTACAGTGGAGGCTAAATAATTCAAAGTAAGGGAGCTTCAATAGTGGTATACTGATCACAGACAGCAAAACTCTTGAATAAAGCTGAAGACAATGAAGAAAAAAACCAAAATCTGGAGGCAGAAATAGTCTTATCTGATCATCGCACCTGTGACACAGAGAAACAGGGATGCTTCTCACCTACTGCACATGGGAGGTGCAATGCATCTAGACAGTCAAAAGGAGACAGTGTGATGGTCCAGGGATGAGACTTTAACTTTGTTTTTGGCCACAGTTTGCAGCTTAGTTCATGGATTTAGGCTAAGCTAATGATAGTCAGTAAATACAAAGCATAGGGGCTGATCTAATGAGGTTACTTGAGCTACCACTAGGGCACTTAGGATTTTTGCAAGTTGGTTGTTCAGTTTATAAAAAAAACCTAGAGATGGACTAAAGCAACATTGATCTACTTTGCACTTGCATAACAAATGCAGTTCGAAGGCCAGCTGGCTTAACCTCAGGCTCCATCTGTAGTTTATAAAGCAAACAAATATAAACAAGCAAACAAGCTATTCGCTCCCCAGCGGAGTCACCATTTTGTACATCAGAGCTAAAGGAAAGGAAACAAGCAAGGAGCCAAGCACCAACAAAGTGCGATGCATATTGGAAATCTAGAGTGGTGGATTTCTGTAAAAGGGGAAAGGAAGCAAGAAAGGAGCCAAGTGCTTGATCTTTTTGTGTAATGATCCCTCAGGTCCAAAAAGATTAAAATCTAGAGGAGGGATAGCACTTCTGATCATTTTAATGAGCTGGAGAGGCCAATTTCTCAGCAATCTTTTCATATTTTATGAGTCAGATGAAAAGAGCTTAAAGGAGACTCGTTTTTTGAGGAACGAGTGATGTTTTTAGATAGCAACTTGTTTCAGGTAAGGTTTGGAAATTTTTCAATCATGGCAGTGTAAAGAAGGTGGCTAATAGGATCACTCATCGCAAAACTAGTGTCCATTTAGAGTTGCTAGTCCCACTAAGATTGGTAGCTATCTTAGAAACAAACAAACTAAAGTCACTTGTGTTTTCCTTTATGAGAGATAGATGAGAAAGAAGCAGAGAGTACCAACCTCAGTCTTTCGCTTGGCTCCTTGTTTGTTTCCTTTCCGCTTTGATAGAAATCCACCACTCTTTCCTCACTTGTCCCACTTCAAAGAACACCTGTGGAGTCAAAGCAGCATGATACCATCAAAGCATAGAGATCTATAACTATAAACAATATAGCATCAGATATATATTAACAATACAAATGCATATATCAAGACAAGATTCAGAGATACACAAGCATATGGAGGAAAACTCAAATAGCTTTATTGATAGAAGTAGTAGAAGAGAGGATTACAACCCATTGGTCTAACCCAGTGCCATCCTCCCAGCATGAAAGCCCTCTTCACCTCATGAAAAGCTTAGATCACCCAACAATGTTGCACAAAGAAACCAACATCACTTCCTTACAAAATACAAGATTCCAGCCTCTTGATCTCTAGGATGAGGGATCCATACATAGATGTTTCCAGGAGGGCGAGTCAACTTCTGGGATTCTGATTAGTGTCATCTCTTTGATAGTTCTTGGTTCCACTTGGAGATTTCATGATCTCTTACTCATCCCTGGGCGAATTCAACGAGGCAAGTGTCGAATGAGCAGCTTCTAGAAGATTCTTTGGGTTTCCACCTAGAAAATTGCTTCTGCCATTTCTCTGTTCTCACTCATCACACCCTACAGAAGGGCTTTCCAATATGCATCACACTTTTTTCATGTGGCAGGTGAGATGCATTACACCCTTAGAACTGAGCAGTCTGTATGGTCTAGTTTTGACCAGTTCTGAGTAGTTTTTAAGGGATAACTTCTAGGAGATGATGTAATCAGTTGGCCTTGCTCCTTTAGGGTATGAAACAACACTTTTAGGGACTTAGAAGCCCTTTTTTTATGGACACATGTGATTGGGGTTTCAATGCCCAAATATGTCTATAACAGTTGCCCCCTAAAGCATGAGGTCGTAAATCTTTTTGATGTCAGGTGAAATGCTTTATCATGAGGATCCAAGGTTTTTCGAACCGGAAGGTGACCTGTAATAAGATACAATACAATACATTATCTTAATAATATTTTCATGATCTAGCTTAGGCGGGCATTCCCATGCTCAGCTTTATAATTTCATTTTCATGTTCATAGGATAGACAACTGTCTATGTGGCGGACTGATGATTCAGGTAGAGCCATCATCCTTTGGCTTAGATGATTATCTGTGAAGAAATGATGTACATTTGATATTTTTATTTTCTTTAATGTATCACGGCATAGATGGATGAAACTAGATCCAGGTTCTTCAAAAATCGTTCAATCTTCACCCGAAGTACAAGCCGATCCATGTGAAAAGATGTTCTGGCGTCCAACATGGAAAGACATCACCTGGTTACCGACCAATGATGTAAGCTGTTAATAGGCGTGAGAGGAATCACTGATAATAATAATGACCCTCAAGGTACTGCAATACAATTCACGTGGTGTGAATACATGAGTCAATGTTGAACACCATGCAAAATATTTTGGTCGAAGGCCATTAATGTAAACCTACCGCTGGAAGTGAGAAACTTGCCATTGAGGCATGTAAGCTTCAAAGTATTGAAAGGGTTGTTCCTAGGTCAACTTCTTGGATAATGAGATGATGTCGACAAGAAGTGACCCGTCATAGGAGGGCATTAATGAATCCCACATCTATGACACGGAACAAACAAAATGATTTTGTGGAGGTGAAAACGATCTGATGATACAAGGTTCAGGGTGGCGGTCATTGAAGAATGAAGTGTGAAGGTATTGCAGTGAATGAGACACAAGCTAGGTTGGTGAATTCTCTGAGCGACTTCTCTTGAACATATCAGCGACACTAAAATGGATTGGTAGCGTTAACCCCAAAAATGGATGTTACGGTGGACCAATGGTAATATGACCGGTGAACGGAATAACCCAACCCGACTCAATCATGGTGATGGAGTGAAAGTGTCATGTTCAAGAGCGACCTGCTACCAATAAAATTTCTTCAAGTTTTCTTCCCAATTTTTCCCCAGTCATTTCTAACCAGTACCTCTTTATTTTTGTCAAGCTTGAGGAGGTTAACATATGCTTGTTCTATAAGTTTCCCTTCGAGCAAACCCGTCGCTATGTTTTAACGAGCCTAGCAACAGTGAAACTCGCCCTTGTCTGCATGGACAAGTTTGTCGCTATTGTTTTAACGAGTTTAATGACAAAGATAACTTGGTCCTTTTCATTTTTAGAGATTTTGAAAAAGGACGGAAAGGAAAATCCAGAATTCCTTTTTCATAATGTAATCCCTTAAGTCCGAAAAAGTGTAAAATAATATGAAAGGGATGAATTTTCGATAGTTTTAACGATCCGAACAAGACAAGCACTCGATATTTTTGTGTAATGATCTCTCAGGTCCAAAAAGATTAAAATATAGAGGAGGGATAGAACTTCCGATCGTTTTAACGAGCTGGAGAGGCTAATTGCTCGACAATCTTTTCATATTTTACGAGTCATATGAAAATAGCTTAAAGGAGACTCATTATTTAAGGAACGAGTGATTTTTTCGGATAACAGCTAGTTCCAGGTAAGGTTTGGAACTTTTTCAATCACAGTAGTGTAAAGAAGGTGGCTAATAGGATCACTTGTCGCAGGTGTTCCTCAAGAGGGGTAAACAATCAAATGGAGGCATATGATTGGCTAAAAAGAGTGGAGGTGATGGTAAGGACACGACCAAGGCTTAAAAGTTGACAATAATGCAATCACAATGGTTATTTACCGAAGGTGGGTTAATTTTATTTTTTTAAATGAGCTTAAACTGTGGTGGAACATATGCTCATTGCTAGGTTTATTTTTTAACGAGCTTGAACTTCGCGTAAAACTGCTCGTGCCAGTCATATAATAAGGATGTCCCATCAATAGGTTCATTTTTTAGGGAGCTTGCCCCATTCGAAACTTTTCTTCGGAGCCTTTTGTATGCAAGCTAGGAATGGCCAAGTACTATCCTAGGGGTTAAAGAACTACTAAGGTTAGGTAGGATAGCTTCTTGGCAGGAAACATCTCCTTTACTTTGCCATTTCCATTGGTCCCGGCAAAGGTGAATGGTTGATCAGACCAATCACCTAACTGAAGCAGTCGAAGTTAGTAAAAACTATGGGGTTAGAGTTGCACTGATCGCTTTTCACTTGCATGCAAAAGGTTTGCATGCCCCCATGTATAGCGAAGTAGTGTTTCTTAGGTTACCATTCAATTTGCAGACAAAACACTTCCATGGCTTTATCGGGAAAGGCATACCTTCTCATGGAGGAATCTTATTCTAGTCTAATCCCATTTTCCTAAACAGATGGGTGTGTCAGACTAGTCATATATCCTCCGTGGAAACCTACCCTATACCTAAGGTTTTCATGTTGAAGCAGACTAGGGCGCATGCCCCCTAGGTTTTAGTCACAATCAACAAATCACTCATGCTCATCAGGTGGATGGACTGGAGATTCATGAGACATTCCTTGCACAAAAAGACTAGTTAGGGATAGGATTTTACTATTAGCTATGTGTGAGCCAGGGAATGAAAGTTGGTCTACGAGCTAGACCACTCTGCCTTCATGCGGAAAACACATCACTAGAAAGATTGAGGAAACAATGGTTCCCATGCTATAAATGTAGTCATGCCCAAGGAGTATATTTTAATCTAAAGGTCCTTAGACTACCATCACGTTCAGGTAGACAAGTTTCCTTCTCAAAGTTATAGCCAAACTTGGAAGGATCCCTAATGGTCGACTGGTTCCTTTGTTGAAGCCTGTCAGATTTCACATCTCAGGTAGAAGCAGGTGAACCAAGTGCTTTCCAAGCAGTTGAGGAAAGGATACTCACAAAAGCCCCTTCATCTATGATAGTGCCAACCATCATCACTATGTAAGCTTGTACTATGATTCAGAATGGCACATTAGATGGTAGATGGGCTTTGCCTAGTAGATTCCAATCGAAGGAAATGACTAGATTGCTTGGAGGTGGGACCGAATAAATGGCCAGATAAATCTCTAAAGAACTTCTTTCCTGCCGTAAAGGAATAGGTAGATTTCCCCCATGTTCATCGGAGTCTGTTTTTACGAAAATAATTTGAATGATGTCGTTCTCATTCTCTTGGGTGATGGTATCATCTGAAGGCGGATCCTCTGAAGACAAGATTGGGTCAACTACCGTCTCGGCCTACTGACTTTGGTCCAGGGTCGACTCAGAGGGTTTACCTTCAATGATAGGTGCTTCGACCAACAACAAAGGTGTGTCAGTCAGATTTTCAACTAGTGATGGACTCGACTAGAGTTTCTTGTATCCAAGAGGAAGTCGTAGCGGTGAAGTAGGACAGTTATCCAAGACTCTTTCAACTTCTTCTAGGAAGGGACAATGGTGGATGGCATGATCCCCTTTGCACAGTCTACAAGGAATTTTAGATCTTCCTTTTTATCCAGTGACTTTGTTTTGACTAGTTGATGGTGTACTTCCAACATGATCGTCAGAGGTCGAGGACACTGGATTGTGTAAGTGGGAAGACCAGTCCTTTAATATTTGTGGGATGTGTTTGTGTCGGTATCTTCATCCCTCCGTCAGAGATCAAATTCTCTTGTTGCATTGCATATTAGGTGTCTCGCTTAGTCAACTACATTCCATTAGGAGCATGGATCATCTAACAGCTATGGCTTGTTGTACATTTTCCCTCATGTCCTTTACCTGCTGGCTCATTTCCATTCATTAAGATCACCTGCGGTCAGTTTTTGTCTTCAAATTTGCAAAAGTCTTGTTTAGGGTTTCAGTTTCATTAGGTCTAAGGTTTCATCAAAGAGGTCTTCAAAATGTCCAATAACAGCCAGCAGGCACTTGAGGAGGTTGAAAAAAGTTCTAGTATCAATAAATTTCACTCAGAAATGTATTTTTCCTCAAAACACTATTTTGAGGAAAAAATAGAGTATTTTAGGTTTTATTTGTATAAATTCATGTATTTTTAGTTCTTTCATATGTACATCACTTCAGTGGCAACCCTAGTCACCTTGCCAAGCATCAATAGCTCCATCCCCTGCAAGGAAAACAAAGATCAAATCATTCAATTCATCAAAAAGCTCAAGTAAAGAAAACTTCTTAAAAATAGAGGTGAAAACAAAGTGACATTGCAAACATTATAAAAGTGGGTTTTTATGAAACAAAAATTAAAAGCTCTTGCGTATAAATCATTTTCCCAAATCAAAAGCTCATTTTCATTCCAAGAAGCAAGATTGAGCAAGTGGAAAGCCGTGTTGGGAAAGGGAAGCAAATCGCAGCAAAAAATACACAGTTTTGGAGGTGCGGCGCACTGGGTGAGTGGCGCGGCGCACATAACAGGCGTGGCACATAGGGTCATGGTCTCCAGTGTTAATTTGAACTGGCGTGATGCACATAACAGGCATGGCGTGTTGGGTTTGAGGCGCGGCGCATAGAGCTGCCAAGCCCGTTTCACTCCAAAACTCCCTCAAATTCCTAAAATCGCTCAACTCTTCTAGTGTGCAAGTAAGTTAAGATCTCTTCCTTGCCAGTGAAGGAGTTTTTCATACAATTTATGGTGGTTATGTAAAAGAAAAATCAAACCCTACTTCCTTGCCATTTCTCAAGAAACTATTGCCTAGGGTTTGCATTGGTCATTTTAGCTGCCAAGTTCATTCTTCCACTCCTTCATTTTTCCACTTCTCCACTCATTTTCTCAGCCTATACCCCATTCCCTAACTCCCATATTCGCAAAACTCATTTACCCCTATCCCCAATTCCCATTTTCCCAAATCCTAACCATAAATCCCCAAACCCTAATGGCTGTTCTTAAAGCCTAAATATCACTCCCCAATCCCCTGTTTCCCAAACAAAACCCTGTCCTAACAGTCCCAAAATCCCTCATACTCCTTTCCCCTACAGTCCCTCATATATTTTTTCCCTTAGTGGTAAAAAATTAAAAACACCATAAATCTCCTACTACTCATCAAGAAAACATAACTGCTAAGCAAAAATGGAGTTTGATCCTTCATATGACCATGAGGACTAGACACACAGTGACTCTCCAACAGAAATACATGCACTGAGGAGACCTCATAAGGGTGGCAAACATATACGAGAGGAACCAACCACACTTGTTGAGCTGCAGGCCTGCCCTCTCGCTATCACATGCTTCCAACACTAATCGTGCTATGAGTTCTGTGAGATGGTTGCTAGAGTCCAGTATCATCATGAGTTGGCCTGGTTGTTTGTGCTTCATTTACATAATGGTCAAGCCACTTTAGCTGGTGTAACATTCATTTTAACACCAGAGTCTATTTCTCTAGCAACCGACATTCCTAATATTGGAGAGTAATGGAATAAGGGGCAGAAAATTGACAGGGAACATTATGAACCACACATCAAGCCCGGTTATTTGAGACAACTCAGCAAAGTGTTTCCCTTTCGGTACCTGAAAGATTCATATGCTCCTTTAATGAAACTGATAATGAAATATTTCAGCTTTGAGGGCCAGTTTTCTCGCCTATATGCCTATCATGTCAGGTTGTTGATGCACTTTACTAGGGTGAGAATGATGAATCTCCCCTACTTCATGTGTCGAAATATTGAGAAGATGACCACCCTAATATAACAAAAGACTCCTCAGTAGTAGTTCAATAGTATATATCATTTTTCTCTCATTAAGATTGTGGTCGTGCATTAGCTTGGTTTGCAAGGCATCTTATGGGAGGATTTCATTTCTCGTGAGTTCTTCACAGCTCCTCAGGTACCTCTAGAGACTTTTCATGAGGCAGGTGGACCTTCTCATCCGCAGGAGGGTCATGAGACATAGACCGCTAGTGTGCCGGTGTTTTTCACCTATCAGAAGGGCACTAGACGGTTATTTGCAGCAACAAAGTGAGTATTATCTCCGCCCGGGGTGGAAGGGGTCTCGCTTCCTTCATTAGCACAACAGGTTCAGGACAAGGGAAAGAGGCAAATACATGATGAGGGGCCTTTAGGTGAGCAGGAGACCAATTTCATTCTCATTGAGGGTGATGATATTGATTTGGGCCCACAGAGCTCAAATCTCAAAGAAGTCATCCAAGAGAAACAGGCGGACATCAATGCTTTATCCCTCAACTTGGAAAGCACCGAGTGGATAATAAAGTATCCAGAGCAAAGAAACAAGTAGCTTGAGGATTAGCAAGTGATTATGGAGTTGCAAAACATATGAGAAAACCACCAAGCTTCCAAAAGAAGGAAGGTGAAGCTCACATCACTTGAGCAAGAAATCAATGCCGACCAAGAATCATGGCTTGAAAGAGCTAATATCCACTTAGATAGGAGGTTGGAGAAAACCATCAATGAGAATAATATGTTGAGAAACATGGCATATCATTATTTGTCAAGGAATATGGTGTGCCAAGCTAGAATCAGGAGCTTGAAGGCAAAATTGAAGAAGAGATCGAGGAGGCAAAAAGCGCAAGATAAACTTCAAATCTTATCTGAGGCTTCCTTGGCCCAACATAGCACTTGATGGAGAGTTCTCAGCCCAAATTTCAAAAAATTTGGGACCCTTTTTGCATTTTTAAAGTTTTTGGGCTAAAACACAAAATTTTATGCCCTATGCGCCGCGCCCCCTGGCGCTCGCTTTTGATGGGAGCCTCCAAATGACAAAAACTCAGCATTTTTGGATTTTGCTTGAAAAAATATGCTTGCCTACCAATGGCCAAGAAATTTTGACAGGTTTTCAGCCCTAAAAAAGGTCAAAAACACTCAAAAATGACTTTACTGCCCCTATTTTGAGACATAGGAAGCAGTGTTGGGGGAACTCAATTTTGGAGGTGTAAATGGAGGCCAAATGAAAAAATTCAACTTGGGTTGGAAACTAGACAGGTAGACCTTTCGAACAAGAACACTTGGAGAAAATTTGAACACTGGGAAGGCCTCCAAATGTGGCTGCAAACAGGTGCTACGCATAGAGAATTCAACATGGCGCATAGGGGAAATTTTGCTCAGTTTGACCAAGTATACTCTGTTTTTCGCCTAGTTCTTTGATAGTTTGACTTTTCTCTTTCTTGAAGTCAAAATTATGATGTAATCTAATGTAAATTGATAGATCTTGATGAAATTATGTCAAATTTTCACTCTTGAAGATAGATTCATCCATAAGAAGTTAGTTTGCAACTGAATGAATCAGTTCCCTAGCTTTTAGAGGCATGTTGTTCCACTGCCTAATTTGTAGTTCTCAATTTAGAATTAGTTGGAACAGATCCTAAACTCATGAGCTCGACCCCTGGAGGTTAGGATGAGTTGTTTTTTGGATATATCTTATGTTTCTTCAGTCAATAGCATGGTTGTACTGTTGAGAAAGCTTGGAGCTTATTGTATACTCATTTCAACAGTTTTGTCTAAGGAATAAACCAGTGGTTTGCAGCACTCTATGGGATTCATGTGGCATGTTGCTTTGATATTGTGTTTCCTTCTGTAAATGTAAGTTTATATGTGTTTTATGTATGACATTATCTCTCTTGTTTCTTCTTAACTAAAACAAACAAGGTTAAAGGTAGAATCTATTGAAATTGCAGTGCTCTACCTAGGGTTTGCCTAGTTATTGATGTTTTTAGCTATTTGAAGAGGATCCCTGAGGCTTTATTGCCCTATTTAACCCCTCACCTATCTAAATCTCTCCATTTCATTCAATTTGAAGTATCAAATCACTTGCCTGCCTTGCCCCACTGAGACCTCTGCAAAACTGAGCCTCATTCCCAAGACCCAAAAAATGCCTTTCAATTTGAGCCAAAAAAACATCATCAAATTCAATCAAGCCCTTTTTCATACATAACTAGCCTAAGATCAGTATCCATATTAGTATTCTCAAGCCCTCATTGATCATTTTTGATGAGATTGACAGGAGAGAGCGCTCTCACGACCTGGTAGGGCTAGCTACCAAGTTAAGCTTGGTTTGATGTTACCATAGATCATACATTTCTCAGCCTGAGGTAGATTTAGGCCCTAACATAGTGGCTACCATACTGGGGAAGAGATTGTCTGTTTGTTAGTGTTCTTCATTTAATAAACTACAGACGGAGTCTGAAGAATAGCTACGTAGCCTTCAAAACTCTTTTGCTTTGCATTAGCGCAAGTAGATAAAGGCCACTTTAGTCAATCTCCAGTCTAGTCTTATAAATGGAATATCTAACTTGCAAATTTCCCTAGTACAACTAAGAATTCTAAGCTATTGGATGATAAGTTTAGAGTTTGATAGGCTGAACAAGATGGTAGTTCCCATTTGATTTCTTGGAAATAATAACACACTGGCTTGCAGAAGATATACTAGAGCAAATCCGGATCCTAATCCACCTCCTTTGTATGAAAATCCCAATCTTATTCCGAGAATCCTTTGCCAAGAAAGTTATATGATTCCGGTGTTCAAATATCATTCATGTCCTGTTGTTTTTGAGTATCTTGAAGATCTTGAGATTGACGAGAAATTTGAGTTGTCTTTGTTTGAAACCAAATCTGAAAGTGTTGTCACCTCTACTGCCTTAAATCAAGAGTTTATTAAAAATCTTGAAAATGAAAGGGCCAATAAATCAATTGACAATTATATCTTGAATCAGCTCTAAACTTCAATTGTGGCTTCAAATATCACTGATTTCTTAGAGATAGCATCTGCAATCCTTGGGTCTTATGCAATCACATCTAGCTCTAGAATTCCCACCAAACCTCCTTTCATTCCCACCATCCCCGTGCAGCCTTCTATCTCTGATCAAAAATATGCAGTGGTGTCACCTCCGTCTACTCCTTCTACCCCTCAAGCATCCAAGATTTCTTCACCACCATCCCCACCTCATACACCCCATACACTAGTTGTACCCACTCCCCCAACATCCCCAAGACTAATTGCAAATACACCAACAACAATGGCTCCTCGGTTTGCACCCCTTGTGCTGCCTCAAAATCTAGATGATATGCCCGCTGATTATCAAAGAAAAATTCCACTATTTGATGGCACTCCTCATGGTGTTACAGCTTAGCAACATGTGGACAGGATGACAGATTTCTTCGACCTTCATGAGATTGATGCAGAAAATGTGACAATGACATTATTTGTACAAACCTTTGGTGGTGAAGTGAGGAAATGGTTCAGAGCCTTGCTGGTTGCAAGTATCACTACATTGGCTAATCTACAGAGACAATTCTTGGATCACTGGGAAGTGAAGAAAAATCCTGTTCAGATCCTTTCCAAATATGAGAACATCAAGCGGAATGTTGGTGAGTCTATTCAATATTATTGTATTAGATTCAATTTAGTTTAAAATGCAATTTCTGATCATATAAAGCCACCTATGGGGCTGTCTTTGATTAAGTTTCTGGATGGTTTCGATCCTGATATGGCCTATCAATTAAGAGAAAGAGATTCGGCCACTTTGGAAGACATGCAGAAAATTTTAGTCATCGTTGAAGCTAATCTCCTTGCCAAGAGAGCTAGAACAAAGGCTGAAAAGAAAGTGACAATAAAGGAAGAGGTGTCCACTTCAGATCAAGTGCTCAGGAAGATGGAGAAGATGTTTGACAGATTGACAATTGACAAGTCTGAACCACAAGTCAGAAATCCCAACTTCCATGGTCAGCAGCAACCACAATTTAGAATCAAGCAAAGAGAGCAGTGAGCACAAGACCAAACAGCGCAGCAGCAGGTAAAGACACCCTTATAGCAGAATTTTGTACATGGCCCGGAATCAGACGATGAGGAGAACGTAATTGGAGAAGAGAATCATTTCTTTACACCTGATGATATGCCAATTTTTATTACTGAAGATGAGGAATATTCTGAGAATTCAGCTGTTCAAAGGGATGAAAATTTCATCTTGGCAAATGAAACAGTTCTTGAGGAGGAGTTCGATGAATATCAAAGAGGATACATGAATGCTTTGTCAGCCCAACAATGACAATATTCACTCAGAAGTAGAGATGTGCCCATAAATCCAATTCAGAAAAGGAAGGAGATAACAACACCAAAGAATGATCCTTCCATTATGCAGAAAAAGGGAAAAGAGATAGTTAATCCTACCACCAACAAAAAGCCATCAACAAATGAAAGATCCAATCGGCCAAGTATGTCAAAAGAGAAAACTGAAAAGAAGGATGTTTCAGTGAAAGAGGTAGAAAAGATTTCAGTTTTTAACTTAGAAAATGAAATTTCGAAGTTAAAAGTATCTATTCCTTTGACTGAGTTGATGAAAAACAATAGCTACAAAGGTCAGGTGTCTAAGATTTTGAATTTGGATCCATCATCTGATATGGTGAACATGGAGGATGATAGACCTGAGTTGATTTTTGGTCTAGCATTGGAAGGTCAGTCTCAAGATAGTGATGTAGCTCCTTTTTACATCAGCTTGTGGGTGCATGACTGTGTATTACATAATGCTATGTTTGATTCCAGAGCCTCTCATAATCTCATGCCTAAGGCCATCATGGAGAAATTGGGGTTGGATATCACTAGAAAGTATCATGAACTCTACTCCTTTGATTTTGGTAGAGTATGGTGCATTGGTCTTATCAAAGATTTGGTGGTCAGTTTGGATCAGATTCCAGCTAAAATTGTTTTGATGGATGTGGTCGTGGCGGATATACCTCCTAGATTTGGCATGCTTCTTTCCAGATCTCGGGGAGAAAAGATCAAAGGGGCTATGCAGCTTGATTTCTCCTATGCTATCATTCCTGTGTTCAGTCAAATCAGAAAATTATACTGGGAGAAAAATATGAAGTACATGATTACCACTAAGGAGAAACCAGTAAACCATCCAATCAACTATGTACATACCGATTTAGAATCATTTGTTTTGTGTTCAGATAGCTTTAATGATGTAAATAGTCAAGTAGTAGAAGTAGAAGACATTCTCGAGATCACTAAAAATTTTAGAGAGGTATTAAAGCAAGAAAGACAAAGACTTGATAGTATCGCTGAGCAATCAGCCTTCTGACAGCAACAACATATTGATGGGCAGCAAGGAAGAATAACACAGCAAACCGAATTTCAACATTTGGAAGAGGATGAAGCGGGCCTATGGAGCATGGATTTTGATGGCACGGTAGGAAGGGAAGGTGCTGGAATTGGCATTTGGATACGCAGCCCTGTTTTCAACCCAAACAAACTGCCAAGCAATGTAAGGGTCTGTTCTTATAAACTAGCTTTTGACTGTTCAAATAATGAGGCTGAATATGAGGCTTTAATTGCTGGTTTGAAAATTCTTAGAAAGTTGAATGCTAAAAGGATTTCAGTGTATGGCAACTCCGAGTTAGTTATGAAGCAAGTGAAAGGGGAATATCAAGCTAAGCATCCTCGAATGCGGGCCTACTACAATGCGGTATTAGACATCTTAAGAGTATTTTCAGATTACACTTTGACATGTGTGCCTCATGTTTAGAATGTCATTACAAATTCACTTGCAACAGCAGCAAGTAATTTGAAAATTCCGATGAATTCAAACAACAAGTTTGAAATTCATGTAAAACATCACCCAACTATTCCCGACAATCAAAGGTATTGTCAAGTGTTTCAGGATGATGAAGAGAACGATGAATTTCTGCAAAATGAAGGTAAATTCAAAGACACTTCTATTGATATGAAGTATGATGATGGTGAGGCGGGTATAGAAGTCAATCAGATGGAAGTTTTGCAGCTGAAGGACAACGTCATTCCTAAAGGTCTAATTCCTTTAGAGGAGTTGTTTGATCAAGATGATGTGGCCCGGAAACTGAGCTTGCTCCCAACGAAAAAAGGAGTTGACGATGTGAACATTGGGTCAGTTGAAAATCATAAAATGGTGAAGTTATCAAAGGAATTGCCTCCACAGATAAAAGAAAGGTATATCAGTTTACTATCTTCTTTTACTGATGTATTTTCTTGGGATTATTCAGATTTAAAGGCATATGACACAAGCATCATTCAACATATCATCCCGATCAAGCCAAATTAGAAGCCTTTTCGTCAGAAGCTAAGAAGAATAAATCCAAAGCTGCTGCCCTCAATTGAGAAGGAAGTCAATCGGTTGTACAAAGTAGGTATCATTGTTCCCATATGGTTTTCTGATTGGATTTCTAATTTGGTGCCCATGCACAAGAAAACAGGTGAGATTCGGTTATGTATTGATTTTAGAAATCTGAATAAAGTATCTTTGAAAGATAACTATCCTTTACCCAAGATGGATCACATACTTTATAGGGTAGTTGGAGCTTCCCGAATGTCGCTACTTGATGGGTATTCTGGGTATAACAAAATTCTTGTCGACGAGGATGACAGAGACAAAACAACGTTCACCACTCCGCGGGGAACTTTTCACTATGCAAAGATGCCTTTCGGATTGAAAAATGCTGGTGCAACCTTTCAGTGGGCGATGAAAATTGCATTCGCTAATGAAAAAGATGTTTTTCTAGTTGTTTATCTTGATGATTTGAAAATTTTCTCTAATTCAGATGAAGAGCACCTTCATCATTTGAAGATTGTATTTCAGTGTTGTAGAAAGTATGGTATTTCTCTCAATCCAAAGAAGAGTCTGTTCACCATGGATGAAGGCAAGCTTCTCAGTCATATCATATCAAAAGAGGGCATCCACATTGATCTAGCATGGGTGGAAGCCATTCAAAAGATTGATTTTCCACGAAGTAAGAAAGAGATCCAATCATTCAATGGTAAGATGAATTTCTTACGTCGTTTTGTGCCTAATCTTGCAGAACATTTAAGGGAAATCACAAGCATGGTCAAAAAAGATAGTTTAGTCAAATGGACTGAGGAAGCAATAAAATATTTCAATTTGGTGAAATTGGCCCTCTCTTCCACTCTAGTTTTAATCATCCTGGAATATACTTAGGATTTCATTTTGTTTTCTTTTGCCTCGGATCACACTATGACAACAGTGTTGATGGAGAAAAGAGACTAGCTTGAGAAACCAATTGCATTTTTCAACAGGACCATAAGGGATGCAACATTAAAGTACAACATTGTTGAAAAACAGGCCCTTTCTTTGGTAAATGCATTGAAATATTTTCGAGTTTATATTCTGCATTCTCACATACTTTCTTATGTCCCTAACACTACTGTTAAAGATGTCTTAGTGTAAACAGATCCAGAAGGAAAAAAAGGCAAATGGATTGCTGCCTTGTTGGAATATGACGTGGAAATCAAACCGACAAAGCTCATCAAAGGACAGGGGCTGGCTAAACTAATGGCTGAGTCAAATTTGCATGCCTTGGACATCATTCTCATTCCTGCTATGTCCAAGGAAAATGAAGAAAGTCTACCCACTCAGGTATCATAAATTTTTCTTCTTTCTCCTTGGTATTCGGACATTGTTTATGTACTCCAAAATTTGTCATCACCACCTGGAATGGCTAAGAACAAATGTAGGACATTGAAATTGAAGGCTGAAAGGTTTTGTATCATGAATAATGCACTTTATTGGAAAGATCCTGGTGGTGTCTTGCTTAATTGTTTGGTTGAAGAAGAGGCAAAATAGGTTATGGAAGACTTTCACAAGGGAGATTGGGGAGACCATCTTTTCTTGAAGATAACAGCCAATAAAATTTTGAGAGCGGGGTATCAATGGCCAACTCTTTTTGCTGATGTGTACAAAACAGTAGCAAGCTACCATGAATGTCAAATTTTTCAAGGTAGGAGGAAGTTGCAGCCTTTACCACTCAAACCCATTAAAGTAAGTGCTCCATTTCAGCAGTGGGGTTTGGATTTCATTAGAGAGATTCATACTTCTTCTTCAGCACAGCATAAATGGATCCTCACAGCGATGTATTATTTCACCAAATGGATTGAGGTGATTCCCACAAGGCATGCAACTGATTCGGTAATCATTTCATTTCTTGAAAACAACATTTTGTCTCATTTTGGCTGTCCAAATAAGCTAATCACTGACAATGTAGCAGCCTTTAAATCTAAGAGGATGATTGACTTTTTTCATAAATATCAAATCACTTTGGGGCACTCAACCACCTATTACCCATAAGGCAATGGATTGGTGGAGTCCTCAAATGAATCTTTGGTCAACATTATCAAAAAGCTACTGGAAACGAACAAGAAAAGTTGGCATAAAAAGCTAGTCAATGCACTTTGGGCAGACAAAGTAAGTCAAAAAAAATCTATAGGCATGTATCCTTTTGAGCTCGTATATGGTGTGGACATAGATTTCCCGATCTCTCTTGCAGTCCTAGTGGTCAAACTTCTACAAGAAGCGGGCAGCGAAGATGATCATTTGTAGCGGAGAATCAATCAAATGATTCACTTGTAGCAAACTAGGGAGGAGGTATTTCAGAACACTTTCAAGCTGCAAGAGAGAATCAAGAAGATATATGACCGAAAAGCAAAAAAGTTTCAAATAGAGGACATAGTGCTGAAATGGGATGCAAGGAATGAAGAGAAAGGTAAACATGGCAAGTTTGAAAATCTTTGGAAAGGACCTTACAGGATTGCTGCATATCGGGGCCAAAATGCCTTCCTCTTGCAAGAAATGAATGGAGAAGACTATCCCGGTGGGCCAGTCAACGGTCAGCTACTCAAACGGTATTATTTTTGAAGTATTTTTTGCTGTCATATGTATCATTGTACATACCAGTTTGTTTAAGTTCCATTGCAAGTGTGTACTGTTTTCATACTTTCAGTTTGGGGCTTGAGGTGAAGGCTATAAAACTGAGGTTTGATTTCAGTTTTGGTTTGGTTTGTTTGAGTCAGGTCTTTTAGTCGATTTTAGTCTTGAAATTGGGTCAGTTTTGAGTCACATTTCAGTCGTGAAATTGAGTCAAGAGTCTCGTTTTGGTTTGTCGAAGTTATTGACTCCATAGCCCAATGGACGAAGGCATTGCCTACTTTCCCAGAGATCTGTATTTCTTTGCACCTCCAAGGAGCTTTCATCTCCATTGGAGCTAATGTTAGTGTTGGTATCTTCATCCCTCCATCAGAGATCAAATTCTCTTTTTGCATTGCATATTAGGTGTCTTTCTCAGTTAGCTGCATTCCATTAGGAGCATGGATCATCTAACGGTTGTGGCTTGTTGTACGTTTTCCGTCATGTCCTTTACCTGCTAGCTCATTTCTATTCATCAAGATCACCTGCAGTCACTTTTTGTCTTCAAATTTGCAAAAGTCTTGTTTAGGGTTTCAGTTTCATTAGGTTTAGGGTTTCATTAAAGAGGTCTTCAAAATGTCCAATAACAGCCAGCAGGCACTTGAGGAGGTTGCAAAATGTTCCAGTATCAATAAATTTCACTCAGAAATGTATTTTTCCTCAAAACTCTGATTTGAGGAAAAAACAAAGTATTTTAGGTTTTATTTGTATAAATTCATATATTTTCAGTTCTTTCATATGTACATCACTTCAATGGCAACCCTAGTTGCCTTTCCAAGCATCAATAGCTCCATCCCCTACAAGGAAAACAAAGATCAAATCATTCAGTTCATCAAAAATCTCAAGTAAAGAAAACTGCTTAAAAATAGAGGTGAAAACAAAGTGACATTGCAAACATTATAAAAGTGGGTTTTTATGAAACAAAAATTAAAAGCTCTTGTGTATAAATCATTTTCCCAAATCAAAAGCTCATTTTCATTCCAAGAAGCAAGATTGAGCAAGTGGAAAGCCGTGTTGGGAAAGGGAAGCAAATCGCAGCAAAAAATACACAGTTTTGGAGGTGTGACGCACATAACAGGTGCGGCGCATAGGGTCGCGGTCTCCAGTGTTAATTTGAACTGGCGCGGCACACATAATAGGCATGGCGCGGTGCATAGAGATACCAAGCCCGTTTCACTCCAAAACTCCCTCAAATTCCTAAAATCGCTCAACTCTTCTAGTGTGCAAGTAAGTTAAGATCTCTTCCTTGCCAGTGAAGGAGTTTTTCATACAATTTATGGTGGTTATGTAAAAGAAAAATCAAACCCTACTTCCTTGCCATTTCTCAAGAAACTATTGCCTAGGGTTTGCATTGGTCATTTTAGCTGCCAAGTTCATTCTTCCACTCCTTCATTTTTCCACTTCTCCACTCATTTTCTCAGCCTATACCCCATTCCCTAACTCCCATATTCCCAAAACTCATTTACCCCTATCCCCAATTCCCATTTTCCCAAATCCTAACCATAAATCCCCAAACCCTAATGGCTGTTCTTAAAGCTTAAATATCACTCCCCAATCCCTTGTTTCCCAAACAAAACCCTGTCCTAACAGTCCCAAAATCCCTCATACTCCTTTCCCCCACAGTCCCTCATATATTTTTTCCCTTGGTGGCAGAAAATTAAAAACACCATAAATCTCCTACTACTCATCAAGAAAACACACCTACTAAGCAAAAATGGAGTCTGATCCTTCATATGACCATGAGGAAGAGACACACAGTGACTCTCCAATAGAAATACATGCACCAAGGAGACCTCATAAGGGTGGCAAACATATACGAGAGGAACCAACCACACTTGCTGAGCTGCAGGCCTGCCCTCTCGCTATCACATGCTTCCAACACCAATCCTGCTATGAGTTCTGTGAGATGGTTGCTAGAGTCCAATATCATCATGAGTTGGCCCAGTTGTTTGTGCTTCATTTACATAATGGTCAAGCCACTTTAGCTGGTGTAACATTCACTTTAACACCAGAGTCTATTTCTCTAGCAATCGACATTCCTAATATTGGAGAGCAATGGAATAAGAGGCAACAAATTGACAGGGAACATTATGAACCATACATCAAGCCCGGTTATTTGAGACAACTCAATAGAGTGTTTCCCTTTCAGTACCTGAAAGATTCATATGCTCCTTTAATGAAACTGATAATGAAATATTTCAGCTGTGATGGCCAGTTTTCTTGCCTATATGCCTATCGTATCAAGTTGTTGATGCACTTTACCAGGGTGAGAATGATGAAAATCCCCTACATCATGTGCCGAAATATGAGAAGATGACCACCCTAGTACAACAAAAGACTCCTCAGCAGTAGTTCAACAGTATATATCATTTTGCTCTCATTAAGATTGTGGTCGTGCATCAGCTTGGTTTGCAAGAAATCTCATGGGAAGATTTCATTTCTCGTGAGTTCTTCACAGCTCCTCAGGTACCTCGAGAGACTTTTCATGAGGTAGGTGGACCTTCTCATCAGCAGGAGGGTCATTAGACACAGACCGCTAGTGTGCTGGTGTTTGTCACCTATCAGAAGGGCACTAGACGATTATTTGTAGCAGCAAAGCGAGTATTATCTCCACCCAGGGTGGAAGGGGTCTCACTTCCTTCATCAACATAGCAGGTTCAGGACAAGGGAAAGAGGCCAATAGATGATGAGGGGCCTTCAGGTGAGCATGAGACCAATTTCATTCTCATTGAGGGTGATGATACTAATTTGGGCCCACAAAGCTCAAATCTCAAAGAAGTCATCCAAGAGAAACAGGCGGACATAAATGCTTTGTCCCTCAACTTGGAAAGAGTCGCATGGATAATAAAGTACCTAGAGAAAAAAAACAAGTAGCTTGAGGATCAGCAAGTGATTATGGAGTTGCAAAACATACGAGAAAACCGCCAAGCTGCCAAAAGAAGGAAGGTGAAGCTCACATCACTTGAGTAAGAAATCAGTGCCGTCCGAGAATCATGGCTTGAAAGAGCTAATATCCACTTAGAGAGGAGGTTGGAGAAATCCATCAATGAAAAGAATATGTTGAGAAACATGGAAAATCATTATTTGTCAAGGAATATGGTGTGCCAAGCTAGAATAAGGAGCTTGAAGGCAAAATTGAAGAAGAGATCGAGGAGGAAAAAAGCACAAGATAAACTTCAAATCTTGGCTGAGGCTTCCTTGGCCCAACACAACACTTGATGGAGAGTACTCAGCCCAAATTTCAAAAAATTTGGGACACTTTTTGCATTTTTGAAATTTTTAGGCTAAAACACAATTTTTTGCCGTATGTGCCGCGCCACCTGGTGCTCGCTTTTGATGGGAGCCTCCAAATGAAAAAAACTTAGCATTTTTGGATTTGGCATGAAAACATATTCTTGCCTACCAATGGCCAAGAAATTTTGATAGGTTTTGAGCCCTCAAAAAGGTCAAAAACACTCAAAAAATGACCTTCCTGCCCCTATTTTGACACATAGAAAGCAGTGTTAGGAGAACTCAATTTTGGAGTGGCAAATCGAGGCCAAATGAAAAAATTCTAATTGGGTTGGAAATTAGATAGGTATACCTTTCCAACAAGCACACTTGGAGCAAATTTGGAAACCGCAAAGGCCTCCAAACGTGGCTGCAAATAGGCGCTATGCATAGAGAATTCAGTGCAGCGCATAGGGGAAATTTTGCTCAGTTTGACCAAGTATAGTCTGTTTTTCGCCTAGTTCTTTGACAGTTTGACTTTTCTCTTTCTTGATGTCAAAATTATGATGTAATCTAATGTAAAATGATATATATTGATGTAATTATGTCAAATTTTCACTCATGAAGATAGATTCATCCATAAGAAGTTAGTTTGCAACTGAATGAATTAGTTCCCTAGTTTTTAGAGGCATGCTGTTCCACTGCCTAATTTGTAGTTCTCAGTTTAGAATTAGTTGGAACAGCTCCTAAAATCATGAGCTAGAACCTTGGAGGCTAGGATGAGTTGTTGTTTTCCTATATCTTATGTTTTTTTAGTCATTAGCATGGTTGGACTCTTGAGAAAGCTTGGAGCTTATTGTATACTCATTTCAGCAGTTTTGGCTAAGGAATAGACCAGTGGTTTGCAGCACTCTATGGGATTCATGTGGCATGTTGCTTTGATATTGTGTTTCCTTCTGTAAATGTAAGTTTATATGTGTTTTATGTATGCCATTATATCTCTTGTTTCTTCTTAACTAAAAAAAACAAGGTTAAAGGTAGAATCCATTGAAATTGCAGTGCTCTACCTAGGGTTTGCCTAGTTATTGATGTTTTTAGTTGTTTGAAGAGGATCGCTGAGGCTTTCTTGCCCTATTCAACCCCTCACCTATCTAAATCTCTCCATTTCATTCAATTTGAAGTATCAAATCACTTTCCTACCTTGCCCCACTGAGACCTCTGCAAAACTAAGCCTCATTCCCAAGACCCAAAAACTGCCTTTCCATTTGAGCCAACAAAACATCATCAAATTCAATGAAGCCCTTTTGCACACATACCTAGCCTCAGATCAGCATTCATATTAGTCATCTCAAGCCCTTATTGATAATTTTTTATGAGACTGACAGGAGAGAGCCCTCTCCTGACCTGGTAGGGCTAGCTACCAGGTTAAGCTTGGTTTGATGTTACCCTAGATCATACCTTTCTCAGCCTGAGGTAGATTTAGGCCCTAACAGGATGCAAGGAAAATCTCAATGATAGTGGTCCCCTTTGCAAATGACACATGCAGATTTAGGTTTGGACAGTGTAGTGTGTGGAGTTTCACTAGACGATGCTTGGTTGCCCCCTTTCGCCGTTGGCTTCTTCTTCTTCTTCTCTTTCTCTTTCTTCTTCTTCTCAGTTATTTGGTTTTTAGTTTTACCAACTTCACCAAGTGAAGAGGAAGAAGGAGAGGGAGAAACAAACGAAGTAGAAGGTTGGGGGGTAACTCTGGTATCATCCAATTGCTAATTTGATTGCTCAGGAATCACGGTGCCTTAAATGACAGAGGTCGAGAAGAGCCATACTGGCAGGCCAATTGTCAGTCATGGAAGGAACAATGTGGCCATATGAGGTGCACCAACATCTCCCCAAGAAGAGAAAGGACTAGGATTTCCCCCAAGGGGAAATCCTTGGTTGGTGGACTCCATTTTCTCAACCTAAGTTCAATGAAGGAACATGGATGTTATTTTGATTAAAATAAATTTTATGACGCTTTGACACAACTTTCTTTTTCAATTTTTAAGAGTCGAGAAAAAGCTAAAGATGACTCTAGTCGCCTTCGATTTTTAATGAGCCTGAGGTGACAAGTGCTCAGATGGACCTTTTCTTTTAAGGAGTCTGAAAAGGAATGAAAGAGACTACTCTGGAAATCTAGATAGAGTGATTACCAAACCAATCGTAAAACTGCAGAATACTTTTTACAGTACGGCAGTCAATCTTCCCCAATGCTGTTTTTAGTGCATTGTGATCGATAGAGTGGCAGACATGGCTTCCTAAGGATAAAGGATATAGCCTATTGTGGTCTCCCAATATATACTCGACGGTACGTGGGAGCAGAAGTCCATACTAGCACTTATCGTCACAAAGAGGAGGAATCACCCAGCCTACGATGAAAGCGATAGTTACCAGGCTTTACGATGCCGGAATACGTCTCTAGCCTTGACTTCTAAATGTTGTGCGTTAGGTTCCAAAGAATTTTTTATGTTCATTGAATTTATTTTACAGTTGATCTTTCTTAAGAAGTTTTCCTTTAAGGTTCACCGTGTGATGTAGATATAAAATTCCTAAATATACAATCTAAGATGATAAACAGTCATTTACTCTTCTTTTTGCAATGAAAATCCTAGCTACTAAGGAAAGCGAAGTGAAATTATTTCAACATAGAGCAGAGAGCACACACTAGATGTACTGTCCTAAATCAAAATCAACAAGCAGTCTAAATGCAAATGCACATGCATGTGTTTGTTTTCCTCTTTCTTAATGTGTGAGTGAAAAAAAGAATTCTAAATACAAATATGAACTATCTTTTCTCTCAAAGTGACAGTACTAACAATTTTCTCTTCAAAATATGAAAGGAAGACGAAGACGACTCTTTGCGATTTCAAATTCAAAAAACGAAAGGAAGACCAAGACGATACTTTGCGATTTCGAATTCAAAAATGAAAGGAAGACTACTTTGCGATTTTGAATTCAAAAAACGAAAGGAAGGCTAAGACGACACTTTGCAATTTTGAATTTAAAAAATGAAAGGAAGGCTAAGACGACACTTTCATCTTCAATTTGAAAACTACTTTCGACACTTGAAATACTATTAATTCAAATCAAATACAAGAGTAATAGTGTAATCGACCATAAAAAAGAGTAGGATTCTTTTCTTTGACTGAAAATGACACTTGTGACACTTCCAAATCAAAAGACGACAGTTCGATTAAGCTACTTTTTGTAAAGGAGAACTGTAAATGGCGAAAAATACATAAAAAAATTCACAATTATTTGTACAATGGAGGCTGAATAATGCAAAGGAAGGGAGTTTCAACAGTGGTATACTGATCACAAACAGCAAAACTCCTGAATAAAGCTGAAGAGAATGAAGAAAAAACCAAAATCTGGAGGCAGAAATAGTCTTATCTGATCATCGCACCTGTAACACAGAGAAATAGGGATGCATCTCACCTACTGCACACGGGAGGTGCGATGCATCTAGACTGTTAAAAGGAGACAGTGTGATGGTCCAGAGACGAGACTTTAACTTGGTTTTTGGTCACAGATTGGAGCTTAGTTCAGGGATTTAGGCTGAGCTAATGATAGTAAGTAAATACAAATCATAGGGGCTGATCTAATGAGGTTACCTGAGCTACCACCAGGGAACTTAGGATGTTTGCAAGTCAGTTGTTTAGTTTATAAACAAAACTTGAAGATAGACTAAAGCAGCATTGATCTACTTTGCACTTGCATAGCAATTGCAGTTCGAAGGCTAGATGGCTTAACTTCAGGCTTCATCTGTAGTTTATAAAGCAAACAAATATAAACAAGCAAACAAGCTATTCACTCCCCAACAGAGTCACCATTTTGTTATCGGGAAAATTAGTGTCCATTCAGAGCTGCTAGTCCCACTAAGACGGGTAGCTATCTTAGAAAGAAACAAACTAAAGTCACTTGTGTTTTCCTTTATGAGAGATAGATGAGAAAGAAGCTGAGAATACCAACCTCAGTCTTTCACTTGGCTCCTTGCTTGTTTCCTTTCCCATTTGGTAGAAATCCACCACTCTTTCCTCACTTGTCCCACTTCAAATAACACCTGTGGAGTCAAAGTAGTATGATACCATCAAAGCATAGAGATCTATAACTATAAATAATATAGGATCAAATATATATTAACCATACAAATGCATATATCAAGACAAGATTTAGAGATACACAAACATATGGAGGAAAACTCAAATAGCTTTATTGATAGAAGTAGTAGTAGAGAGGATTACAACCCATTGGTCTAACCCAGTGCCATCGTCCAAGCATGAAAGCCCTCTTCACCTCATGAAAAGCTTAGATCACCCAACAATGTTGCACAGAGAAACCAACAACAATTCCTTACAAAATACAAGATTCCAGCCTTTGGATCTCTAGGATGAGGGATCCATATATAGATGTTTGTAGGTGGGTGAGTCAACTTTTGGGATTCTGATTAGTGTCCTCTCTTTGATAGTTATTTGTTCCACTTGGAGATTTCATGATCTCTTACTCATCCCTGGGTGAATTTAGAGAGGCAAGTGTCGAATGAGTAGCTTTTAGAAGATTCTCTGGGTTTCCACCTAGCAAACTGCTTCTGCCATTTGTCTGATCTCGCTCATCGCACCCTATAGAAGGGCTTTCCAGCATGCATCGCACTTTTTTCATGTGGAAGGTGAGATGCATCGCACCCTTAGCACTGAGCAGTCTGTATGGTCCAGTTTTGACCAGTTCTGAGTAGCTTTCTAGGGAGAACTTCTGGGAGATGATGTAATTAGCTGACATTTCTCCCTTAGGGTATGAAACAACACTTTTAGGGACTTAGAAGTCCTTGGTTTATGGACATAAGTGATTGGGGTTGTAGTGCCCAAATATGTCTATAACACTACCCTTACACTTGACCCATTACAATTTGTGCTCTGCGTACTTCGCGGAGCCTTTACACTACCAATACCCAAAATTGTGGGCTTTAAGCCCCAAAACCATTACGCGAGGGATCTGCTACCCAACAGGTAGATCTCTAAAGCTGACATGCTTTTACACAAAAGAAATGTAGAAACCATTTATTGAATATTGACATCTTCACGCTCCGTGACCACAAAATGCAGAGACTTTAAACAAAACTTGGGCTTTTAACCCCAAAATTGACCCCAGAGGACCCGTTCCCAACAATCACCCAACTCCGTGGGGAGGTCTCCGTGTTCTCTTGGCCATACAAGAGAAATGCAAAGATGAGCAGGTAAGGATACTCCTTTTGCAGTATCTTCATCTTGTAAATTTGGTTGGGTGTCATCCTGAATTTCGTTGGCTGCTTCACCCAGTTTTTCAAGATATCCCTGGAGTTAACATTGCTACTGGGTGTGCTGAAGGGTGTCTCTGTGGTGATCACTATCTTTGACAAGTGGTCCATCTATTGATAATCTTGTGCCCTAAAGGTATCAATCTCCATCCCATTGAAACTACTCAATGTCATCATATCGGGATCAGTGTGCGAGAAGGTACCAATGTATTATGTCCGTGCATGGGAATGCAATGTATCTACATGCAATCTAGTACAAGACGGACTTGTGAATGTTCACATAGACTTGGTAGTCTTCAAGATTTCCCCAAATGTGCCTGAGAATGCATCATTGACCTCTTGCGATTTCAACTTGATGACTTTGTCTACGATCAACTTGGTGTCTTCGTATATTGACAAAGTCATAGACACTCCCTCAACTGCTGCTCCAGTTATGCTTTTGTCGGTGTCCTTTGATCTTACTCTCTTGGAGGCCATTGATGCTAAACTACTAAGAGACGGATGAGCACCTACTATATCTGGAGACATGGCGACATGCATTGCAAGAAATATGTCAGTTAAAACTAAAGCAAACTTGAGGACTGACATGCAACATACCCAGGGAATTGCTAGAAAGGATTGCACAATTTTCATTAGGATGCTAAGAGACTAACTGCCGAAACTATGGAAAAGGTAGTCCAGACTATTAGGAGGCTGGTTTACTACTCAAATTGTGCAGTGGACAATCTAGACTATGTTGTTGGGTGCTGAGATTGCAAAATGCACAATTTCAGCTGGAAAGTGATGCAGGCCGAGGGATGACATTGCGCAATTTTATGGGTCAGCAGTCATTGCCTCTCAGAATTGTGCAAGGCAATACTGGAGGACACTGACTGGCCAGATTTGTGCATTTTCTAGGAGGAAGGCAGAGCCTTCTCTCTTATAATTGCACAATGTTTTCTAGGTGAGCCAGAGTCTGGGCCATGGTTTCCCAGACTCACCGACTGGCAAATGAAAGCATATGAAGATGCGAATGCATGGCAATACTGAGTGCAAGCATGAGTGAATTATCATGCATGAAAAAAATGAATGAAATATTCAGGAAATGGAACAACATGCATGTGTTTGAAATGAGTCACTAAATTAGTGATCGTTCATGCAAAACAATGTCATGCATGTGACAACAGTGAGATGTAAACGAAAACTGAAACTATGGTTGTACAAGCTAACATGCATGCAAACAATAGGAAGCATTCATATAAATCAAGCAGAAAACACTCAAACAAGCCAAAACACAAAAAGCGACAGAAATGCTACAAAAGACAAGTAAAGCAGAATTACATAGAAATAGTTGAGATGCATGTGGCGAATACTCCTCAGTGTGTTGTGGGATGTCAGAGCTCCAAGATTGATGTGAAGAACCTCTAGCTGCTAAAAATAGCTCCTTAAATTGTAGGGATGTTTTTTTCTTGTAGCTTTTTTCTAGTTTAGGAAAAAGAAGCCCATGCATGCAAGTCAAGTTTTCTCAGTCTCGAAGGTAACCAGTCAACCTGAAGGCACATGCAACAACCTGGTTGACTGAGAGGGATTCTTGTGAAATTTTTGGGAGGAAGTTTAGTTGGTTGTCCAAAGGGATTGCACAATTTCTAGGAGGAGCAGCTGACTACTACCTAAAATTGTGCAATTTCTGGGCTGAGTTGCACTACTCAGCCAAATTGTACATTTTTCACTGATAAGACTGTTTGATAGGATTGCGTAGTTTCTAGGCCCAGTAGGCTACTAGTCAGATTTGCGCAATTTTTGGAGGGAAGGCTGGTTCCCCTCCAAAATTGTGAAATTTCTTGAGGGATCTGCTAAGCCAGTAGTTGGCCCAATTCCAGAGTGGTAGCCTATGAGGGGAGTGAAGCAATTTATCATGCACAGGCTAGCAAGGTGTTGAAAAACCCACGAAGATTATGTAGTTGACAGTGCATGACATGATGATGAGGATGGTTAGTAGCGAGGCTCCAAAATGAAGCTAAGGAAAAATTTTGGAGGGTCTTTGTAGCTGCTACAATAGTCGGCGACACACTGGTAGAACTCCATCTCTCTGAATGGACCTTGTTTGTGAAAAGCAAGTCTAACACCACAATAATTATTGTTCAATTCTTTGTTCATTGTTTCCACACTTGATTGATTATAAGATATAGCATCTGCCAAGCCCTTGGTCTGTTGACACACATTCTAGGCCAAGCCAACATAGTTGTTTTGATTTAGGATGAGGGGTATATTGGTGCATAAGGAGTATGGTAGTCATAGTTCTAGTTTCATCTCTGGTGTTTCTCCACTACCAGCAGGCTTTGATAGTACCTCGGTGGAGTCACACAGGAACACAAGCATCGCTCTGCTGCCAACGAGCTTGGTCAGTACCCCGATAGAGTTGCTTTCATCACCTCTATGCACAAGAAGCCTTCCTCTTCTTTCACATCATTCATTTTTCATTTTTTTGAAATTTTCACTTTTTCATTTTTTCATTTTTCATTTTTGTAAATGTGCATAACACTTATTCATTTCATAGGCGAAAGAGGGATCCCAACTTATTGAGAGCAGAAGAGGTTGTTCCTTCAGAGAAGTAGTTTATGTATATATCTTTGACGTGGTTGTTAAGGTTTCCCCCCTCACCTTACTCTACTTGATTGAGCTGGCAAGGATTAACCCAAAAACAACTAACTAGAGTAGGTGACACTAGTTAGTGCACATGCATTATATTTTCACCAAGGTTCACTTTGAACAGTACGTACTTTCCATTGGCGTATCATGGACTGAAGATAACAAGTTCTTCATATAGAGGTAAGAAGCCAAATAACCAAGTATTGATAACTACACAAGTCCTCTTGTACTTTACCCAACTTGTTTCAATAGTTGCACATGGTTTCATGTGAAACTAACCTATGAATGTAAACAAGAAAACAAAAAAAGAAAGAAAGTGAAAGAAGAAGTCATGCGTAAGAAAACAAGCAGGAAAACAAGCAGGAAAACAAACGAATATGCAAAGTAAGAAAGAAACATGCACGTGAGCAAACAAACCAAAAGCAAACACTACTCTTACTCCTAAGCTAACGGTGCATGGTTCTGCTCACGTGAAGTGATACTTCCAATGCAGCCACAACACATTGGTCAGCCCATGTTGGTTAAGGCATGGTTCATGAAAAACACAACTATGTGAACCAACAAACATGAAAGATAGAACAATAAAGACCAATACACTCCGAGTTCAAATGTGTCCACAGAACATAAGTGAGTGCAAGTGTAATGACATGCGAGCCGTGGACTTACCATGGTGTTGTGCAACACTACGTGTAGTTGTTAAGCATATGCATAATCTTGATTCTCACATGTAAGAAAATGAAAGAAACAAAGATAGCTTGCATCATGCATGCGTGTTTGCTATGTAAGATTCCTCCAATGCATGAGCAATGGGATCATGTAGTTCGAGTGGAGGAAGCATAATCTGTGTGTGAGATTGATATTCAATGCATATAGATGATTGATGAGGATCCTCGGGTGTTTCAAAAATTTCTTGATCAGAAGTGAAACCAACCTCAGGACAATGAGGGCATGACATAACCATCAGCTCAGGCTGAATTGCCTCGATAGTTTGTGGGGTTTCAACTTTGTTGACAGATAGATCATCATAAACATGTGGCTTGGAAAAGTGAACTGCAATAGAATCATCATCGTGATCGAATACATGAGTAAATAGATCATGACAACTATGGTGAGTAAAATAAATGATTTTATTGACATCCTCATGATCTGATGAATCAAACAAAGGGGTAGATGAGAAGCAAAAAAATTCACCCTCTATGTTCCATGAAAAAGCAGATGAAAAATCAAGTGGATTTTCAATGAATAATTAGTCCTCTCTGTTTTCAGATGATGGACTGACATCTGGTGTGTTCTGTGAATGATCAACAATGGGTGCATCCATAGACAGAGATAGACATGCGAAATTAGGGATGATAGAATCACCAAAGATGTCAGGAAAAAATGGAGGAGGCTCGGATGGAAGGGAGTCATCCTTCGCCAAGGGTTGATGCTCAATCTCCCAGTAATACTCTTCATGAATGACAACGCAGGTTGGTTGTGCAACACCTACTCCATCGATAGATTGATTCTTATTCACAACAAGTGTAGAGTCCGTAATGGAAGAACAAAAGATAGTGCAATTCGAAGGATCAACATACCACAAAGATGGAGGTTGAGGTAAAACAGACATGTGACAAGCCACAGGGTTCACAACCAAATCTGCATGAAAATTGAGTGAAGTGATGTTGGGAGGATGTGACAGTTTAATGGATGTGTATGCCTGTTCTCCCACATCACTCTGTAGTGCTGGAGTTGTTCGATGAGGGGACAACAGATAATCACTTGTGACAGTAGGTGTCTCCATCTGCGTTTGCATAGCTCCATCACCAAAGTATGCAGAGGAGGGCTTGGGCTTTAACTTTCTCTTAGGATTAATAGATTTGGTAAGACAATACTCAAATCTGTCCATGAGATATTGGAATTTCATCTGAATTTTCAAAGCTTCAAACTGCAACACGCGGAAGTGGTCCCAAAATTCTGTAGGTGATTCATGTAGGGCCTTCCGTGGTTGAAATATTTTTTTGTTAGGAGGTTCTGGATCAAAATGATGGAAAGTAGATTCAATGAGATAACATAACTACTCAAGTAAGTGCACACTGCCAGGAGGCAAAGTCTAGCACCACCATTATGGGGATTCATGAAGTGTGTGTGCAAGTAGCAGGCTGACCTCTTCTATATAGAACTCATTTGCATCATCAAGGAATGCATAAAAGTCTTCTAAGTACTCAGTCAAGGCTACTTTACCTTTTCCATCATACGTGAATTCAGACAAGAGATCCAAAAACTCCCTCGGGATGTTGAGAGGTTCGGCATGCGAAAGACATGGTGGAGAGATAAGTCTAATAGAATCCATGATAGATGTATAGAGGTTCAAAACAGGATGGGAGGACACATCACTTCATCTGGTCCTCCTTCTAGTGCCAAAAATGTTGACGGTGCTAGACCTAACAACATGTCAGGGGATCTCCCTGGTAAGAAGTCTCAACTAGACCTCATACCATTTGGTGTAGGAGTCCCAACAATGGTTCGTATGGTATCTCCTTGACCACAGTTGCACGTAGAGGCAAGTAAGATGTCCATGTGGGTAGCAAGGGTGTGACATGTGCAACAAGCCAAGGAAGGTGTATGAATGGTTCTAACATGCTGAGAGTGAGGTGAGTGGGCCCCTTGGAAACCTGTGAAAGCATGTGGTTTACAAGGGAACACACAAGCAAGGATGCATCACAAAATGGAAGGAAAGTAAGTTGACAATCCAAAGTGATGGTTAAACTAACAACACATTTCAATAAGATTCATACACAAATATACAAAAAGTGTCTATTCACACGTGTAAGAAAACATATACATGTATCATTTAGAGTAAACAAGATAGCCAAAATATAATAACAACTTATGAATGAAACGTGTTGGCTCTGTTATATTAAGAAGTGAAAGTTTGAATCATACAATACAACCATGAACGAACACTAGTCTCGATGGCAGAATGTTATTGTCACTACCGCCAGCTCCTCCAAAGAGATGTACTAGTTCTACATAGTGGAGAAGCCAAGGCTCATTACAATACTTTCCAAGATTTCTCTAAGATACTCCTATTAGAATCTTGGCTAATCAAAAGCCTATACAATGAGTTATGGGGGACTATATATATAAAAGGGTGGGGTGACCCTTGACATTCCCCTTTGTGACTGTTCATCTATCCTCTTTGTTGTGGGGAAAAGTATCCGACTCGGAATGACCCTATCCCGACTCTAAGGGTGATAGTTCCTTAGCAACAACTGAAAGTAAAGCTTTGATAGTTTTCCTTTTTGAAAATACAGAGAAGGAAGAAAAGATTGACCAACCGATGTCTTTCGCTTTTGTCGATCCCGTCTTCTCTCTTTGCCTCTTGCTCCCAGCTCCTTGCTCTCTTGCCGGCCCAGCTACACACAGATCCTGCAAAAATGAGAGAAGGAAACTACAAGAAACATGTACTCATAACTGATGCATGGATTAGAATGAATCAAATATACAGATGAAAACAATACATCATTGCAATACAAGTATATAGGAGAACATCAAAAGCTTTATTGATAGAAGAAAAAGGTTCTGAGAAGGTTACAACCATAAATGGCTCCAATCCAGCAGCACCTCCCCAGCAGCAAGAAATCTCCTCTTCTCCTCTATAAAAGCAATCACCCAATAGCTCTAACTGTAAACCAACAACACTTCCTTACTTTGCACAAAATTCCCTCCTCCATAGACCTCGTAGAAGAGCTCTATATATAGGGTAGAAGGAGAAAGGATGAGTCAGCTTGAGACTGACATAAAGCTGCCTTGTGTCCTCTCCCTCTTCAGTTAAACTTCAGTTCTTGAGTCCACTTGGAGATCCTTGCTTCCACATGGAGATCAAGTACCTCTTACTCATCACAGGGCGAATTCCTTGAACCAAGTGTCAGTTTGGAAGCTTCCTGGGCAATTGACACCTTGCAGAATGACTGTGCCACTTGGCCAATCTCGCCCAGTGCAGGTAGCCTTCATTAGAGTTGACTTTCAGCGCAGGTACAAGGAGGAGCAGTTGACATTCAGGGCAGATGCTCAGTGGAGCAGCTGACATGATTCAAAAATAGCCTGTTTTTAAGTGTTTTCAGGTGGAGAACTGATAGGAAGTGTTGTGGTTTGCTGACCTTGTTCCTCTAGGGGTAAGAACAACATGTTTAGGGACTGAGGATCCCTGTAATTATTGACATTTCATGCTCCATGCTGCGAGGCACAAAAATGTCTATAACAGTTGCCCCCTAAAGTATGAGGCCGTTTATCGGGTGAAATGCTTTATCCAGAGGGTCCGAAGTTCATTCAAGTGCTGAGAGGTGCCCTGTAATACAATACAATACAATACATTATTTTTCATTCTGTTTTCATGATCTAGCTGAGGCGGGCATTCCCATGCTCAGCTTTATAAATACATTTTAGTACATAGAACAGACGATCGTCTGATGGTAGACTGATAAGTTTCTGCTGAAATTATCATCCTTTGAGTAGGATGATCATCTGCTGCAATGATGTACATGACAAATGCTTTTATATTTCCTGAATATGTATCGCAGCCCGGGTGGATGAAACTAGATCCGGGGTCTTCAAACTCGTTCGATCTTCACTCTAAGTACAAGTCGATCCATGTGAGAATTTCGCTGAAGTCGAACATGGAAAGACATCGCTTGATTACCGGTCAATGATGAAAACCGTTAACAAGCGCGAGAGGAATCACCGATAATGATAATGACCCTCAAGGTACTGCAGTACAATTCACGTGGTGTGAATAAAGGACTTGGCGTCGAATGCCACACAAAATCTTCTGGTCGAAGGTCATTGATGTATACCTGTCGCCGGAAGTGAGAAACTTGCCATTGAGGCATGCAAGCTTCAAAGTACTGATGGGGTTGTTCCTAGATCAACTTCTTGGATAATGAGCTGAAGTCGACAAGAAGCGATCCGTCAAAGGAGGGACTTAATGAATCCCACATCAATGACACGGAACGGAGCTAATGATTTTAGTGGAGGTGAAAACAAACTGTGACATATGATTCAGGGTGGCGATCATGAATGGATGAAGGATAATGTATGGTAGTGGATGGGACACGGTTGACATTTTCAGAATGACCTCTCTTGAACATATAACGACACTGATGCGATGGATCGGTAGCATTACCCCAAAATGTGGGTGGTTTGGCGAAGACCATGGTGATGAGACCGGTGAATGAAACAACCCAACCCGATGTGGTACGGAAGAAAAGTGTCATGTTCAAGAGCGACTTGCTACCATTAAGCTTTGATGTTCTCCCAATTTTTCCCCAGTCATTTCTGACCAGTACCTCTTTATTTTTGTCAAGCTTGAGGAGGATAACATATGCTTGTTCTATAACCTGCCCTTCGGGCAAGCCCATCGCTATGATTTAACGAGCTTAGCGATAGGGAAACTCGTTCTCGTCTAAAGACAAGTTTGTCGCTATTTAATCATTTTAACGAGTCTAACGACAAGGAAAACTCGGTCCTTTTCATTTTTAGAGAGTCTGAAAAGGTACAGAAAGTTAACTCCATAATTCCTTTTTCGTCATCTAATCCCTTAAGTCCGAAAAAGTATAAAACAATACAGAAGGGATGAATTTTCGATTGCTTTAACGAGCCGAACAAAACAAGCGCTCGATCTTTTTGTGCAATAATCCCTCAGGTCCAAAAAGATTAAAATCTAGAGGAGGGATAGCTCTTCCGGTCGCTTTAACGAGCTGGAAGGCCAAAACTCGGCAAACTTTTCATATTTTACGAGTCAGTGAAAAGAGATCAAAGAAGACTCGTCTTTTGAGGAACGAGTGATAAACAGGGATAGCAGCAGATTCCAGGTACAAGTTGGAATATTCCAATCACGGCAGTGTCACAAGGATGGCTAAGTGAAATCACTCTTCGCAGCTGTTCCTCAAAATGGGTAAACAAACATATGGAGATGAACGATTGGCCAAATGGACGGATGGAGGTGAGACTGCAAGAACACGACCAAGGGCTTTAATATGGCTGTCAAAGGTTACGTTCACCAAGGTTATTTACCGGTTCATTTTTTCTGGGTGAGCTTGAACTCTATGGGAAGATTGCTCACAACTTATGTTTATTTTTTAATGAGCATGAACTATGCACTAAAACTGCTCGGAGATAAGTTTGCATGCCCCCAGTATAATAATGCAAATCAAGGTGCATGCCCCCCAAGCTTCATTTCATCCAACTCGGTGGTTGGAATGAAGGTTTACCTCGGGGATTTGTTTCATTTTTTAATGAGGTTGATACAAGATAGGAACTATCCTCGACTCCTTGTTTCATTTTTTAACGAGGTTGACACAAGATAATAACCGTCCTCGTAGCCCACTGTATTTACAGTATTTCTATTAGGGCGATGATCCATGCCGACAAAATATTTAGGAATCTTCCGAATCCAACCAGAAGATTGGATTAGATTTCATTTTGTAGGTTTCCACCGTGGCCACTCCCGCCAGATTATTTGGAGGAGGTAGGGCGAAAGTACCCATTAAGGCAGGGTCTTTTAGGAGACCTACTCCGATATTTTGGAGCAAATGATTCCTTCCATGGATCATTGGAATGCTTCTTGTAACTTGTGAACTGTTGTGGAGAAAAGTTTGTTGGTCGACGATTGTAATTCCTCCTTGGAAGGGAAATGCAATCTTCCTGAAGTAGGTCGACACAACTGCGGCCATGGCATAGATCCATGGTCTTCCAAGTAGGATGTTGTAATCGAGGTTTCCATCAATTACTTCAACATCAATTCCTACTGTTTTTCCCCCCAGTTCAACTTGCAAGTTACTTAAAATCCCGTATGGAGTGTATGATCGTCCATCAAATGCTTTTAACATCGTTGACGATTTCGACAAGGGTGGTGAGCCTAAATCTTTCCAGCAACTCATCGACATAAGACATGTAGATGCCCCCTCATCAATAATTGTTCGATGAACAGTTTTGTTGAGGGCTTTCACTTGAATAAGGAAAGCTAGTTGAGCTGGTAACTGAGGGTCATATCCTTTATGATCAAAGGCCACAAGATTGGAATCCATTGGGCCAATCCCACCTATTGCTGATGATAAAGCTTGCTCTTGGGAGGGGCAATTTTGTGGTACCTCAAGTGTCGACATAGTGGACGGCAATTGGGCCAGGTCCTTTACTATATTATAATTCTGTGCTCCTTTGGCACGAGGATTAAATGTCGATTTGTGTACTACTCCCTTTGGCGACTTTATCATTGGCTCAGGAACGATGGGTGGCACAACTTCGGTCAAAGTTGTTGTTGAACTACTAGGTCGTTCATTAACCTTGTTGTTCGACAGCTTTGGATTCCCGTAATCTTTACTCCTTGTCAAAGCATTATTCTGTTGCTTTGAGGTAGACAACATAAGCACTTGGGATCCTGAAGCATTTTGATTAGCAACCAGATTTTGACTTGGATTAGGAAACGGATCAGTCAATACTGCTGGGGTTTTTGAACTCTTGAAGAGTTTCTTAACTTCAGCTATATGTGGACAATATTTCGTCCAATGATCCTCATCGCATATATGACACCCTGCCGGGGGTTTCCTTTTTCTCCCTGTCTTTTTCTTCTTGCCCCCTGGTTGCTTCAGTTGTTTGCCCTTGTTGGTCGACATGGCATTTACTTCCGAGGCAAGAAGTTTTTCATTTGCATTTTGACTATAAATTTTGTGCTTGCCAATCACGCCCTCGCCGGCGTGAGAGTCATTGTTTGATTTAGGAGGTGGAGGAATTGAGAATTCCGGTCTAGGGGCGTCAGGTATTTTGTCGTAGAGCGTGCCAGACTGAGTATAGACCAAGTCTAGATATTGCGCACGAGCGATAACTTGCTCTTCCGTTACGACTCCTCCCTTTGCCACATCTTCCGTTATAGCGGGAATTAACGACTTGATAAACCATTCAGCTAATAGCTGATCAGGAACGTACGTTTTTACCATCCTACGACGACGTCGCCACTCATGTATATGATCAGATATGTGGGTGGCAGTCGTCTGTTTGAAATTGGTAAGGAGTTCTGTTCCTGTTTCATACCTTATCGGTAATTGAAAATGGGTTAAAAAGGTTGTGGCTAAGGTACTGAAGTTGTCGAACGAAGCTCTAGGCAATTCAATGTACCATTTTGCCGCTGGACCCGTTAACGTCCTCTGAAAGAGGCGAAGTCTTATCGAATCATCATTCAGGGTGTTCGATGAACACCATAGATGGAATGTCATCACATGATTTGACGGATCTTCACCCGGATTTCCATTAAATTTAGGAATGTCTGATGGAAGTTTATGCGGAATCGCTGGCCACCAAGGGGCATAAGCAATTGGATCATTCGTTAGCCGGTTTAGATCTAGTAATTCTAGAGTTGCTACAAAGGGCAACTGTTGATTCAGGTTAGGCGAAGCATATCCAGGATAAGATGGAATCGCCTGAGCAGTGGGTCTTTGCATACCAGCATAATGTTGGCAACTTTGACAAGGTTGATGGGCATAACCATTATAGTATGGTTGCCCATTACTTACAAAGACTTGTTGCTCAGGTCCTTGACATGATTGCTGGAATGGCGGTTGTTGAGTTTGAACCAGCTCTGGTTGTTGGACCATTTGCTGATGCCCAATACTAGATGATTGACCAAGATGAGGAGTCACAGTACTTGTTTGATCCTGAGTCGCTTCGAATAAGGAGGCACTGACCTGAGGTTGCGATTGAGATGTCGAGACAAGAGGCTGTTGTATGGCAACCTGAGAAACTTGGGGTTGACATACAGTAGGCAGCGCTTGTACTTGCGATGCAATCACCATACCAGGTATAGTGGCAACATTCGACATAGGGTGGACTGGTTGCATTGAATATGCAACTCTTGGTTGCTGAGGTAGTATTGGTACCCAACCGCTGGATGTAATTCCAGTTTGACCTGAATTTTGTTGTAAACTCCCATATGGTTGTTCTCCAGGGGGGAACAATGAAAAGGCATACTGTCCTCCATATGGTGGCAATCCAGTACTTAAAGGGTAGATTGGCCTTTGAAGACACGTTGGATTGATTTGTTGAGTTTCAACATAAGAAATACCAGATGATAATCCGGACGAAGAAATAGGAACTAACCATGTCATCGTCCCTGATGGGACTCCGGCTTGTTGTTGACAATTTGCCGGGACAGATGGTATACCAGCGAACATCGTTGGAGTAGCAGCAGGAGGCTCTGCTGCTGCTGTGTCGGACGACACAGTCCTAGATGTCGACGGTTGTTCAGACATATCTAGTCTATCCAAAAGATTTCTTAGCGATTCAACAGGAACTTCCACTTGTGGTGGACTAACCTCGAAGATCAACGAGGGAAGGTTGATGATTATTCCGCTTAAAATAAATTTTATAACGACGCTTTAGACACAACTTGCTTTTTCAGTTTTAAAGAGTCGAGAAAAAGCTAAAGATGACTCTAGTCTCCTTCGATGTTTTAACGAGCCCGAAGTGACAAATGCTCGGATGGACTTTTTCAGTTATAGAGTTTGAAAAAGGCCAAAAGAAACTACTCTGGAGTTCTAGGCAGAGGGTGTGCCAAACTTTTCGCGAAACCACAGAATACGTTTTACGGTACGGGTGGTCGATCTTCGTGAATGCTGTGTTCACTGCATCGCGATCAGTAGGGCGGCCGACACGGCTTCCTAAGGATAAAGGATAAATGCCTATAGGGGTCTCCCAATATACGCGACGGTACGCGGGAGCACAAGTCCGTATTAGTGCTATCGTCCCTCAGGAGGAATCACCCACCTTCGTAGAGATCGACAGTCACTACGTTTAATGACGCCGGAACACGTCTCTACCTAGACCTCTATTGTGAGCGTTATGTTACAAAGCGTTTTTAGATTCATTCAATATATTTTAAGTTGATCTTGTTTAGCAGTTTGTCTTTCAGGATCACCACGAGATGTATTGGTACAAATTCCTAAATGCAGCTAAAATGATAAGCAAGCTTTACAATCTTTTTAGCTTTGAAAATCCTAACTACTGAGGGGAGAGAAAAACATTATCTTTCCACACAGAGCACAAAGCACAAACTAATGCACTTTACCCTAGATCAATCACGCAAATTTATCAAAAAATGCAAATGCAAGATGCATGTATTTCTTTTCTTTTCCCTTAATGTTGATGTGGACAAAAGGAAACTGTCGTATAATTTTCGAATTCAATTTGAAGCGTAAACAAACAAGTTTTGTCTGAAATCAAAAGACGCCTTACAGGTACTTGTTTCGACACTAAAAATGTATGAATTCAAACCATAAAATGAAAAACAAACAAACTCAAACAGCCATGAACAATAATAAAACTAGCTCTTAAGATCACGACGACACTTTTACAGTTCAAGATCTAAGAGGCCACAGCTATACTGGTTTGCTTTTCACGATGGGAAACTGTAACTGAAACAAGAAATACTGAAAGAACAATCACAGTTTCATCACACAACTGAGGCGGAATAATGTCAAGGAAAGTTGGTTTACAGCAAGTACAAATGACAAGCAATCAGCAGCAAAATAACAGTGAAAACAGGGCCAAGACTCAGTGGGAAACCTCAGGAAGACATAGCCTAACTAGTTCAGCGCAGGCTCTGGTCTGTCAAACCGACTCTCAGCGCAGTTCCCGAAGGGAGTACCTGTGCTGAAATGCAGACTGCCTTTGGACAGCCTGCACTGAGACACGAGAGTTGCGTTTACAAGGATTTCCGGGTCATAAAAAGCTCAAAAATTCACTGTTTTTGCTGAAATAAAAAGCTATAGGTCAAGTACAAGCTAAGGGATGATCAAGAGGATGAAAAGCTATCACAAAGAGCACAAGAGTCTTTGTGGATCAGCTCTTCAAATCATAAACTTGCTCAGAAACTGAGCCAGAGCAGCTGCCCTCTACTTTGCAATTGAAGGACTCAATTGCAGTTCGATTTGGTGCTCTCCTTGTTTATGAGATGAATAGCAAGAAACACAATAAACCAACAAGATACTAGGCTCCCCAGCGGAGTCGCCAGTTTGTTGTGGGGAAAAGTATCCGACTCGGAATGACCCTATCCCGACTCTAAGGGTGATAGTTCCTTAGCAACAACTGAAAGTAAAGCTTTGATAGTTTTCCTTTATGAAAATACAGAGAAGGAAGAAAAGATTGACCAACCGATGTCTTTCGCTTTTGTCGATCCCGTCTTCTCTCTTTGCCTCTTGCTCCCAGCTCCTTGCTCTCTTGCCGGCCCAGCTACACACAGATCCTGCAAAAACGAGAGAAGGAAACTACAAGAAACATGTAGTCATAACTGATGCATGGATTAGGATGAATCAAATATACAGATGAAAACAATACATCATTGCAATACAAGTATATAGGAGAACATCAAAAGCTTTATTGATAGAAGAAAAAGGTTCTGAGAAGGTTACAACCATAAATGGCTCCAATCCAGCAGCACCTCCCCAGCAGCAAGAAATCTCCTCTTCTCCTCTATAAAAGCAATCACCCAATAGCTCTAACTGTAAACCAACAACACTTCCTTACTTTGCACAAAATTCCCTCCTCCATAGACCTCGTAGAAGAGCTCTATATATAGGGTAGAAGGAGAAAGGATGAGTCAGCTTGAGACTGACATAAAGCTACCTTGTGTCCTCTCCCTCTTCAGTTAAACTTCAGTTCTTGAGTCCACTTGGAGATCCTTGCTTCCACATGGAGATCAAGTACCTCTTACTCATCACAGGGCGAATTCCTTGAACCAAGTATCAGTTTGGAAGCTTCCTAGGCAATTGACACCTTGCAGAATGACTGTGCCACTTGGCCAATCTCGCCCAGCGCAGGTAGCCTTCATTAGAGTTGACTTTCAGCACAGGTACAAGGAGGAGCAGTTGACATTCAGCGTAGATGCTCAGTGGAGTAGCTGACATGATCCAAAAATAGCCTGTTTTTAAGTGTTTTCAGGTGGAGAACTGATAGGAAGTGCTGTGGTTTGCTGACCTTGTTCCTCTAGGGGTAAGAACAACATGTTTAGGGACTGAGGATCCCTGTAATTATTGACATTTCATGCTCCATGCTGCGAGGCACAAAAATGTCTATAACACTCTTGACTCTTCAACTACTGTATGACCGTTACATTCAACTATCGACACTTGAAATATCCGCTTGACAAGATGTTACATACAATCTGAAGATGTACCCATGTGAGACAAAATAGGCTTGAACAAGCCATGAAATACATCACTATGACCCAAAAAACTATGGGAAGACCAACTCTTCAACATCCTCATGATGGTCGACAGTAGCGAATTGATGCGAAGCTCGGTAGTCTGTGACGGTGTCTGTGTGTTGGGCATGGAATCCCCCCAAGGCATGTTTTGGGGCTCAAAGCCCATGTTTTGACAAAATCTTGTTGTAAAGTTGTGTGAATTGCGGGCGTTGGGTGTGAAAGTATGATAGAGTCATAGGGTTATCCACCCTAGTTTTGTAATGTAATGTCGGTTGGATAGACATACCCATGCTCCGCGAACCATGGGATTGTATAAATAGAGCGAGGCTCTAAGTGTAAAAGGAGATAGATAATAAAAGAGAAGTATGAGAAGTCTAAGTGATTGAGTCGTAGTGTAAAGTGTGTCTTTGGGTCGTAGGGTAGGAGAAGGTTCTGCAACTATGTGCGTAGAGGCCTAGTAGTCCACAGCTGAGTGTGCAGACCCCGGTAACTAAGTGTGCATGGCGAGTCAAGTCTGTAACCATGGAAATAATCAATAAAGAGAAGTTTTTCTATAATTTTGTGTATATGTTTTTGGGTTAATGCATGATTGATATAATTTGCGAATATGCTATTTATTTAAAGCACACACTTGTATGAAGGTTCTATGTTGTTAAGTATAACTTAAAGCACTCAAGTAGGCAAAGATAATTAACTAATATTGGAATATAATCAAGGTTTTGATGCAGAGAGTGGCACACAACCCCTGGGTAGGGTTGGACAAAGGCAGTATATCAGGCCGCGAAGAACGAGAAAGTGCGTGAAGCAACCTGCAAACAGGGACAAACTGCGGACTAGTCGAACTCATCAGACATCTCCAGGGTGCAGAAATCTAGTTCTAGCACCCTCCCATACTACTCTGGGTGAGACCTCAGTCCGCGCTCCGTGGACTATTGCCGAAAGGGCTAGTAGTACTAGGATTTGTTTGGCTAATTAACTCTGAACTTGGGTAAGGCCCCAACAAGCCAACAAATGGTTTAGTTGCCAGGACCGAGATCTGCATAGAGATGTCTGATGTCATATCACTGGAATCTGACAAAGAAAGGAATTGAAGAGTGGCTAGACAGAAAGATTCATGAGTTCGCAGCGCAGGAATAGGAATTTGCGATTATCGAAGGAAGAGTTGTTAGATTGATACTTATATACAGAAATCCACAAAATTTTCTTTGCATCCTTCCCTATAGAGTTGTACGAGTGGATCACGAAGCTAGTAGATAGCCAAGGAAGGTGTAAACTCGACAAACCTATTGTGTGGACTCCAGAATTGGTGCGTAGACTGGAGGCATTGGAAGATAAGATTGCGCACATTGTCGATCACTGGCTGGATCAGATCATAGGAGGGTTCATCACTGAATTCATGGTAGATACTTCAGTAAGCTATAGCGAAGCCGAAAGACACTTTGTCAAGGGACCACGAGGTAAGTACGTTAAATATTTGAACACTTGGATTAAAATGCTACTATGTGAAAAGTGGGTTATGCGAATAGATTGATGTTTGGGGCTAAGCAGAGTGGGAGGATCTACAAAAATGAAGTAGCACAGAAATAGAAACTATCCCCTTGATTTCACCTCCACGCAGAGGCGAAGAAGAGCTTGTGAAGGTTTCAACAAGAAGTGTGATCAATATGATAAAGCAGAGAATTCCACACATACCACCCCCACCCACACCACCACCAGTTTCACCATATTAACCTTGA